>ML662446.1:7313231-7864771 GCA_007570785.1 Antilocapra americana
CATAAGGGATTTGATTTAGGTCATACCTGAATGGTCTAGTGGTTTTCCCTACTTTCTTCAATTTAAGTCTGAATTTGGCAATAAGGAGTTCATGATCTGAGCCACAGTCAGCTCCTGTTCTTGTTTTTGCCAACCATCTAGAGCTTCTCCATCTTTGGTTGCAAAGAATATAATCAGTCTGATTTCGGTGTTGACCATCTGGTGATGTCCATGTGTAGAGTCTTCTCTTGTGTTGTTGGAAGAGGGGTTTGCTATGACCAGTGCATCCTCCTGGCAAAACTGTTAGCCTTTGCCCTGCTTCATTCTGTACTCCAAGGCCAAATTTGCCTGTTATTCCAAGTGTTTTTTGACTTCCTACTTTCACATTCCAGTCCCCTGTAATGAAAAGGACATCTTTTTTGGGTGTTAGTTCTAAAAGGTCTTATAGGTCTTCATAGAACCGTTCAACTTCAGCTTCTTCAGCATTACTGGTAGGGGCCTAGGCTTGGATTATCATGATATTGAATGGTTTGCCTTGGAAATGAACAGAGATCATTCTGTCATTTTTGAGACTGTATCCAAGTACTGCATTTCAGACTCTTTTGTGGACCATGATGGCTACTCCATTTCTTCTAAGGGATTCCTGCCCACGGTAGTAGATGTAATGGTCATCTGAGTTCAATTCACCCATTCCAGTCCATCTTAGTTCGCTGATTCCTAGAATGTCGACGTTCATTCTTGCCATCTTCTGTTTGACCACTTCCAATTTGCCTCGATTCATGGACCTAACATTCCAGGTTCCTATACAGTATTGCCCTTTACAGCATCAGACCTTGCTTCTATCACTAGTCACATCCACAACTGGGTATTGCTTTTGCTTTGGCTCCATCCCTTCATTCATTCTGGAATTATTTCTCCACTGATCTCCAGTAGCATATTGGGCACCTACCTACCTGCAGAGTTCATCTTCCAGTGTCCTATCTTTTTACCTTTTCTTACTGTTCATTGGGTTTTCTAGGCAAGAATACTGAAGTGGTTTGCCTTTCCCTTCCCCAGTGGGCCACATTCTGTCAGACCTCTCCACCATGACCCGTCCATCTTGGCTGGCCCCACAGCATGGCTTAGTTTCATCGAGTTAGACAAGGCTGTGGTCTGTGTGATCAGATTGGCTAGTCTTCTGTGATTATGGTTTCAGTGTTTCTGCCCTCTGATGCCCTCTCACAACATCTACTGTCTTACTTAACTTGGGTTTCTCTTAACTTGAACATGTGAAACAAGCAAGAAAATGGACAAAATATTTGAAACAACAGTTCTCAAGATGGGGATGGGCCACAAAGAATGGTGATTCATTAGAGATGGGAAACAAAAGAGATAAGCCTTACAGTTGTCTCAGCGTATGGCCTGAGGCTTCTAGGCATCAAATGTGCCGGTGATCATGCAGGATAGGAAGGGTTTCTGTCCCCAGAGGAACAGACAGAATCCACAGGCAAGAGACAGAGCACTTAAACCTTTTCTTCAGGAAGTGGAGCAAAACTGGCCCAAGACTAAATGTTGCTCTGGTCAGACTTAGAAAAGCTTAAAAGCAAGCATGAAAAGATTAAGTTTTTAAGAAACGTAAGCACATCGTAGAACAAAACTCAGTATATATATATATAAACTACATACAAAATATATATACATATATATATATATGTATGTGTGTGTGTGTGTGCTAAGTTGCTCCAGTTGTGTCCAACTCTTTGCAACCCTATGGAAAGTAGTCTGCCAGGCTCCTCTGTCCATGGGATTCTCCAGGCAAGAATACTGGAGTGGGTTGCCATGCCCTCCTCCAGGGTATCTTCCTGACCCAGGAATTGAATCTGAGTCTCTTAACATCTCCTGCACTAGCAGGTAGATTCTTTACCACCATGCCACCTAGGAAGCCCGTATGTATATGTGTGTGTGTGTGTGTGTATATATATATATATATAATATATATATATACACACACAAGTATTATATTCATATATTAAATAAGAATATATATTCATATATATATATATAGGAATGTAAAATACACAATATATGAGGAATGTAAAACTATCTAGCATCCAATGAGACAAAATTCAACATCACCTACATGCAATAACATATTATAAGAAAAGCAGGAAAAGCTAATCCATAATGAGAAAATATGATTGATCAAAATTGACCTAGAAATGAAACAGTTAACATAATTAGTACACAAAGACATTAAAACAGTAATTATTATTGCATTCCATATGTTCAAGAAACTGAGGGAAAGAGATATGGAGACTGATGATATAAAGACCAAAATCAAAATCCTAGAGATGAAAACTGCAATGCCTAAAATGAAAAGTAAACTAGGTGAGATTAACAGTCAATAAACCATCATAGAAAAATACTATTCATAGGCTTTGAATAAAGCAGTAGAAACTATCTAAAATTAAATATGAAGAAATAAAATTTAAAGATTAAAGTCTGCCTAAGTATGGTACAATCTCAAGTAACCTAATAGATGTGTAACTGGAGTCATAAGGAAATAGCAGGACAATATCTGAAAGAAATAATGGTTGAAACTTTTCTAAATTTGATAAAAACTGTAAACACAAAGACCCAAGAAGTTCAACAAAACCTAAGCACCAAAAATCATGAAGAACAATACACCAAGCCATACAATCAAAAGATTGCTTTAAATTGGAGATAAAGAGAAATTCTAAAAGCAGCCAGAGGTAGGATAAAGATGTTTAGAGAAATCCATATAATAACAGATTTCTTATTAGAACCAATGGGAAACAAAAGACAAGGAGCAATATCTTTATTTTTTAATTTGAATATAATTAATTGCTTTACAATGTTGTGTTTGTTTCTGCTGTACAGCAGCATGAATCAGACATATATATACATATATTCCCTGCCACTTGATCCTCCCACCCCACCTTTCTAGGCCATCACAGAGCACCAAGCTGAGCCCCATGTACTACACAGCAACTTCCCACTAGCTATCTACTTTATACATGGTAGTGTATATATGTCAATGCCAGTCTCTCAATTTGTCCTACCCTCTCCTTCCTCTACCATGTCTACATGTTCATTCTCTACATCTGCATCTCTATCCCTGCCCTGCAAATATGTTCATCAATACCATTTTCCTACATTCCATATATATGTTTTAATATATTAATATGATACTTGTTTTCCTTTCTGATTTACATCACTCTGTATGACAGACTTTCAGTCCATCCACATCTCTACAAATAACCCAATTTTATTCCTTTTTAGGGTTGACTGATATTCCATTGTGTATATGTACCACATCTTTATCCATTCGTTTGTGAATGGATATCTAGATTGCTTCCATGTCCTGGCTTTTGTAAACAGTCCTCCAATGAACATTGTTGTGCATGTGTCTTAAAGTACTGAAAGAAAAAACCTGCCAGCCTGTAGCGCCATACCCAGCAAAACAAGTCTTCTAAAAGGAAGGCAAAGGAAAAGTTTTTTCAGACAAGTAAAAGCTGAATGGATTCATCACAACTAAGCCTATCATATAAAATATGGGAAAGAAAAGTATTCAATCAGAAAACAAATGATACCATAAGGAAATGGAAATCCATAAAACAAGGAAATAAAGAGTGCTGGAAAGGATCACGATGTGAATAATCATAAAGGATGTTTTCTTGTTATTTAAATCTATTTATAAGACCATAGGTCATTTAAAACAATTCTAACCACAATGCATCTCAGGAAATGTAACACATATAGAAGTAAAATGTAGAGAAATAATAACTCCAAGGCCTGAAGAGGAGAAAAAGAGTATATTGCTTAAAGATTCTTACACCATCCATGAAATGATAAAATATAAACTAAAGGTGAACTGTGGAAAGTTGAAGATATGTAATACATACCCTAAAAGCAAGACTAAAATAACTAAATAAAGAGGTACAGTTAATAATGCAAAAAGGAGATACAAAGAATACCAAGGAGTGCAAGGAAACTTTGGGGGCAGAGTGTATATTCACTATGGCGATTTCTGTTAATGCTCTTATGGTGAATTCATGTGCCTAAACTTACCAGACTGTCACTTTAAATATTTACAGCTTGTTGTATGTCCATCATATTGCTGTCAAACTGTTGTAAAAAAAAAGCTCTATAACTATAGAGAAGGGAGTTGCAGAGCCAATGAAACAAAAGAAGAACCATCATAATGCAATTATAGAACTAATAAATAAATCATAAAATGAAGAACAGAATAAATGCAGAGGAAAACTAATTCCTGATATTAAGTAAAGAGTTGTAGATATACTGCCAAGCAGTACAACTCCAGGGAGCCTCCGTGTCTTAGTCAGTGATGCGAATGGGGCCCCCTGGAGTCCTACAGCCATAGCCGTTGCAACCCCATGCCACCCTCCTGCTTGAGATGATACAGTGAATGTTCAGGACAAAAATATCAGACGATCAAAAAATATAATGAGATTTTAGTGGACTTAGAGAACAAATCTGTGTTAGAATAACTGATGCTTTCTTATTGGAAAGCATCATAAATGAAACAAAAATGTAATAATGCAAATAAAAAAGTCCTAAAAAGAGAAATTATGGAATTACTGATTGAAAAGCACACTGTTCTCAAGGGCTTTTCAGTGGGAGGCAGGGAGATGATACCGAAACATCAACATCCAGACATAACCTGGCAATCTGTTGAACTTTAAGGACAAGGAAAGAATGTCTCACACATCCAGGTAGAAAAAAAGTTAAGTCATCAGTAAGCTATAATGAGACAGATTGACCTCAGAATCTTTAGTAACCATACATAATTCCAGAAGAAACTGGAGGAATATATTCAAAATTCTGATGTAAAGAAAATATAAGCCAAGAGTATTACATCCAGCCAAGATGCCATTCAAGAATTAGGATGACAGGAAGGTATTTCCAACTAGCAAAGAAATGAAAGAATTTCAGAACTCTTGATTCCTTGTTGAAAAGCTATTTGATTTTGAAATCTAGCCAGTAGTGGTAGAAACCCAGTGGTGGAGACTTATTATTAGCTCCCAATATCTTCTTCTCCACCATCTTTGGTCATAAGAATCTTGATATTTCCCTGAAGACATTGTCACCCACCTACAAGACTACATCCCCTAGCCTTCCTTGTAGCTAGTTACAGTCAAGTCACAAAGTTTAACCAGTAGCATATAATCAAATGTGATATGTGCAACTTTCAGGAAGTCTAACTAAAAGGAGGGAAGACATTTATCTTCCACCTTCATCCACCCTGCTGCCTAAAAGAGTGGTGTGATGGGTGAAGTCCTGGCAGCCACCTTAAACCATGAGGACAAAGCCTAAGCCTAATGATGACAGAGAAATCAGCTAGAAAGAACTTGGCTGCCTAATAAATTTGTGTATCTGCCAAACCTTCTCTGGACTGATGCTTCAGGTTTATCTTATATGAAAACAAAGTAAACTTTCGTTTTGCTTAAGCCATCATTTGTTGCTGTTGTTTTGTGGTTGTTATATGATGTAGAACCAAATTCTCATATACAAGTTACCTAAGAGATATATCTACATAAAGAATTTAGATATGGAGAAGCTATGGTTTTACACACAAAGTTCATTAAATTTATTTCCAAGATTTCAAAACTGGTATATGTATGCCTACAGAATAGAATAGAAATGTTGTAAAGCTTAAAATCTTTTTTTGAAAAGTAACAGAACTAACAATATCAGGCAGTGAGAAAAGTGAGGTGAGGAGAGTGGAAGAGTGCACATCCCTTCACCCCTTTCAGCAGGAAATCAATCAATACTGGGTAAATTTAAAAGATGTCATTTTTAAACTGACTCCCACCTCCTAATGCTTTTTATAATCCCTCAGAGGGGATCTGTTAGAAAATAGTATCTCTTATGCTGAAGAAATATTTGTCTAAATGGAGCAATTCCTTCCATTTCACTTTAGATTCTTTTTCTTCTTTAAAATAAAATTTAATGTAATACTTTAATTAAAAATTAGCTTGTGTGGTATATGAGTCAGCCTTTTTGTTTCTGTCTATGTAGACTTCTATCAAGATATCTCTTGATTTCTAGGGATTACATTTGAGGGGGTTATTTATTTTTTCCTTAGTAGTTTTCTTAATTTCTTGAATTCTTTATAATGAGCATTTATTATTACTTTTTAAAAATCAATGAATTGATAGTGTACTTCCTGTTGTGAAAGTGAAGTCACTCAGTCGTGTCTGACTCTTTGCAACCCCACGGACTGTAGCCTACCAGGATCCTCAGTCCATGGGATTCTCCAGGCAAGAATACTGGAGAGGGTTGCCATTTCCATCTCCAGGGGATCTTCCTGACCCAGGGATTGAACCCAGTGATAATTATCAAGGGCATCCGTCCAAGTCAGTGATTAATATCCTATAACATGGATATACATTAATTTATTCAAACATTTCCTTATATATGAACATTCAAGATTTTTGTATACACCTCACCCCACCTTCTCACATCATTTTTCTATAGCCTCATTTTCCAAAACTGGGGACTCTGATCAAAATAATGTATATTTTAAACGTTAATAGTGAAAAGATTATGTCCTAATTACATTCCCACAATTATGAGAGTGCCCATTTTCCCTCTCCAATATTGGATACTTTCAATTTGTGTCAATTTGTTGTAAAAATTGGCCTTTCATTATTTTCATTTTCATCTCCTTGATTCTTTGTTAGGGAAAGCCTTTATTTTTTTCCTATGTTGTTGGTTATTTGTGGCTTTTTCTTGTTCATTTATCTATCGTGTTATTTGTCTTTTTCTTTTCCACTTGTAAAGAGCTCCTTTTAGATAAAGACTATTAATTTTTTGTAAAACATCCTGTAAATATTTTCTTCCAACATTTATCATATGTCTTTTGTTTGTGGTATCTATTTCCAGACGTGTATGCTTAATTTTTATGTGGCATATATCACTTTCACCATAGCAGTGAGGTCATTTTTTTAAATGCTCAAAACAAAACAAAAGCAGTGCTTCTGCCCATTGCATCACTCCTAACTCCCACTCTCAGCCTTTAAAATCTAAGTTCCTCTAGGGCAGCTTACAAAGCTCTCCATGAGGGTCCTATGTGCTGGTCCTGTGGGTCTGCCCCTCAGTCTTAGGAGACTGTGTCTTTCATAAGCACAATTGCTCTTAGTTACTGTCTCATACACCTCAAGGAGCCTCCCGTCTCTAAAATACTCCTCTCTGTTTCCCACTCTTAGCCAAAGCCCACTTTCCTCCAAGACTCTCTCCTTGCCTAGGGAGGTTTCCCTGAATTTCCCCTTCCTGTCCACCAGCCTAGAGAACTCTCTTCTGGGATACCGTCATGCCCTGAGCCCAGTCAGTGTCCATCTACTACACATCTGGATGACACCTGGATGCCTACCTTCCAGCCCCCGTGTCGACTGGTCAGGGCTTAAACCTTATATTTTGTTGTTGTTGTTTAGTTGCTCAGTCGTATCCAGCTTTTTGAGAGCCCATAGACTGTAGCTGGCCGGGCTCCTCTGTCCATGGGATTTCCTAGGCAAGAATACAGGAATGGGTTGCCGTTTCCTTCTCCAGAGGATCTTCCTGACCCAGGGATCGAACCTGCCTCTCCTTCATTGTCAGGAGGATTCTTTACAGCTGAGCCACCAAGGAAGCCCTAGACCTTATATGCCGTTACTTATTTTCATTGATAATATCACTTGTGATATGAGCACGTATCTACTGCCATCATTAGAATATATTTTAAATATCCATTTCTGGTTATGTCTCCTAGACCACCATCTTCCTAAAGGCAGAATTATGTCTTATTCATCTTTGTGTCTTCCACCCCTGACCAGTGAAATGAACTGATGAATGAATGGAGAAAAGTCCACAAAGACTTGTCAACTTAAGAGGGTCTGGATAGGCCCAGCAGAGGGCAAAGGTTCAGATAAGACTATGCCTAAAAATGAGTGACAAGTAGAGCTGGTATCTGAAAAAGGCCTTCCTTAGTGAGGAATAAGCACTAACTTCTTGATTGATTTGGGTCCTTAAACCATGAGTATTTATTAAAATGTTGTTTTTAGGAAAAGTACACTATTTAGTATCTAGCAGTAAAGGGGCTTTTGTCTGTAACAACTGAAAAACAAAATATCAGTATATAACACAGACAAAGGGATCAAGCAAATAAAATTCTGACATTCTGGGGAATTGGGGTGAAGGGTATTTGGGAATTCTTTGTACTAGTCTTACAAATGTTCTGTCTGAATCTTGTATCAAAATCAAAAGTAAAAAAATAAAGTTTCTTTTTCATAAAAAATAAAAATTTAAAAAGTCCTTCTTCTTTCTCAGCATCTCCACTTCCAAATATTCTATCACAAAAATGGATGAAATTAAACAACAAAATTAGGCACACATAGACCATAATTTTTCTTCCTAGCATCACATACGTTCGTTCTCAGCATTGCAATTCTCTAAATCACTCAAATCTATCACATCCTTGCAATCCCTGAAGATCGCTGTGAGGGGACAATGTAACCATTTTACAGAGGAGAAGACTGAACCTGGGAGAGCCAAGAACGTGGCTTAAATCTTGAGATCTGAGATAATAAATCACAGGCTTAGCTCTGGAAAGCACTCCAAGATACAGTTTTGTCCCACACGATGCCTTCAGATTGATAAGGTACTAAATCTCAAAGGGCCATCTCATCACAGCTTACCCATATTCTGATTTGTTATTTCAAGTACCTTGGGATACGAGACATCAGCAATCAGGTACGCTCCAATAATCAGCAGCAAATAGCTGTCTCTGAACTTTTAGCAGTTTACCAAATGTCTCCTGATCTGGCCACCACCTCAATATAAATTGTGCTAAAATATTATTTTATGAATATACAGGATCCAATAACAAATAGTATCTTTTTGTGAAATTAATTTCAATTTAGCCTTAACTAATACTAAATTGCTATGGAATTACATATTACATACACATTACTACAGAAAGAAGTTCATCATGATTAATATTATTACAGTGAACACCAAAGGAATTAATAATGATTTGCAGTTATTATAAAATGGTACTGGTGTAGGAAAAAAAGGTTAAGTCTAATTAAATTCTGGCAACCACTTTAGGGCTCTGTAGCAATGAGGATGCTGGGGTTTATGTTAATTAATTCTATATGAAAGGTTGCTGAAGTGTTTTAATATTATTCAAAGAGCCATGGTTTTACTACCAGTGCGTGTTTTGATTTTTTTTTTTCCCCACAGTGACCTGTCGGCATGGGTCAGGTGTTAAATTCTTGGGAATCACCAGGTGTTAGGAGGCTATGGGTTTCTTATCCTGATCTGAGGTAGCCATGCTTGATGGTGAGATCAGTGACTCTGGGGAATGGCACGTGCTGGAAAATGGATGACCTTTCTTTGGAAACGGCTCTTGGGTTTCCTGAGTAGCTTTCTGGGTTAAATGTGGCTCCATGCTTGCCCCTACACGTGGGTAGCATGGGCCGTCTGGACATCCTGGAAGGGTCCCACCTTCCCCAAAACAGTCCTCAGTGCCTGATCTATTATTATGCCTAATCTACTATTATGAATAGAAGTCCACATAGTGAGTTCTGGGTCTGGGAGAATCTGAAGATTCCATTTCCTCACGGTTCTGTGGCTTATTTCCTTTGTAACTTGGGGCAAGTCATTTAATTTCTGAGTCTGAATTTCCTCAGACTTCACAGTATTGTTTTCAGGATTAAATCAGAAAATGAATAAGAAGGAGAGGTGGGAAACTCTGAAAGCTAAACAATTAGTGAGCTTATTCACAGCCCTCCCCTGGGTGGTGTTCCACCATCACTGGTCTAATTCCTACACCTAGGCTTCCAAGCTCTTCAAAGATGAGAATGAACCTTAAATTTAAATATTGTTCCTGTCTCCTGCCACACAGAAATATTTAATCTTATGTTTCAGATAGTGATGTTCGGTGGGAACTTGTTTTCATTAAAGTAGATGTGAAATCACAACTTTCAAAATTAGTCAGAGAACACAAGTTAATATCCCTGATTGTCTCGTGTATGCAAGCCAAGGGCATAGCTGAATGCCTGGCACAGAATAAAAGTTCAGATAACATTAATTCAAATAAACAAATTTTGAATTGAAAGAAAGGGTGGATGATGGATAGGTGGGCATCCTGATTTCTCTTACCCAATACAGACACAGCATTTGTGATAATTCAGTCAGGTCAAATCTGAATCCTGGTCATGACCTCAATGGCCACTCTCCCATTCCCGTGGGCACTGGTGGGAGCGGGTCAGGCTTTGGTAGATCTGTCTTCAACATTCCTGCTCCTGATCCCCATTCTGAAACCACAGTGCCTCCCAGTACCCAGCAACTCCTCACCCTCCAATGTCCATTTCTAAAGCCTTCTTTGGAGATGGTCCATAAGTGTACATCCCCATCCACAATGATCTCCCCCTCCTCTGGGTACGTAGAAATTGAAAAGTCTAGTCCAGAGGGCTTCAAACTTAGGCATGAGAATTGCCTGGAGTGCTTGTTAAAATACAAATTGTTGGGCCCCACGCTCAGCATTTTGGTTGAAGCTTGCAAATTTGCATTTTAGCAAATTCCCAGGTGATGCTGTTGCTGTTGGTCCAGGGACCACACTTTGAGAAGCTCAAGTTGAGTCCATCAGTCCTATAGAACTTACCATAACATTTCCTTAAAAAAAAAAGGTTATTTTGAGTCAGGAGTTTGTCGGTCACTGACATGGTATCTCCCTTCTGCCTTCTAGCAGGGAATCAAGACAGTAGCATTACCAGCACCCTTACCTTCCAGAAGAGGAAGCTGGCTCTTGGAGAAGGAGCAGCACAATGAAGGTTGTGGGGTCCAGACCGTCTCCACCACCCTGGGCTGGCAGTCAGGCTGGGAAGGCAATTGTCACAAAAAAGCAACGGGTTTCTTCTGGAAACAGACTCGTACGGTGAAGAACACATGCTGAGAGCCCCTCACTGTCTCCCGAGTAGTGGGTGGGCCCTGGTGGTTGGTTGATTAAGGGTCAGTGTGGAAGGGACCCCGGGAAGGAGAGTCCAGCCTGGATCACCTGACCTGATCTGTGACCCTTGGCAGGTCAGTTAACCTCTCTGGGCTTCTCAGGTCATCTTGCTCAAAGTTCTCATCCCCTTCCCCCACTAACTTCCATGCACCTGCAAGTCTGAGTCTGCAGTGCCCAGAGTGTCTGAGAACCCAGTGAAGTAGGCTTTCCTGGAGTTTCATGCCCTCTTCACCACTCAGAATAGTGGGGCAGAGGACTAGGGCTGTGGTTGTGGCCCCTTGCCAGCCCTCAACACTAGGGGCATCTAACTGAGCCTTCTGTGGTCTTTTAGGGCCAAGGAGGAAGTTACCAGAAGCCAGACATAGAGACAACCAGTTCCTGATGAAAAGGAAACCTATTGTGTGGAAGTTATTTAAAAAAAAAAAAAAAAAGCCACCGTGACTCCTCCAGCAAACGCCACTTTTCAGGGCTGTGTCATCAGCCCTGAATCCATTCTGAGTCCATTAGCAGCCTGAGTGCTGGCACTAAGGCCCCCAGACTCCTTGGAACCTCGGAAGTGATTCCCTGTGGAGCTGACTCAGCCCTTTATCCTCTCAGAGGTAGAGAAATTGGATTCCAAGCCACAGAGGATGGCAGGTCAGCATCCAGAAGGCTGGAGAGACCAAGCGCTTCTGCCAAAGAGAAGGAGAGCCCAGAGTTCCCTGCTAGAGCAAGAGAGGGAACGGGGAAAGGAGGGAGCGGGGTCTGGGGGCAGAGACAGAGGGCTGGTGGGAGAGAGTGGGCAGGGAGGGAGGGAGGGGCAGTCGGAGGAGGGATTCGGGGAGGGGAGCAGGGAGGCAGGGAGGGAGAAGGAAGAATGGCTTGATTTCCCACAGCTCCACACCAGATGCTGTGCACGCTATGTCATTAATTCTAACAACAAGTTTTCAAGGTCAATATTATTATCCCCATTTTACAGTTGTCCTAACTAAGGCTCAGACCATGGAGTGACTTATGTAGCTTAGGCAAGATATGGCATAAATCCAGATTTAGATGTTTCAAATCTTGAAGTCCAAGCCCATTTCATTGCCCTACGCAGTGCTTTAGGGTTGGCTGCCATTAGGGGAGAGAGGAGATTGAGGTGCTCTGGTAAGTGGCAGTGGAAGATGTTTCCCAGACTCTGAGTTAAGACTCATCAGACCCGAGCCCAGGAATACCTGGTCCCTACAGAAAAAGATAGTCAACAGACCTTACAAAGTCTTCTGTGGCTGCTGGAGTGAAGGAAGGATATGCTGTGTGCCCACTAGGCTCACAGCTAACCCACCAGTAGTAAAGTTACCTTAGGCTCGGGGCACTGGTGGACCCCTTTCATTCTCCTAACAAGTGCGATGCACACAGACCTCTAGTGGAAAAGTCCCTGCTCTCTGGGAAGCCTGGCTGACCCTCCGACTCCCCAGGTTGAACCCCACGGTGCAGGTAGCCCTGCTAGTTAGTCTAGTCCTTGGACCCATCTTCAACTATTCATAACTATAATGAAGTGTGATAATTCTCTCACCTGACTGTGCATCCTAGAGGGAGGTTTCTCTCTTTCTCAATTCCACATTCTCTTTACCCCTGGGCTGATAGCACAAGATGTAACAGAAAGAGACTAGACCACAGCTGTCCAGTAGAATTTCCTGTACCATCAAATGTGGCATCCACTAGCCGCATGTGGCAAGTGGGCATTTGATACGTTATGTTGCTAGCGCAAATGAGGAAATGGCCTTCCCATTTTACTTTATTTCAACTAATTTACATTCAAATAGATCTAGGATTATATGCTCCATAAATAAATGTTGGATAGAAGAGAAAGTGGAGAAGAAAGAGAAAAGGGAGAAGAAAGGGAAGAAGACAATGAGGATGAAGAAAATGCATCCAGAACAAGAAAGGAGGGTAGGAAGGAAAGAAGAAAGGAGGGCAGGAGGGAAGGAGGAGAAAATGTTGATTACGACTCCTATCAGACAATATCAAGGGAAGCTGCAGGTGTCTGCCTGGCATTTGAGCACTTAGCAACTTTGCCTTAGAGTAAAGGAGAAGCATAGGCCAGGCTTGCCCACCCAAAGCTCTCTTCACTCTTGGTAAAGCTCTCAGCAAAGCCTAAGTTTCTGGATTTGAAATAACATCCAGTACTGATTACCTTCCAAAGCCTCAAAACTGAGAACCATAGACTCAAGAGTGTCAGACAGAAAGGGCCCTCGGATCTCAGCTGGCCCACCCTCCTTGCTTCCCAGGGAGGAATTGAACCCAAAGGCAGGCCAGAGACGGGTCAGGACTGAGAGAGGTGAGAATCGCCGTATGTCAGGTGCGGACCTACACACTCCTGCTCTGCCCCCACACCCCCCTCCCACCTCCCTCCCTCCCCCTGCCTCCATCTCCACATCAGCAATACATTTCCAGGACACTCTAATGAAGTGCATCTTGAGTCTCCTTTTCACGGCTAATGAGGAGACAACAAGAATTTGACTAATACCAGTACAATTACTGGAGCAGTGAAGCGAGGGCCTCTGATTAGACGTGATAATTTGCAAGGCTGGGCTCTTCACATTAAGTTTGCAAACAGTTTAAAAATCACTTCCTCTATTTATCCAGCTAATCCCTGTTTAATGACTCCAGACCCAAGAAAAAGAAAGGGGAAATGTCTCTTTAAAAATTAATAAATAAATTAATTAAAACACTAACAATCCCAGCCTGATTTGCCCAGACAGGAGAGATGGCAGGAGTGTGACTCGATTGCCGCCTTTCAGGCTCAGCCAAGATTTCATAGCCCTGAAGGACTTTGCTACCCTCAAAACCTTGGTCCTTGCATTCCCTGAAGCTGATAACCAGCCTAGGCTCCCCCTCACACGACTGCTTGTCCAGCAGAGAAAGGTCACATCCCCGGTGAGTGCAGCTAATGGCCTGATTTGGGGACTTCTTTGGCAGCCATCAGGTTCCAAACACCGTTGAAAGGATGAACCCAGGTGAAATTCCATGGGAGCAGAGGCCTCTTTATAATCTTACCAAAGTGTAGTCCTGGGCCCAGCGGCAGGGGCATCACCTGCAAGCTTGTTACAAATGCAGAACCTTGGGCCCCATCCAGACCTGCCACTTGGAATCTGCCTTTTCCCAAGCTCCCAGTTGACATGTGTGTGCACTGACATAGGAGAAGCGCTGCTTTATGACATATCATTTGCCTGACTGGAAGGGTGACCTAGAGCCACATGGCTTTGTGGATTTCCATACTATTGATTCCGCGAATCTGTGCTTGTCAGGATGCAGTCCGCAGAGATTTATAGCAAGGATTATGCAAAAAGAAAAGTGGGTTTGGGAAATGCTAGGTTAAACTAAATTGAAATTATTTGTTTACTGCATGTTTTACAGCATCTTTAAAATACGAGTAAGCATGCTGATGCCCAGGGGGTCTGTTTGTGATGTTTCCCAAACTCGGTTTAGGATAGAACCCCTCCTGGTGAGTGTGGAGCACCACAGTTTTCAAGAGCAACCAGGAACAGTGGAACATTCTTTAAGACGTGTGTGGTTCTCTGATCCCAGCCACAGGGCTTCTCCTCTGCAGCAAAGGTAACACCCAGGAAAGGAAAGCAAGGGCGTCTGTGGCTCTATCCAAAAACTTCTTTCTCCCATCAGTTGCTTCCAGCACTCTTGTGCTCAAGCAGAAAAACCCACCCTAAGTATCAAATACTTGAGACTGTCAAATCCCAGGCTTTTGGACAAAGCAAAGGATCAGAGAGTGGGAGCTGGAGGATATGAGCCTCCTTTCTATAATAATTTGCCTTAGAGGTGATGGCATTCATACTCTTTCTCCTCAAGTTCTTGTTGAACCAAGAACTATTACTGTGATCTGTGAGTTTCCCATTGTGTCAAGAGCATTCTGAGCTTAGTCCATCAAAACTCCATGAAACCCTATAAGTGGCCACTCTCACAGGCCCATTTCACAGATGAAGAAACTGAAGCCACCCAGGTTATCTGGCTGATTCAAGCCAAGCCAGCTGGGATTCAAAGCCAAGCTGACCCACCAGATCCTGCACAGAGGATATGCAAAGTTAGGTAAGGAAGTCCTAACCAACACACACAAGCACCTGTGCACTCAAGTACATAACCCTAGCCTCCAAGCACTCTTATGCAAAGTTAAATTCAGGCTTGCATTCATGTGCAAGTATACATCTACATATATAGGGCAACACTGTGGTGAGATTTCTTGTGCCTGCAAAACTTGGAAATCACAGAATTGGGAAGAACTTCGTACGGTTTCCAAAACGAGAAGGTCATCTCCTCCTCATAATGCCCTGAGAGTAAACAAAGCAGGCCTTATAGCCCCACTTTATGGGTGGGCAAATTGAGACCAGAAGGAGGAAGTGATTCCTCTAAGATCTCATGTTTGCCTGAAGTGACCCAGCAGGAATTTGGTGTGTTCTTAAGTTTCCCTGGGGCCTGAACCCACACCCAGACCACCAGCAGAGGTGGCTGCCCGCCACCAGAGGCTGTTCCCCACCTCCAAGTACCAAAGGAATTTCAAGCCCACTCAGGACCTGTGGCTCTTACAAACTGCATCTCTTTGGAGAACACAAAAGGCTCAACATCAAGCTATCACGGGGTGAAGGCTGTAGGTCTATGTGCTTGAGCCTTGAGTGCCATACACACATGCATACACACATGTGTATGTAAACACAGGTGCACACATGTGTGTGCGCATACATGCATACACAGTACACATGCATGCATGCACACACATACATAAGATATACAATACACACAAGCATATGCAGAATATGCACATATACACATATATGGACAATACACACACATATATATACACAACACACACATGCACGCACTATGCACAATACACACACATATGCATTAATACATGCACACAAATATATACAGATATGCATGCACACATGCACAATATGCAAATGGACACATATATACACTATACAAAATCCATACATGAACATATATTGACACACGTGTATACACATACATGCACATATGCATTGTACAGGCACGCATGCACACACACGTACGTACCATACACATATAGACACATAATACACCTATGCACACTGAGATAAAATACTTACATTCACAGTTAAGCCTTGTGTTTTACGCTGACCAGGATGTCACTTCAGCTGCCAGCATTGCCCAGATTTCCTGCACAAGCCCCTTTGCTAGTGGAGGCAGCCTTAGCCAATGAACACTACTGGAAATGGAGTCTCCGAACACATGGACGAGGACTGAGAGAAGGCAAGAAACAGTCATCCTGAAGGAAGCTTGACACTGCCAGGTCAAGAGGGTGCCGGATGGGGGCAAGCTGGGCCCAGACTACCAGTTCTGGAAGCTGGAATCCAACCCAGTTCTGCTGCAGTTGGATGGACTGTGTGACCTTTCCCCTCTCCCTCCTGCCTCCCTCTGTCCATCTGTGCAATGACTCTGTTAGGTTGTTTAGCGGCAAACTTCTGTGAGACTGACATTAGCCTCGTAAGTGGGCAGAGGAGCCACCAAGAACTTGAAGCCTAGGAGTGCAGAGAAGTCCTACTGGGGAGCCCCACAGACAGGGAGCCTCAGGTACCCAGTATTGACCAAGGGATGCTTCCCCTCCAGGAGCTGATGGTGCATAGCTGTGTGACCTTGACCAAGTCCCCACCCCTCTCTGGGCTCTATCTGGTTCTTAAAGATGTAGGACCAGGAAACCCTATCTTCCCCAGCAGTGTGATATCACCAAGAGGAAGAATTCTAGACCCAGACTGCTCAGGGTTCAAATCCCAGACTTCATCACTTACTAGCTATCCCTTTGGGTGTGTTGCTTGATTTCTCAGCTCCTTAGATCCCTCCCTTGCAAAGCGTAAACAGTAATACCGCACACCTGGGAAGGAGAGACAGGACACAGGAGACCGTAGCCTTAGCTGGGCCGTACAGGGGAGGGAAGACTCAGCCACCTTTGTCTGGGGTCCTGGAAAACAATGTTAAAAAGCCCAGCCAGAGAATTAGCTCACTGTTTGTAGGCATCTGGATTTTAAAACTCAAAAGCCTGAAATAATTATGGCTCAACCCCTCCTAGCAGAGGACCCCTCAGGTCTCCATGTTACCTGTGTGGCCGGATCTCCAGGTAACACTGTTTAGTGGAAAAAAACAGGGTGCAAAGCAAGGCACACAGAATGCTTCTGCTGGAGTAAGCAATGCAGATCTAAATGTAGCCAGGTAGCTGCTTATTTTGCAAATAGAAACACTGGATTAATAAACAGCAAACAGGGGCTGGGGGCAGTTTATTTACTGGGACCCTGAGGGCATGGTCAGAAGCACAGGGTTGGAGGTGTATACCTTTTCATTCAGTAATCACTTTGTAGTAGTAATCAAAAACATTTAAAAACAACATGAAACAAAGATCAAGGTACCTTAGAGTAGGCAGAGAATTTGGGAGACTGGCCTGAACCAGCCAGCTTTTCAAAGCCAGATGGACAAGCAGACAGACAGAAAAACAGCCGGAAGGCCGCCAAAGTCCCTGAGGGCTGAGGACTGAGCCAGCCAGGCAGCCAGCACCGTCCCCTGCCCATCTCACTTCCCACCCCAGCCAGCCCCAGCCCAGCAGGCAGCCCTGCGCCCTCTCACCCACACCCCTGCTGGCAGAAAGATTTCCACTCCCGGATTCTTCCCGGAATGAATGCTTTCTCCAAACTCATTGCAAAACATCCTGGCTGGAGCTGCAAAGGGGAATCCAGACGCACCCCCGGGAGAGAGGTAACCGTTTTCTGAGGACATTCTGGCCTGGTGCATGCGAGGGCCTGCAGCAGGAGAGGGCAGAGCAGGCCAGGCTGCCATTTGCAGCTGGGTCCCACCTGGGACCATGAATGGGAAAGGCCACATGCTAAATGAGTCTGGATGGGATCGGCCACCCAGTTTCAGGCAGTATTTGGTGTTGGAGAGGTTTTTCCAACCCTCACTCCATATTCATCCCTTGGAGTTTGCCCAGGTGAGACCCCCACTCTAAACAGCTTTGGGGGCTATGCAGGGCTTGCTGAGGGAGAAAAGAGAAGTTCTTTCAACCCCCACACCCATACCCCAAGGATGGGAGGTAGGGTGTCACACAGCAGAGCCTAAGCTAGTGTCAGGGATCTGAAATCATCACACTGCCACCATCATCAAATCATCACCATCTCATCATCATCAACATCTCCGTCGTCATCATCACCCACTGTTTTCACCATCCTCATCACTACCTCCATCAGTAACATAATTATCCTCACCTCCTCCCACGTCTCTCCATATGCCTTTGCTAATCAACCCTCTGTCTGGCATGGACCTTCTTCCTAAATCACAGATAAAATCATGATCATCAATTGTTTGTAACTGCTCACTGTCCTTAGAAAAATTCCAAGTACCTTACCATTTGTCCATTCACAATTTGACTCCAGCCTAGTGTTCCAGCTCCACCTCTACCAAGCCTACCCTGTACCCCAGCAACGCAAGGCTCAGCCCCACCACTTATGTGAGCATACCACACCTTTCCGTTTCAATACATTTCCCTCCCTCAGCCTGAAATCCACCTCCCCTTCTCTGACTCCTGATCCTAAGAACCTTTCAATTCCCTCCTCTAGGAAGGAAGGATCAACCTCCCCACCTAGGTCCAGTCCCTGGTCCCAACTCCCACCTGAGTATCCAGTCACTTGACAATTCTAAGACTGCGGTCACCTCCCTGCCAGTGAGTCCCTGTGACCCATGACTGCATTTCTCTCCTTGGTATCAGCCTTGTCACAGTTCTATCCCAGCAGTGGCCTGGGACCGGGCAGGAGCCTAAAGGAAGTTTGAGGAAGAGGGGATAGGTAAGAGAGTTGGCAAAAATGCACACAAGAGAAATGAGGACGGAATTCCAGCTGTGTCTGTAACAGACCCAGAGCTCAGCCCAGGTCCAAATCAGCCTCTTCTCTGGTGCCGATCTGCAGAGGATGGGAGGTAATTCCAAGGGGACAAGAGGACTCTCATCTCTCCCGGTTCCTCCTCATACACAGCCATCCTACCCCCCTCCCAAGTCATTCCTGGGGGCAGCAGAGGGTTCACAGTACCCCGAAGTCCACACCACGGTGCTGGCTCCAACCACCCATGTTTCCCAAGTTCTTCACACACTGAGACTCTCAGCGCAGTGGGTGAATTCATTCATCCATTCACAGACATTTACTGTGCACTTGATAAATGCCAGGCCTTGTACTGGGGAGCAGAATTCAGCAGAGGTCAACTCAGGCTCATCCTGCTTTTTTTTTTTTTTTTTTTTTTGAGTTGGATTTAAGGCTGAAGACCAGTCACCATTTCCACCATCATCACTGTCATTATTATCACCACCATATCACCATCATCACCATGACCATCACCATCACCCCCTCTAACGCCACTCAAAGGACTTGCTAAACTCAGTACCCCCATAGATCATTACTCAGGAAAGGCGTGCCATCTTGTTGAAGAAGACCCTGGGAACAAGCCACTTGTTCCTGACACTCTCAAGTCAGGAGACCAGCATTTTTGCCCTGGTGCTAGAAAAGACTGCCTAGCAGCCTGACCTTGGACAGGAGACCTCTGTACTCTCCGTAAAAGAGGAGGCTCTCCTGCCTCGAAAGCCAGTTGTGTAACTTGACTCTTACCCACAAGAGGCAGTCAGTGACTCCAGCCAGCAGCGCTGCTGCTGGCACATCTGGGGACATTCTGGATCCTGCACATAGATGGGTGAGAGCGGCTGGCACATCCCTCCACAGCCCTGCCCAGGGGACTCTGGCCACAGCACTGGGCAGGGAGGGGGCTCCAACTGAGGGAAGAGATGGCAGGGTGACTTGATCTTACTCTACTCCACCCAAGGCGCCCCCACCCCCGACCTTTGCCCAGAGTGCCAGCCCATTGTGGATTATTGATGTGGATTCTTCACTGAGCAGGGGCCTCTCCTAGAAAAGGAAATGCTTTGTGTAGGTCTCCTAACCCCAAACTCCTCTCTCCAGAAACTTGGGACCCAGACAATGGCATTTAGCTGTCTCGAGCCTGATTCAGCTCCTAACAATGTAATCCTGCCCACAGAGGGTCAGCCAGTCTAGGGGTTGGAGGAATTGGTGGGCGAAGGTCATGCAAACAGAAAGAGGAAATGGAAAGACAGGTAAAGTCAACTTAAAAATAATCATCCCAAAGTAGGAAAAGGTTGTGGCCGCCCTTGTTCAAGGGGAGGGGGAGTGATGCCAACCTGCTTGGGTTTCTGAACTCAGAGTCAGGACCCTATGGGAGCATCATCTTCCAGAGGGAAACTAAGGCTGAGAAAGGGGAACTCTGCTGAGGGCACTCAGCGGGCATGCTGCAGGGCAAGCTCTCACCCAGGCCCCTGCTGATGGATTCACTTCTGAGCAAGGCCACCCATGCTGGGCAGCCTGGCGCCTCACTTCACAGCTCAGTGCTTTTCGTGGGGCCTCTTGGGGGCAGAATATGGGTGCATCCACTGGCCATGGCAGGCTCAGGGGCACCGCAAGACTTCCTGGTCCTCAGGTATCCCGGGGATACCTGGCTCCATGCTCTGAGTATGCCAACCAAGGGGATGCCAGCCAGAGGCTGCAGCACCTCACTCAGGAGTGAGGGCCAGCCAGGCCCCTTTCCTGCCTCCTGCTCCCTCCCTGTACCCCCTATTCTGTCCCTCTATCCCCAGGCCCAGACTTCACTCACCCACCTCTGCTCACTCATTCTGTTGCCCTCTTTTTCTACTTCTTTTGAATTTTCCTATTCCTCCTCTTTTCCTCACTCCCAATCTCTTCTCTCTGTCTTTCTAACTCTGTTTCCCTCTCATTCCTAATTTCTCTCTTTTTTCCTCTGTGTCTGTCTGGCTCAGTGTCTCTGACTCTCTGTCTTTGTGCCCCTCTGTTGCGTGTGTGCACACGCACACATGTTCACGCATGCACACTGGATTTGTTTACCTCTCACATGGCGATTTAGTACACTTGAGAACGCACTTTTCCACTTGTGACCTCATCTGCTCTTGAAAACAACTCTGCAAAGAAAGCAGAGTGGAACAGCAGAGAGATCACTTTTCTCTGTGCCCGGGGGGAAGGCAGAGGCTCTGAGAGCCCAAGAGACTTCTAAGGCCACACAGCTTTCAGGGTTGCCTCTGGACAGGAGCATCCGCCAAAACCAGTGAGAGTTTCTGTGTAGGTGTATTCTGGCCTCATTGAGCTCCCAGCAATGCCCAGCCACCTCCTTACAGCTGCCGCAAGAAGCTGCTGGAGCCCTGGACCTTTCTGGGCTTGTTCTAACCCATATTCTTCCAGATCAGCCAGCCTGACTCCAGAAGGACTGCTCTGCCGTCCCTAGATGACCCCAGAGGCCCCGGGACATGCCAGTGACCATCAGCATGGTGATTCCTGGAAGCGACTCTCTGGAGACCATAGCCTGGCCCTGCAGCAGTAGGAGGCAGCAGGTCCCGGACGAGTGGACCCTCAGCCGTGTTAGAGAGGGGCTCTCAGAGAGAACAGCCCTGGGCTAGAGTGGATAGGGATCCTTTGTCCTGGGTCTGGGGAAGGGCTCTGCACTCAGAGTCACAGGGGAGGTGGGCAGGCCAGTGATGCTTCCCCACAGGGAGCCGCTGCCAGCTGGACCTGTCCTAGGGATCTCCTAGGCTCCTTCAACACACCATGTCACATCTGGGCTCAACATTCAACATCCCCTGTCACCACCACTGCTGACCCACCCCTTCTGGACGTGCCTTCAGGAAACCAAGAACACCACCCTCCACCCTCCAGGGACATCAACAGATCCTCAAAATCCCTCACTCCCCCAAGAAAACCACTCCCAAACTGGCCTCCTCTGGGCCTCTCTCTCTCTCCATTCCTGCCATGTGGCTCTGTTCTGGAATTCTACACCACCTCCTGCCTGGGCTTCTGCCCACATCCTTTTCCCCCACCTCCTACCGCCCACAACACCCTCCCACCTGGATGATCACTGTGCTTGTGTTCTGTAGCCAGCCAGACCTGGACTTGAGTTCTTGTGCTACTTCTATTAGTTTGACTTTGGGCAAATTACTTACTTTTTGAACATCTTGACATCAGTGAGCTAACTCCCTTGACTCTGTTCTCATGCTTACCAAGTGACCTACTAATTATAATTTGACTTCCTGCTAGAATCATCTACCAGAAAAGAGTACACTAAACTAAGGGATGAGGCTATTCTACTCAACGTGACAATTGTAGCTCTTTTTGTAAATTTATTATTCAATATTCTTGTTTGCCAAAAATAGAAGAGGAAGTAATGTCCACATTAGATGGAGAAATCTGAGAACATTCACACTAACAACAACAACAAAAATGATGAAGGCGGTAAAAAGATGAGTATGTGTCGACTAAACTGCCTTCAAATGCCTGGAAAGCTACTAGTGAATAAGGTTTATGTTTGCTTTTGAAGTTTTAAGATGCACAGCTGGACAGATTTAAACTAAAGTAGGTAACTACTAAATGCTAAATGACTATGTAGTGAGCTGCCTGTAACTGGAGGTATGCAAGAAGAGGCCGGGCAAACCTTGGTGGGAATGTTGCAGAGAGCTGTCATTCTTGAGCCTTTCCTCTTCCTCTCAATGAACACATTCACTCAGTCATGAAGCACTAAATGACTGTTAATTCTGTCTGTCCCCGTCTGTCCCCAGACACTACCCTGGGTCAAGTCATCATTTCCTTCTTCCTAGATGAAACAGCAGCTCTAGGATGATCCCATGCATCCAAGCTGGTCTTCTCCCTTTCATCCTTTCCAGCTGTGATCTTCCTAAAGCAGGAATAAGCTCATTCAATTCACCTACCACAACCCCACCCACAGGTCCCCACTGCCCTTGGTGTAGAATCAGATTTCCATAGCATGGGGACTTGCCCGGTGGTCCAATGGTGAAGACTTCGCCTTCCAATGCAGAGGGTGTGGGTTCAATCCTGGGTCGGGGAGCTAAGATCCCATATGCCTCCCTCCTGGCCAAAAAAAACACAAAACATAAAACAGAAGCACTATTGTAACAAATTTCATAAAGACTTTAAGGATGGTTCACATCAAAAAGAAAAAATTCTTTAGCATGGTTATCAAGGCCTCCTGACCTCTTTCTGACCACATCTGCAGTGCACTGTCACCACCCACACTGGCACATGTGATGCCCAGCCAGGGGCAACTACATGCTGCCTGCTGTTGCTGCACGCCCCCTCCTCCTCTCGCCCCACAAGCCACAGCCCAGTTTTCTGGCTTTGCAGACACCACTGTCTTTGCCTGCAACACTCTATTACATGTTCCTCCTCTGTCTGACTGACTCCTACTGTCCATACCTGAGCTTCCACCTCTCCCTGGCAAACCCTCCTAGGTACCCCGTACACACGCCCAGCCTGAGCTAGCCTCCTATAGAAGCTCACAACCCATGTCACACTGCATCATCCATGACTCGTACCTTTCCCTTCAAGAAGAACTCAAGGCCAAAGGTCATGCAGGCTTCACCACAATGGCCCTGCCCACACCTGCTGCCCACGCCTGGATCAGTTCAATAGTGGACAAAGGAAAGAGGGAGAGGTGAGCATGGTGCAGGAGGCCGGGCAAGCAGACTGGACGCTGCCCTTAATGTCCTGGCCCAACCTGGTTTTCTAGAGCTTAGTGATGAACACTCAGAGAGGGAGGGGTTGTCCTTAAGTTAGGGGCCCCAGAATAAATTTCTGTACTGCCACTTGGGCCGCTGTCTGCCCAGGGGGCACCGTGGAACCACCTGCCAGAGACCAGGCTGAGAGGAGCCCGGAGAGCTCCTCGAGGTCTCAGGCCATGTTTCATGTCGGCTCGAATAACGGCGCCCAGGTCCAGGAAGGGCCACAGCTTCCCCAGCTGCTCCTGGGCACAGAGGCCTCTGCACCATTTGGAATTCATCACAACCAGAGCTGTGTTGAGCCCCGGATCTGGCTAACATTATCTTGGAATTTTCAGGGTCTCATATGTAATCCCCAGCTGGTTCCCAGGAACCAAGGACACAGAAATGCATGCCCACCCCTCACCCCCACCTCTTGCTCTCCATGTACCCACCAGGGCAGCCAGACAGGAAAGAGAACAGGATAGACAGGACGGTCAGGCCACAGCTCCCCATCTGGACCCCATCCCTGGATATCTTGGCAGGAGCCAAAAAAAAAAAAAGCCAGAATAATGGCCCAGTCCCCTCCTCGGACCCAGTGCATCCATTTCTACCACTGCTACCACAAATTAATGCTTACTTCCACTAATCACCACTAAGTTCTGTGCATCTTAGACGTATAAATTTATTTAATCCTACAACAACCCTATACAGGTGCTACCATTAACCTTATTGGCAGATGAGGAAACCAAAGCACAGAGCGGTTTACTTGTCTGGAGTCCCACAGTCGTATGTACAGAGCCAGGATTTAAACCCGGAGAAGCAAGCAGGCTAGATTCAGACTCAACAGCTTCCAGAATATTCTTTGAGCAATATAGCCAAAATTAAAGGCCACACTCAATGCTGAGTCCTTCAAACTTGGGCAATGAGTACTTTGGTGGTGTCCTAGTCCTGGATAGTTTTCTCTGCAGCCTGTCTGTGGGATCATCACCTTCCTAGGTGCTAAGAACTGAAAAATAATATTTCTGACACGAGAGGTTGAAAAGGAGTTTTCAGTCCAACAGACAACAATGGAAGCCATGCTGGTGTAAAACTGAACAAAAGGATTATGAGAAAGTTACAAGTATGATGAGAAAAGAAAGCAGTCGATCTGGTCCAAGCCTCGACTCCGTCTCCCACCAGTTCACAGCCCCGGTGAATATATCTCATCCCACTGACTCTCAGGTCTTCCCTTGTTAAACGAACTAATGCATTCAGCCTCAGATTGAAAAAAGAGAAGGTAGGGAGTACTTGGTTCAAGGCCTGGCACATAGTGGGCCCTTGACTGGTATGCTCAAATCCAGATCTAAAAGTAAAAGTGAACACAGCCTGAGTCCTTCACCCCAAGGAGGGGCTGGTGGCTTCAGGACAGACAAGAGCTGATGGGCATCCACAGGGATAGACAGCAGTCTGGAGCCCGTGAAAAGATGCTTACGCTGTGGAAGGGAGGGAGCAGACACCCCTAGAGGGAAAAAGACCCACAAGGCCTCCGCTTGGCTTTAAGCCACCTTCGAAGGATCGTCAGAGAGCCCATTCAGTGAGCAGTTTTATCCCGTGACAGCAACGGAAGGGGCTCCTGCTCCGTTACTCTCCACCCACTCTTGATTCACAAAGAAAATACACTTTATCTGGTTTGTAAATCAGGGCTGGTGACTGGGGAGAGAGAAAGTCTGGACTGCTATTCCCAAGGAACATTTTCCAGAGCCCATGGAGAGAAGTCATTCTCCCCAGCCCTGGACAGCTGGCCTGCAGAGGAGGAGGGGCCAGAGACGGAAGTGATTGTTATAAATATAAAGTGGCCCCACACTCACCCTAGAGCACACAGGGAGAGGGGACCACAGTAGAGGGAAGGACCTGGCCAGCGTCCCTGGGCACCCTGGTAGCAGAACTGGGTCTAGAATCTCCCCTGGGTCAGGTGGAGTTAAGTCCGGGATTGGGGAGGACCCTGCAACGGAGTTCAGAAGGTCTGTGAGTTGAGAGAGTGCTGAGGATCCCCTTCTCAAAGCTAGGAGCTGTGGGGACCAGCAAGAAGGAGACTGTGCTCTGTGGTGGAGAGATGAAGGAGGCCTTAGGGTACCCAGCTCAAACACTGCTTTCTCCACTACCACTGACAGGGCTGAGCCAGAGCTGAAGCCCTCTGCCCTCTACTTTCACACCTGGCAAAGGGAAGGAGGCTTTTTTGCTTCCAAAAGTTTCTGGGAAGTTTCACTCAAATAACTTGTACCAAAGCACATCCCATGCCTGGCATCCAGCAGGTTCTCAGCTGTTGCTTGTGAAGTCCCAAACACTTTGTGGGGAGCAGAGCATCCTATGGAGTGTTTGGGCTGACTTAATGTCTGGGCTTGGCGTCTGCCAAGGTTTGACAGAGCACTTTCTCCGGAAGGTCAAAAGCGCCAGCCTCCCAAGGGTGTCACCCATCCCAGAGGATGGGATGGTGCAATGAAATAGGAGTCAGGACACGGTTTCCATCAAGGGAGCCTGGGTCCATGGCTTCCCCTCTGTGGGATTCTGTTTCCTCGTCTGCAAAAGTAGATCTTTGTGATTGACCCTCTCAAAGTGCTGCTGCTGCTGCTCCTAACATCACAGTCGAATCAGGAAACGTGACTGCTCCTTCCTGAGCCTCTGTTTCCTCCTCTGTGAAATGGAGCAGGCTCACTTTCCTCTCAGTTTTGGCCCTAACCTGCTATTGATCCCCAGGGGGACGGGTGTGTGGCTCGGACAGCACAAGCCATGTTAGGAGCCCCTTTCCTTCTACATGATGCTCTTATAAAGATATAAGCAAAGAGATGTGAGTCACACAGGGGAGTCTGCAAAACGCCAGGGCCTCCCCAAGCCGTTAGATCCTCATGGAATTCCTGCTAAGTCACTTTAGTCATGTCTGACTCTGTGAGACCCTATGGACTGTAGCCTGCCAGGCTCCTCTTCAGTGGGATTCTCTAGGCAAGAATACTGGAATGGGTTGCCATTTCCTTCTCCAGGGGATCTTCCAGACCCAGGGATTCAACCTGTGTCTCTTATGTCTACCTACATCAGCAGGCGGGTTCTTTACCACTAGCTCCATTAGACCCTAGTGATCTGGAAACCAGCGCTTTTCACCCTTGCTTCTCAGGTGCTCCTAAAACCAGAGGGCCAACAGACCAGGACAGAGCAACACTATGAGGAAGGAGGTAATATAAGATGGGAGCCCAAAAGACAGAGCAGGCACTGCCGTGACCTCTGTCTCGGGGGGACAGGAGAGTCAGCTCAAGACCCCACTGCCACTCAATTCTCTGGTGCCATCAATCTCAGCTCAGACCCTCCCTGAAGGCCAGAACTCTCATCCATCTACCAGTGGGCATCTCTTCCTGCCTGTGCTGTGGACAATTCAAAACTCACTTCAGCCAAAACTCAACTCCCCTCTCTCTCTCTCTCTCTCTCTCCAGTCTCCCTCTTAGGGACAATCCCACCATCCACATGCACATCAGGAAACCTGACCATCACGCGTAACTCCCTCTCTCCCTATACCTCTCCCAACTCAACTAGTCCCCAACTAGGATCCATCCAACTTCCCTTAATCCCTGCTTCTCCACACCCACTTAAACCTTCATTCAGGCCTGGTCATAACAGTGGTAGTCTATTTCCTCCACTAGATCGGGAATTCCTTGAGAGGTGGATGACTTCACGCAACATGCTACCCCCCTCCCCCAGAGCTCAGAATACTGGTACCTAGTAGTTCCTCAATAAATGATTCTGAATAGAAAAAATAGAAGTCTTTCCCAATGGCAGAGACAACAAAAAGTCTATGAGCAGAAGTTAATCTGATGGTCCCCAAAAGAAGTGTTTAAATGACACCCTCTACTTGTGTCCCCCTAGACCCATGGACCCTCCTAGCAGAGATTTGGAAGGGTGATAGAATGTTGAGGCACTGAGGCAGGAGAAGCTGTGGGGCCAGATGCTAAAAAGCATTGAATGCCACACTAAAGAATGTGGTTTGGGGAGGGTTGGCTTTATTTACTTCTCTTTCAGATTTGTCTTTTAGGCAAAGAGCACTCTCACAGCACTTGAGGAAGACAAACTGTGAGACCAGACCAACACTTGGCTCTGAGAACCTTGCCCTGGGCTCCCAAGAGATCAGATTTCCTTGCTTTGGGCCCAATTCTTTAAAGCGTTTTGGCATTGGGTGAAAGGTTTTTGGGGCCAGAGGGCTGGTGGGGGGCAGTTTGGATGGCACCCAGGGTCACTCCAGTGCTTTGCCTTGCTCTTGCTCTTACTCCCCATCCTGATGGCTCTTCTGAAGCAAGGAAATGGGCCAGAGGCGGCCCAGCTGGGCACCAAGGGTGGGACGAAGACCTAGGCTTCCCCCTACCAAGAGCATCTGTTGCTACAGCTACAGGTTGATGGCCCCATGGCAGCTGATGGCTCCTTTCTTGAGACCTTTGCAAAGCCCAGTCTGGGCTTGTGGTCTCCAGAGTTGCCCGTGCATTACAACACCTGGAGCTGGGCCTCACCCCAGAGCTTATGAGGCAGCAGGTCACAGCTGGGGTCTGGGAACTGGAATTCTCGAACAGGTTCCAGCAGTGCTGAAGCTGTTGGTCCTGGGACCATGCTTTGAAAACCCTTCTGGGTTGAGTGAAGGTGAAGCTGAGGGTATAGAAGAAGATGAAGAAACCAAAGAGAGGAGGTGGGCTGGAGCCACGCCATGCAGGACCTTCCACGGTGGGTCAGGGAAGTTATAGTTACATGGGTAAAGGTGGGACCCTGGAGAAGCAAGGAAAGACTCCAGGAGTCAGAGGCGCTCCTGACAGTGCTGGACCTGGGTCCTCTCTGTCCGACTCTGTGCAGCTTCAGACAGCTCCCCACAGGAGCCCCAAGCCCCTCCTGTGTGAAAGGCACACATCCCCCTGCCCGCCCACCTCCTCAAGGGGCAGGTGTGCCTGGTGGGGCGATGGCCTTGAGAGGGGATTGCAAACTGGAAGGCCCTCAGCAGATGTGAGAGTGATTATTATAATCCCCCTCCCCCAGATGGCACGGTCCGTGTTGCCCCCACCTCCGCCTGCCAGGCCCGCTCTCTGTGGTCCCTGGGGACTGAAGGGCCCGCCGGTCCCTGGCCGCCTCCAGGGCCCCAACCCAGGCCCAGCATGAGCCAGCCTCCAGCTCACAGGGTCTTTCTTCAGGTGCAAGGACCCAAGTAGCTAACAGCCGGCAGCTCCTCGGCAGGGCACCTCGGTCGGGTGGGGGTGGCGCTGCTCAGCCGGGAACAAAGGCCGGCTAGGAGCTGGCAGGGCGCCATCAGGGTTCAATGCACAATGGCCCGGGGGCTGGCGGCTCCGCTCCTGGCCGGCATTTGCATAATGTCTGGGGCAGGAACAGGTGCCCGGTCAATAGGCAATTGTGAGGCTGTTCTGTCAAAAGAGAAGGGGCCTGTATTGAAAGCTAGGCTTGCCTATTGCAATGCAAATAGCATTCAAAGCAGACCAGCCCAGCACAGGCTCCGGGGAGCTCCAGCTTCATGAAAGCCACCACCGAGCAGGCCCGGCTGCTGCCTCTGCTGGTGCCCGCTTTGTCTGAGACCAAGGGGTGGCATCGGCAGGGGCGGGGCTGGGACCTCGCGGCAGGGAAAGGGAGTGGGTCAGCCCACCCATCCAGGAGGGCTTCCTGGAGAAGGAGCTGATGTCAATGAACTTTGGCCAAGTTTCTGAATGCAGCTTTGCAGCTTCTTTGAAGAAAGGCCCCGAATGAGGGTGCTAGCCCACCAGTTGGTGCACCTTGTGAAACCTGCCAGGCCCCCAAGCCACCCCTCACCTTTCTCGGCATGGGCCCAGGCCCTGAGAGTCAGGGTCCTTGCTGCCACAGCTAACACTGACTGGTACTGTTACGCGTGGAGTAACTCATCCCGTCTTCACAGCAACCTGTGAGGTAGGGGATGTTATTATTCTCTTTTAACAGATGACGAAGTTGAGGCACAGAGAGGTTCAAGGTGGCACAGCTAATATGAGTCAAAACTACAGAAAGAACCCAGGCAGGCTGACTCCAGAAGCCACCCCCTTAGCCTCTGTGCTGAAGTTGCCAGGAGGAGCCCCTCACTGTTTAACAAAGGCATTGCAGTCCAGAGAGGGCTCAGAACTGCCTGCTGGCTAGACAGGAACCCATTGTTCTGGCTCCCTGTGCTGCCTGGTTTTTATCTCTGCAGCCACAAACGTGTCAAAGACAGAATGGGTTCATGTCCGCTGCTGCGGGGCAGTGACACCAATGGTGGGGGTGGACTGGATGAGAACACTGAGATGGTGTTTTTCTGCACATTAATATGAGGAAAACTTTTCTTCATAGTAATATTCCAAACACTGGGCACCTTCCCTTGGCGGGTTTTGTAGTTTCCCCCCAAAAGTGGGGACCTAGCAGCTGGGTTCAGGTGCCTGCTTTATTACTCACAAGCCAGATGACTTTGGGCAGCTCACTTTTGTTCTCTAGGTCCATTTCCTCATTTGTTAAAGGGGGGACTAGGATCATTCAAGTTCTAGGGATGTGAGACTTGAGTATAAGGCTTCCAGAGAGTAAATCCTATTAGCATTATCTTGCTTCCCCACATTGTGTGCTTTTTGGAAGCTAGTGCTTCCAAAATATTCTACCCCACCCAGTTTCATGTTGAGTTGAAGGAGCATAAGCATTTGCGTGGGTGTGAATTTATTAAGTCACTTGCTCGCATTCCATTGACTTCGCAAGAGTCATTCCTTTTTTTAATTCTTAAAAATTTTCTGAGAACTCCCCATTGGAAGCCATTATGTGCTGCACAGTACTTGAGATTCCTGAACCAGATAAAAGGAAATTCCCTATGAGGTGAACAAGCTGAGGGACTCTCCAAACTTCTCTCCCAGGGCCTGAATCCCAGGACTTGCTCCTCCAGAAAACATCAAAGCTCATCTGGTCATCAATGGACAATAGATTCCTTCTCTCAGCCACTCTGATGGATGGTAGGTTGTGTTGAGCAAGACTCTGAAGCAGCCTCAAGGGACAGCAGGAAACAGTGCTGCAATCCACTAGAGAGGTCTGCCACGAGCACTGGACAGAAGACGGGCCGTGTACCTGTCGTACATTCGTCATCTCTGATCTCGTAGCTACATGAGGAAATCAGACCCAGAGAATGGCTTCCCCCAAGTCACATGGCGACAGTGTTAAATCTGGAAATTTTTTTCTTTAAAAGAGATATTTTACAGTGCATCTGTGCTACTTTTGGAACTGGAAAAATAATATGGTACTGTCAGTTGAAAAGTTAAACAAAATCAAGATGACCCTACTCTTACCAAAAGAAAGGAAGGCATGGGGCAGTCTGGGTAAAGCTGGGATGCTGAAGATGTTCTAATGGTGGGGACAGCTATGTTTTCATCAGTGTCCCTGCATGCACTGTTCAGTGCTTCACAATTCCCACACAGTAGCTCATCCACTTATCCAGTTGGTCTTCCCCAAAATGCTGTGGAGGCAGGAAAAGCAAGCCTTATTCTGCGTTATCTCATTCTGCATATGAAAAACTTGAGACTCAGTTGATAACACATACCCTAGGTCACAACTTGGGTGAGTGGCAGAACAGAGATTTAAGACCTGGGGTTAGGCTTTGGGAAAAGTCAGGAGGGAGCCCCAGGGAGCCCAGAGGGAAACTGAGACCCTCTATTCATCGCCAGAGAGGGTCTCAGTATCTGAGGAGGTAGCCAACCTCGTCAGAACCTCTGCAGCATGTGCCCACCAGCACCCTGCACAGAACTGCTTGTTCGGGGAGCCTGGGCTGTCCCCAGAGGTAGACAGAGCAGACAGAACATCTTCTGGTTCCCAGGCCCCTCCTAACCCCCCTCAGCTGACCTCATCAGCTCCCAGACCACAATACACCCTTCTTCCCCCAGATCTTAATTAAACTAGCCAGTGGTAGTCTTCACAGCAGAGGCCCAACCGAGCAAACGCCTGCATCCTGAGTCGCCATTGTCTCCCCAGCCAGCGGATCCAGCCTCCTGCAGGCACACACTTTGCCCCAGGGCCCAGCATCTGATAGGCCCCACTCCTGACCACAAACAGTGAAAACACCAGCCTCACAACAAGGAGAACCTAGATTTCTCTTTACTGAACGTCTCTGAAAGAAATCACAAGACACTTCTGGGTTTGTATCATGAGACCCAAATAAACCCTTATTAATTTAAAAAAAAAAAAATCTGGTTGTTCCAAGGCAAGGGTTTAAGGTCTGATTTCCCAGTTGACAAACCAGGTGACCTGAGGTGAATAGTTGCCTCTTTGAGTCTCAATTTTCACAGTCACATTTATAAAATGAGAGTTGTAAGGAAAATGCAGGCAAAGAAATGGTAGGAAAATGCAAACCAAATGACCAGAAAATGTAGAAAGCTCAGCTTAACTGGAGCCAAATGCATCTCCCCCAGACCTCATCTGGAGGGAACCTCCTTCCAGGCTGTCCTGTTACAGCTGTAAGAAGTCTGACCTTCACTACACCTGCAGAAAACCAGAAGAAAACTGATTGTTGTTAAGAAATGCACTGCTTTTCTTCCATGAATAAGACTGGGGACTTCAGTCATTTGAATGGTACCTGGAGGGTGGGAGAGGGACCAGCGAGTTGGTGGAAACTTGATGATAAGTTCTTGCTGTTGCATCCTGACTTCGTCAGCCACATATTTGGACCTAATGCTTGACCACAACTTTGCAGTTCTCACTCAGCAACAGAGCCAAAATCAGAGCCCAGGCTCCAGAGTCATGGGAACCTGAGTTTGAATCCTGACTCTAAGTGAGAACTTAGGACTCAGTTTTCCTCAGCCTCAGTTCCCTATTTGCAACAGAGTTCATTCCACCCACTTGTCAGCATCACTAAAGATGAGCAAAGGCCGAGAAAGGTGAGGGGAAATCAGATGTGTTCACTCTCCCCCAAACCCTCCCCCCCCCACCTCCAGGAGGCTCTTCCCAAAATATAACCCATGCCTGGCCCCTGTTAAACCCCTCAAGAGCCTCTCACTGCAATAAAAGCCCAGCTCTTTACCGTGATATATAAATCTGTCTTCATCCATCCTGTTCCTCGCCAGGGGTGTTCTTATCAAGACTCCCCCAAACTGTGCTCCAACCACAGCGAGTTACCTGGTCCCCAGATTGTGCCTCAGTGTGTCCAGGCACCTTCCCTTGCAGGTCCTGCCTTCATTCTCCACCTGGCCCACTCCCAGACCTCTGCCCCAGCTAAGAGGCTCAAGAAGGATATAGCCTTTGCATCTCTCTTTTTGAAAAAGTTAATGATAGCTACTTTTTGAATAGATAATTCTTTCACAACCAAAACCTGAAAGGCACAAATGATGTACTACAGTGAAAAGTCTCCCTCCTACCATGGGCCCCAGCCTCCAAGTTCTTGGCTCTGTTCCCCAGAAGCAACCACTGGGTCTTTGTGCTTCCAGAGGTAAATGTACAGAACCATTTTTACATATATGTGCATTTGCATATATAAGGCACATATATAAGGTGCTACTTTCATTGCTTTTTCCTATCATTTCTTTGCCTGCATTTTTCTTACAACTCCCATTTTATAAATGTGAAAAGTGAGACTCAAAGAGGCAACTATTCACCTAAGGTGCTACTTATATTGTGTGTACATAATACAGATTATGCTACTGTTCATATTAAAATGAAGAAAATGAACATATATGTACATTAAATACAAATTTGTACATCATATACATATATGCATGTTGCGTATATATATATATGTGTGTACACTTATATTCATGTTTTTTCTCCTTTATACAAATAAAAGCATCATTTGTATTCCTTTCTATGGAATGCCTTGCACTTTCACTTAAAAATGTACCCTGGAGCCCAATGCACATCAGTGCATATAGATACTTCCTATTACCCTTTCCCCGCCCCTCTTCTTCATGATTGCATAGTGTTCAGTTGTACCCACCCACCATAAATTATTTAGCCAATCCTCTAGTGAAGGACACTTGGGCTGTTTCAAATCTTTGGTGATACTGAAAATGCTTCAGGGAACAATCTGGTATGTGTGGAATAGCCTTGTCCATATAGAGATGGGATGACTTGCTGAGTAGAGTCAGTGCTGAGTTATTGCCAGGTCACCCTTCAGAAGTGCAGGGTCAGGGTGATATCTGTGGCATGTGTACCACTGCACTCCATGCTCACGATGCAGCAGGATGTGCCCGTTGCACACCCCCATTCGCAGTCTTGAGCAGTCTGAGGGTGGGGTTGCATCACTGTGACATTTTATGTGCATGGCTCCCATGATGAGTGAGAGTCAGCCTTTTTCACACGTCATTGGCCTCAGAGCCCTTTGTACTCCCTTTTTGTGAGCTGTTCACTCATATCTTTGCCTGAATTCCTATTGGATTGTTTATTTTCCTTAATGATTTGTAGGAGCTCTTTATTTACCAGGAAAATCAATCTTTTGCTCTGACTTGAATTGCAAATATTTGGGATCCTTTGTGGGAAGGTTTCCTCTAAAAGGTCATACTCCAGCGGAATTCGGTCCCTCTCATCCATGCTAGGTGACTTGCCGAATGAATTGATGGAGAGGAGATTGAATGAATAAATGAATGAGTGAATGAATGACTGCAGCTCCTTCCAGCTAGCTCGTTGTCAGCCAAGACCTGGCCCTGGCCATGAGTAAGTTGATAAATTAATAAGATCCTACCTGGCCTGAGCAGCTGCCCACTTGAACCCAGGGTGGGCCCAGAGAGCTTCTCCTGGAGCTTCCTCTGCCTCCTTCCCCCCTTCCATCCAGTCTTCTCTTCCCTGGACAGACCTTAACATCAGCCAAAGCTCCACAGGGCAAGCGAGTAGGCCTGCATCTCCCACCACAGAATTTATCTCTCTTGTCGGCCTGTCAGAAACAGAGAATTTATTACCTCATTCACTTTGAACAAAACCTGTTTCTGGAGATTTTTATGATGGAGGAGTAAGAAAAGGAGTAAAGTAAGGGAGGAAGTGTCAATGGAGGGGATGTGGCCTAGAATGTATAATCTCATGGAGAGAAGCGTTTTGGCAAAAGGCCAAGCGGACAGCCCAGGCATCTCTCTGGTTTCCAGACAGCCTTGTCCCTGGATACACGGACAGTTCTCATCAGTGTGCGTGTTAGAGAGACGGGTCTTCATCACTCAGAAAACAAGGGCTCTGCCTCTGCCTCGCACTCAGGTCTCCAGGCTGTGGTCCTCCCCAGGCCTGTCACACTGTCCCCTTTCTGCTCAGCTCAGCTCCAGGGCTGTCCACTCGGCTCCCCGCTAGATGCACTCGCCCGCCTGTCACCACCAGGCTCCTCCACCTGCACCGGGCAGAGAACAAGGCCGAGGGGGCCCCTGGCCGCACAGAATGCCTCCTCCCATCCCCTGCAGAAAAGACACAGATGCCGTCGAGGACTGATGCTTGTGAGCACCTCACGCAAGCCCGGCTCTGGGCTGGCACTCCACGTGGGTTAGCTCCGTGAACCTCTCAGTACCCGAGTGGGTCAGGACACTTACCACCCACACCTCACAGAAGAAATGGCCGAGGAATGACAGAAAAGACAACCAACTTGCCCAAAGTCACAGCTAGGATTCAAACACAGGCAGTTTGATCCAAAAGCCTTCAGCTCAGTCCCTGAGCCCTGCTGCCCAGCAGGGGTTACAGTTGCAAGGAGTGCTAGGCGGGGCAGAGTTTGGCACTGTGGGTGCTCATTGGGGCAAGCTTCTCCATCCAGAGGATGCTGAAGGGCTCCCCTGGGCAGAAGCAGGGAGAGAAGGACAGGAGCCACCAACGCAGTAGGAAAAGCAAGCCCCGGGTGGACAGAGGGTGTGAAGTCAGGCCAGATGGTGGTGGAGGAGGTCATGGGGGTAAGCAGGTGTGAGTAGGTCAGTGTGGGCAGGAGTGGGCAGGCGTGGAGCTGGTTAAGCCTGGCCCTCCCCTCTCCTCTCCCTTGGGCAGTGCCCCCAACCCTCAAGATCTGCCTCGGCTGACTCTCCCCATAAAGCTCACCTTTCCCGATTCTCTACTCTCTGCAGCTCCCACTCGGCATTTCTTCCTGCCTTCATTCGCTCATCATGCCTGTGGTGAGCCTTGTTGCCTACCGGGCCTGCACAGCCACTGGGAATAGGACCATTAATAAGGCACATGAATAAGTCACGGCGTCTTCTAAAGAGAAGAGCAGCTGTAAGTGCCCTAATAAAGTGGCGTGTGAGTGCAGAGGAGGGAGCAATTAAAACTGTCTGGGAGAAGGAGGCCAAGGCTTGGGAAGGCACTTCTGAGGCCCTGACACTCCAGCTGGGCCTGAAGGGCTGGCAGACAATGGCAGGAAGGACGGTTCCATAGAGGGCCGGCTGCCTGGGCAGACAGAAGGGGCTGTATTTCAGGAGCTGCAGGTCTGATGGATGGATGGAGGTGGCAGGATCCAGACCATGAAGAGCCTCAAGTATTCAGAAAGGAGTCAAGCTTCTCGATACAGACGAAAGGTGTGTACAGTCAGGTGAGGATGCAGAAAAGACCTTTTTCAGGGCAGAACAGAGAAAACAATGCCTGCTAACTCTAGGCTCCCAAGCTCACCCACTTTGGGCTTTATTTTCCTCCATAGCACTTAGCACCATTTGGTTCAACTGTATGAAATGGCTCTTTTTGTGGGTCAGGATAGTGAAATATTAACAAGCCTAAATAGTTTTGACATATTTTATTTGTTGTTTATCCCTCTACTTTCTCCCCCACCCTTCTTCCATGAAGTAAAGGACTTTAGTCATTTTTCTGTTCATTGCTACATGCCCAGTGTCTAGAACAGTACCTGGTAATGGGGATCAGTAAGTATCTATAGAAAGAATGAATGAACCAACAACAAGAGACTTGGGGGCAGAACTCCTCTCTAGTCTCCTTCCTCCACATGGAAGCTCCTAAAAGACAGGGATCTTTCCCTCAAGATTTCTGACTTGAAGCAACAGATCCAGCTCTGTTCTTACTTTCTTAGTCACTTTGGGAAGGAATTGACTCTTTTAAAGCTTTCGTTTCTTCGTCTGTAAATGGGAACAAGGGCAGATTCCGCAAGTGTATGTTAGTAAGATCATATCAGAAATCATGGGAGGGAATTCCCTGGCAGTCCAGTGGTTGGTGATTTAGTCACTCAGTCATGTTCAACTCTTTGTGACCCCCATGGACTGTAGCCTGCCAGGTCCTCTGTCCATGGGATTCTCCAGGCAAGAGTACTGGTGTAGGTTGCCATTTCCTACTCCAGGGGATCTTCCTGACCCAGGGGTTGAACCTGGGTCTCCTGCACTGCATGAAGATTCTTTACCAACTGAGCAACCAGAAAAGTGTTTAGGATTTTAAGGGAAAAGGGAGAGAGAGAAAGAAATCCTGGGAAGCACAACACATAGCTCCAGGCATGCATCAGGTGGCCAAAGTATTGGAGCTTCAGCATCAGCATCAGTCCTTCTAGTGAAGATTCAGGACTGATCTCCTTTAGGATGGACTGGTTTGATCTCCTTGCAGTCCAAGGGACTCTCAAGAGTCTTCTCTATCACCACAATTCAAAAGCATCAATTCTTTGGTGCTCAGCTTTCTTTATAGTCCAACTCTCACATCCATACATGACTACTGGAAAAACCATAGCCTTGACTAGATGGACCTTTGTTGGCAAAGTCAAGTCTCTGCTTTTTAGCAGGCTGTCTAGGTTTGTCATAGCTTTTCTTCCAAGGAGCAGCTGTCTTTTAATGTAACGGCTGCAGTCACCATCTGCAGTGATTTTGGAGCCCCCCAAAAAATAAAGTCTCTCACTGTTTCCATCATTTCCCCATCTATTTACCATGAAGTGATGGGACAGGAGACATGTTAATTCTGCTTAAAAATGTAAGATTTGAGTTTTAGCTCTCATTTTTTGGTTGTCAAGTAAGATGTGGAAATGACCTTTGCCAACTCCCTCCATCCTCGTTTGCCTACAGCCGTCACCTGGCCCCACTCTTGGGTGAGGACCAGCAAAGGGGCAAAGAGCTAGGATGAGATAAGGTGAGGAGCGATGTGCAGGGTGATAAAGAGTCAAGGGAGGTGGGCAAGGATGTCTTTTAGGCACATTCTTGGAAATAAAGGATGACTATATTTACTTCTACATGGGGCCTTAAGTTAAGTAAAAGTTGATCAGTCATGTCTGACTCTTCACAACCCCACAGACTATACAGTCCATGGAATTCTCCAGGCCAGAATACTGGAATTTGTAGCCTTTCCCTTCTCCAGGGGATCTTCCCAACCCAGGGATCGAATCCAGGTCTCCCACATTGCAGGTAGATTCTTTACCAACAGAGCCACCAGGGAAGCCCTGGGTCCTTTGATACAGTCAAATCAAAATGCTCCCCTTAACAAAACACCCTCCTCTGTCCCTTCCAGGAGAGGCAACCCCTAAATTTCTGGCAGAGTTGCAGCCTAGCAGCCCAGATAGAGGGATAACAGGCAGTGGCTGGGCCTGAGGGAGCAGACAGGACAAGCCAGCCCCAATACTGCTAAGCAGAACCTCTCAGAAGCCTTCCTTGAAGTGCTTGTTGTTGTTGTTTTTCAGTGACTAAGTGTGTCTGATTCTTTGAGACTCCATGGACTACAGCACTCCAGGCCCCCATGTCCTCCATTATCTTTCAGAGTTTGCTCAGATTCATATCCATTGAGTTGGTGATACTATCTAACCATCTCATCCTCTGCTGTCACCTTCTCCTTTTGTGTATGTGCTCAGTCACTCAGTTATGTACGACTCTTTGCAACCCCACGGACTATACCCCACTAGGTTCCTCTATATCCATGGAATTTTCCAGGCAAGAGTACTACAGTGGGTTGCTATCCCCTTCTCCAGGGGATCTTCCTGAACCAGGAACCAAACCCATGTATCTTGTGTCTCCTGCTTTGGCAGCAGGATTCTTTATCACCAAGCCCCCTGCGAAACCCTTCTCCTTTTGCCTTCAGTCTTTCCCAGCATCAATCAGTCTTTTATAATGAATTGGCTCTCTGCATCAGGTAGACAAAGTATTGGAGCTTTAGCTTCAGTCCTGCCAATGAAGTGTTTATGAATCACAAAACCCCACACACTCCCCAACTTTACTTGGTCTTCATCAATGATGGAGAAACTGAGGCTAGAAAACATCCACAACATTCCTGAACTAATGGAGAGGGGAGCTGAGAATGAAACCTGAGTCCCTGATGCCACATCTCAAAGTCTTTTGATCGTCTTGATACTCCTAGAAGGTGAGTTATACTGCTACACTAATGTCAACCCCATTTTACAGATTAGAAAGTGGAGGCTTGGAGACTAGAAGAAATCCACTGAAAGTGGCCCTCTTCGCAGGTAATGGAGGAGCTCCAAACCAAAGTCTTTTGACTCCTGACCAAGGATGAAAGCATTTTCTGGTATTCTGAAGCAGGTATGGCCATGATACATAGGAAAACCTGGAAAGTTAATACTGGTGAGGACAAGGAATGCAGAGAACCAGGGAGTATGAGGCGGAAGACCTCAAGGGACTCAAAGATCACTGACAAATGTGCCAATCACCTCTCCCAGCAGACAGAGCCTCTAGTGACAGTGGACAGCCCCCATCCAATCAAGCTGGCATGCACTGGTGACCACAGAGCCTGCTGTGTCCACCCAAACCCCACGTGTTAAACTGAGGGTCCAGCTAGCCAGTCAGCCAGCTGTCCAGGTGATCATGCCTCTCCAGCCCATCAGACAGATTTATTAGAAGCAGCATCAGGGCCCAGGGGAGCCCCATCACCCACCCCCCATCAATCGCAACACAGGGGCCGGCGGGAGATGGAATATATGTAAGGTCATTTGGAGATGGAAAAAAAAATCATTCACCACACTCCCGAAATAGCCCATCTCCGCTTTGCAGCGATTGCCACCTTCTTGGCTCTAAATCAAATTCTGCTGCGAGAAGCAAACTCAATCTCTCTCTCCCAAGTTTTGCTTTTTATGAGTTTGGCAATAAATTGGGGTGTGGATGGAGAAAAGGCACCAAAGGTCGCTGGAATCAGGACATGTCTACATAGCTTGGAGTAGATAGAGGTAAAGAGAGGAGAGAGGACAGCCTCAGGTTTGAAGCAGGGCTGGTAGTGGACATGAGTAGCCCAGCATCTCTGTGCTCAGTCAAGCACCCAGTGAATGAATGAATGAAATACATACTACAAATACACAAACTTCCTGACTTGGAACATTTTTTACTCAGGTTAAAGAGAAAGTGTCTTGGTTGCCTTGTTAGAGGCAAACAATGAGGACTACAATACCAGCCTATGGAATTGGAATTATGACAGTCTGGGGGGTCAGCCTGTAGTGACAGCCTCCAGGTGTCAGAGAAGCACCCTGAGATGAGGAGACATTCAAGACCACTATATCCCCAAAATGCAGGTGTTTCTCTGGCCTCCATTTTTGGGGCTTTTCTCTTTATACTCGGCTTTAGGGTTCTCTACCCAGGCACAAAGGACATTTGGGACTGGATATATATTGTGAAACTGTCCTGGCTGTACTAAGATCTTTAACAGCATCCCTTGTCCCTACTTACTAGATGCCAATAACACCCACCAGTCTAGACAACTTAAAATGTCTCTGGTGGTAGTTTAGTCACTAAGTCAGTCATTTCCGGCTCTTTGTGACCCCTTGGATTGTAGCCTACCAGGCTCCACCGTCCATGGGATCTCCTAGGCAAGAACACTGGAGTGGGTTGCCATTCCTCCTCCGGGTGATCCTCCCGACCCAGGGATCGAACCCAGGTCTCCTGCATTGCAGGCAGATTCTTTATCAATTGAGCCACCAGGGAAGCCCCAAAATGCCTCTAAAGTGAAGAAGTGAAGTGAAGTCGCTCAGTCGACTCCTTGCGACCCCACAGACTGTAGCCCACCAGGCTCCTCCATTCATGGGATTCTCCAGACAAGAATGCTGGAGTGGGTTGCCATTTCCTTCTCCAGGGTATCTTCCCAACCCAGGGATCAAACCTAGGTCTCCCACATTGGAGGCAGACGCTTTAACCTCTGAGCCATCAGGAAAATGCCTCTAAACATTGCCAAATGTCTCCTGATTGAGGCTCACTGCAAACATGCTCTCTGGGGTCTAAATCACCTAAAGATGTCCCAGCTCTCTCGCCAGCCCCAGGCCCCCCTGCTAAGCTGCTTACTCATCCCATAGGGCCACCTGCCTCCTGGCATTGCTCCCTGGATGGCTGCTCAAATGAGTAAGTCCCATTACTAGAGGCATGGTGTCCCCCAACCAGGAAATCCCGCCAGTGCCCTCACCACCCCCGACTGCCCCCGACCTGCCCACAGAACCTGATCCTCCTCCTCTTCTCCTAGTGGATAGACTCTGGAACCACTGATGTTTTAGTAGAAAGCTGGACATTTTGGCTCACCTCTGCTCATATTCTCCAGTCAGTCAAGACCAGTGGACTCTACCCCAGAACTGGTCCTGCTCCCCAGTTTTCCTGCTGGTGAGGGCCTACCTGTTACTGTCTCCCCACCTCTTGACATCTCCCTTCCAGTCTACCATCCAGACCTTCACCACAGAGAGCTTTCTAAAGCTACGAACTTGGTCAGGTCTCTCACCTTCAGGCGAAGGGCCCATGGCTTCTCAATGTCTCAGAGTTAAATCCAAACCCTGGGAGCCCACAGGGATGGTCCTCACCCTGCACCCTGTGTACACACACACACACACACACACACACACACACGTACATAAAAGCACACACATGCACATACACACACACACACACACACACATCACACGGCTGATTTTTGAGCCATAATGGAGATAGTAATACTCCTAATAGCTGATATTTGTTAAGACCTTTGGCTCCCTGGGGACTTTCTCACCATTGTAAGTAATCCTTTATTTACACTTCACAATTACTCCATCAGCAAATACCCCAACTATTCTCACTTTATCAATAAGGAAAATGAGGCACAGAGAGGCTGTGGCAGGAAGTGAGGGGCATAAGCAACTGCTCAGCTACTGCGCAACATTGATTCTCCATCCTTCATCTGCAAGGACCTCAGTCTGCCTGAACGCCCTTCCCATCGAACCCCTTTCCCTGCAATATCCTTCCCTCTTTCAGGCTCACCTTAGCTCAAGTCTCCCCCATCAGAGAAGCCTTCAGGCCCTGCCAGGGCCCCAACACCAGAAGCCCAGATCTCCCACTGAGGGAGCCCAGTCAGGGCTGCTGGAGCTCAGTTAGCCCACCAAGGGCTAGTCCCCAGTGACAAGAGTAGCTCGGCCAGCACATAGACTGGACTCACAGATGGCACCCCAACTCTTGCAGAGCCCAGGCTCTGCCGCTGCTCCAGGGAGACCAGCCTCCTGGGTCCAGGGCACCTCGCACTGAAACACGAGCTGGAGGGTCTCAGGTAGTTTGTTCAGGATGAGCCTCTCAATGACAGATCAGCCTAGCTTCTACACCCAGTTCTCAGTTGTTTTTTAAATTTGAATTAGTTTGAGTCTCATCCTATTGCTTGCAACATAGAGTCACAACAAACACTCTCTTCCCCTTGCCTGTGTTTCCAAGTCTTCCCTCTCTGTCTTCTAGAAGGCTCCAACCTCTTTTCTCTACTTTTCCAATCCTGTCAGGTCCAACTCAAAGGCCACCCACCTCCAGGATACCTTCTCTGACCACATAACGTTGTCTTTGGCAGTGAGTTGCATCCTTGCCATTTCCTGAAGCAAAATATATGCAGGCATCACATCTGAAAAATGGCAGTAATGATAGTAACCATCTCCTAGGACTGTGGTAGGAACAAAATGACATTAAATAGGAGAAAAACGTCTATGGGACCATTTATCTGTCATATGGGGAGATTTCCATAGATGTTTATCTGAAAATATTAAAATAATTAAGCAACATGCATGCACATAGATGGGAAAGTATGACCCTGTCACATAAGCAAATGAAACACTGCATCTCAGTGCAAGAAATACCATGTACTACAGGTTTCGTTTGGAATGGACATGTACACATTGTTATAATTAAAATGGACAACCAACAAGGACCTACTGTAGATCACATGGGATTCTGCTCAATGTGATGTGGCAGCCTGGATGGGAGGGGAGTTTGGGGGAGAATAGATACATGTATGATGATGATGATGTGTTAGTTGCTCAGTCGTGTCTGACTCTTTGCAACCTCATTGACTGTAGCCCACCAGGCTCCTCTGCCCATGGAATTCTCCAGGCAAGAATACTGGAGTGGGTAGACATTCCTTTCTCCAGGGGACCTTCCCAACCCAGAGATTAAAGCTGGGTCTCCTGCATTGCAGAAAGATTCTTTTATCGTCTGAGCCACTAGGGCCCTTGGATACATGTATAATTACAGCTGAGTCCCTTAGATGTTCACCTGAAACTATCATAGCATTGTTTGTTTATCAGCTATTAGTTCAGTCCAGTCCCTGAGTAGTGCCCTACTCTTTGGGACCCCATGGACTGCAGCACACCTGGCTTCCCTGTCCATCACCAACTTGCAGAGCTGCTCAAATTCATGTCCATCAAGCTGATGAATGCCATCCAGCCATCTCATTCTCTGTCATCCCCTTCTCCTCATGCCTTCAATCTTTCCCAGCATCAGGGTTTTTTCCAATGAGTTGGTTCTTTGCATCAGGTGGCCAAAGAACTGGAGTTTCAGTTTCAGCATCAGTCCTTCCAATGAGTATTCAGGACTGATTTCCTTGAGGATTGACTGGTTTGATCTCCTTGTAGTCCTAGGGACTTCTCAAGAGTCTTCTCCAACACCACAGTTCAAAAGCATCAAATTTTCGGTGTTCAACTTTCTTTATGGTCCAACTCTCACATCCACACATGACTACTGGAAAAACCATAGCTTTGACTATGTGGACCTTTGTCAGCAAAGTAATGTCTCTGCTTTTTAATATGCTGTCTAGATTTGTCATAGCTTTTCTTCCAAGGAGCAAGCATCTTTTTTTTTTTTTTTAAATTTTCTTTACTTTATTGTGTTGGTTTTGCCATACAATGACATGAAACAGCCATGGGTTTACATATGCTCCCCCTCCAGAACCCCCCTCCCTCCCCCCTCCCGATTCCCTCCCCCTGGGACATCTCGGTGCACCAGCCCCAAGCATCAATCCTGGGCTGGCAATTGATTTCACATATGGTAATTAACATGTTTCAATGCCATTCTCCCATATCATCCCACCCTTGCCCTCTTCCACAGAGTCCACGTGTCTGATCTATACATCTGCGTTCCTTTTGCTGTCTCGCATGCAGGGTTCTCGTTACCATCTTTCTAAATTCCATATATATGCTTTAGTATACTGTATTGTTGTTTTTCCTTCTGGCTTACTTCACTCTGGATAATAGGCTCCAGTTCAATCCACCTGAGTAGAACTGATTCAAATGAATTTTTTTTTAATGCTGAGTAGTATTCCATTGTGTATATGTACCACAGCTTTCTTATCCATTCGTCAGTTGATGGGCATCTAGGTTGCTTCCATGTCCTGGCTATTGTAAACAATGTGACGATGAACATTGGGGTACACGTGGCTCTTTCAATTCTGGTTTCCTCGGTGTGTATGCCCAGCAGTGGGATTTCTGGGTTATATGGCAGGTCCATTTGCAGTTTTTTAAGGAATCTCCACACTGTTTTCCATAGTGGCTGTACTAGTTTGCATTCCCACCAACAGTGTAAGAGGGTTCCCTTTTCTCCACATCCTCTCCAGCATTTATTGCTTGTAGACTTTTGGATGGCAGTCATTCTGACTGGTGTAAAGTGGTACCTCATTGTGGTTTTGATTTGCATTTCTCTGATAATGAGTGATGTTGAGCATCTTTTCATGTGTTTGTTAGCCATTTTTATGTCTTCTTTGGAGAAATGTGGCTACAGTCACCATCTACAGTGATTTTGGAGCCTAAGAAAATAAATCAGCCATACCCAAATACAAAATAAAAAGTTTAAAAAATAATCAATAAATGAATGAACAAATGATAAGAGGCATTCCCTGATTCTCAGGAAATTGGGATATTTGTTGATAAAGGACCCACCCTGTGCTGAACCCATAATGGCCTCCTCTGCATTCCTGCCACCGTCCACCCAGGCAAGCTTGTACATGGCAGGTATGGGGTGAAGTCTTGTTGGTTAAACACTACAGAGGACAACAATTCCTCCCCACAACTAACTGAGAAAGGAAGTGGAGAAAGAGGAAGGGATGCTTTTGGAGCAAAATGGAAGCAGACTCCCCCAAGGACCAAACTCCAAGAAATCAGTTGTCCACCTGGCAAGAGTGTTAAACCAGAAACAGCTCAGGGTATGAGGACACCGTTCTCTGGGGCAGTTTTAATTCACATGTTTTGCAACCTGGAGGAACCAGCTGGATGGATGGAATGGAATTCAGCCTGTATAGAGACCAATTCTGAGGATGTGTCCAGCTCCTTCTACTAAACAGGAATTGTGGCACAGCCTTCATTGTCTAAAGCAGGTATCCTTGACAGAGACTGTGACTCTGCAGAAGACAACACAGCCCTTTTGAGGATAAGCACAGCCTGGCAGGAACCTTTTGCTATAGACAACTTTCTTGGTTGCAGGCTTGTCGGGATTGGATTCAGCCATCAATTTCCCTAATGGGAATCCCTTTGCTGAGTTGCCCTCTCTAGGCTGCAGTGAGCTCCTTGCATATAAGATGAGGGGTTGTCCTAGATGATTTCAAAATCCTTCCCAGCGATAACATCCTGGAGGTAAACCATCGGCCTGATGTTTAGTTCCAGACTGTGGTATGTGTGCACATGTGTGCGGTGTTTCACGCATGAATGTGTGCGTGTCTGCTCAGGGTGTATGTGTGCGTGTTTTCAGTGTCCTTTACCTTGATCACTAATGCGTCACGGCAGATGCCAACAATAAACACAGACCATAGAGACTTCATTTCTCGCTGCTGCTACCTTCAGAACAGATAAGGGTTCTGGGAAAAGCAAGACACCTCTAACATGCATAAATACACCTGGCAAGCTTTTGAGCCCCGAAGGTGTTTTCATCCTGGCAGGTATGCTACATGTGTCCACATAATTGTGTGACAAAAACTGTATCCAGCTTTCCTTAACAAAAATCTAGTGCCTCATTTACCTAGGAAGGCTGATGTACCACCTGATAAACAAGGCTGAGACTAACCATTTTTCTCAATAATTATATTTTGATGGCTGCATGGACAGACCATGAGAAAATCAGATTATTTTTATACAGTAAAAAGAAAAGTTGAGTTAAAGACTCACGAGTATTACCACTCGAATTATAGGTGAGCACTTCTGAGAAGATAGCCTCTTCGATTCTAAGTAGATGACAGAATAATTGGAAAACCTATTCTCCCCATCGTGTTGTCTTTTTTAGTTTAGCTTGTTCCTTTTCATGATTTGGAGCTACATTAAATACATATATTTTAAAGAGGCTCTCACAAGACTCTTCCAAATAGTCTAAATATTCTGTTTCTCGATTATTCCCCCTTTGAGTAGACGTTCTATCCACACTTACAGAAAGTGACTTAAAAATAAATAAATTGCCATCATTCCCTTTCTCAAAAACCATCCCTGGGGACTTTCCTGGCAGTCCAGTGGTTAAGACTCTGGGCTTCCACTGCAAGCAGCAGGGATTCAGTTCCTGGTCAGGGAACTAAGATCCCACATGCTACATGGTGTGGCGAAAAGAAAAAAAAAAAGTCACTGACCTGTATCAGGTTCAAGTTCAAACACCCGGTGTCAGTCAAGACTTCTCAGATCCAACTCACCCTGCTTTACCGTCAGTCTTACCAGCAGCTCTGTTCCCAGGTGCTCTTCTCACCTGTAACCATATGGATCCTCCTCCCAGGCCCCCGAGGCCCAGATTCTTCCGCTGACACCCTGAAACCTCTGTACATACCATGTCCTCAAATGTTCATCCTTCAGGGAGCCTTTCCCAAATGCCCATATTCACTCACTCACAAATATCTGTTGTGGGTCCTTGGGCCCAGGTGTCAATGACATAGAAATCAGTAATGAGGGTGACAGAGACACACTGAGAGACCATTTGGAAACCAGAAAATGTTACCAAGGCGGTGGAGTGGAAGTCCCCAACGTAGCTTCGAGCATGTGGTGGGCCTTCCTAAGGGCTGGTAGAATGAAGGGAGGCTCCAGGGAAGGATGAGCAATTCACCAGGGACACAGGGAAGCTGGGAGGCCCGCCTGCTGGAAGCTAGTGAATGCAGCTGCAGGCTGATCCCATGTGGTGCCAGGAGAAATGTCACCCCAACCTGGGCAACTGGTCTGGCTGCTGGCGCTGCCAAAGCCCAAGGGAGGATGGGGCCCTGCCCTGAAGCTGAGCCAGGTCAGGAGCTGGCCAAGGAGGTGGAGACAGAGAGAGCCAAGGTTCCAGGGGGTCGCTGAAGGAGGCAGACTGGGTCTCACCCTGGGGAGACAGGAGGGACTCCAGCAGAGCTGCTGGGCGGCCCGGAGGCCAGTTCACTGCGTTCTGAGGAACCAGCCAGTGGATGGGGGGACGTGGAGCGCTCACCTGGAGCTCTGGAGGCTCCTGGCATTCGGCAAGCGCTCGGTGCAGACCTGCCAAACCGCTGAGGGAGTTCATGAGTCCATGAGCACGGAAACACGTGACCCAAGGACAGATGGGCAACACCTCCCCATGTGACGAAGTAGCAGCGCTTTTCTCGGGGCCTCCCTCGGTTTCCCTTTAGAAGAGAAACCTCCCAGGGCTTGTTTCTGAAAATAGTGAGACAGAGGAAATGGAGTCCCCTGAAGAAACAAAGCAAGTGCTGTTTTCTCTCAGGCCTCTCAGGGTGCTTCACAGACCCTCAGGGACTTCCAAGCCTGGCACCCCGGAGGCACTTGGTAAAGGAGGGTTGAATGCCCTCAGTGGAACCTTCAGCTCTGCAGGTGAAGTTCTCAGAGTGTGACCTCTCCATCCAACCCACCTAGGGCCCCAGGTCACATTGCCCTCCTGGGACCCCACTAGCAAGCTTCTGGCTGAGGTGGCTGCCTTAGTTATGAAATACTTCTCCCAGTAGGAAAATAGCATTTTTAGAGAGACAGAAATCAGTAAAACATAGCCACAACCTAAGGCTCAGCCTGGTTGGATTCTAGTACTGGGGAATCTCATTTCTCTTCCCCATCCAAGGAGCTTGGAAACGTCCCGCCAGGCAGAGTGCACCTCTGTCAGGAAAGAATGGATCCAGGAACTCAACAAGGGTCCAGGCAGAGATGAGGGAGGAATCGAGCCCAGCCTGGACCTCAGACCCTGGGAAAGACTCCTGCTGAGCAGAGAGTAACCACAGTGCCCACAAGACCTGCAAGGGTTCCACGGTACAAGCAGGGAGGAGTGAGGGGTTGGGAAATACAGAGGACGTAACCTGAGGAGAGCTGAAATGTCGGCTGAAGAGTCTGACCAAAATCAACAGGCATGAGAGTCATGGAAGCCTCTGGAACAGGGGAAGTGCGAACCCAAGGTCAGACAGAAATGCAGGGGAGAGACCAGAGCAGTAGAGCAGCTGGAGGCCTTGGGACCATCCAGAGTGGAGGGTGCACTTGAGGCAAGAGAGCCAGGACCATCCCCATCTGAAAGTCTAGAATTCCAGCAGGACTGTCTACAGACAAGGACTCCATTGCGAGCTTGGAGAAAAATCAGAAGGCAGTCCTCTTAGGTCCTTGCATTGTCTCCAAAAAAACCAAAACTGTGCACAAAGAGCAAGCAAGCAATGCAGGGGGAGGGGCAGCCGAGGTGAGGATTTGCCATGATTGCAGACAATCTGGGTTGGAGCATGGCTGGCATCCCATCATGACTGTGTGGGCAAGGATGGGATTGGTCCGAAGTCCCAGAGTCAAATGTGGTCTCATTTGATATCATACTATAATTCTGTAAGATGTAACCACCAGGGGAAGCCAGGAGAAGAGAACACTCTGTACCATCTTTGCAACTTTCTGTGAATCTAAAATTACCCCAAAATGAAAACATACAAAACTTTGACTCATGACATTGGTTTTCAGCCCCTGATGCCACCAACCTGATGATCCTTTGACAATGCCACCCAGCATCCAAGGAAAGACTTTGACCTGCTAGGATATTTTCGAGAAGAAACTATGCCCAGACTCTGTCCCTCCTCCTTCCCACCACCACTGCTCTGAGCCAGACTTGCATTTCCTCCATCTGGACTCCTGACCCTTGTCTCTAGCCCCTGTCTCCACCTTTCCCTCTAATATCCATCCCTTACGTGACTATCAGAAGGTCATCTCTGAATCTCAGCTCTGCTTTTCACCCTCCAGGGAGCCCTCATCCTTTGGGGTTGAAGTAAAACTCCTCAGCAAGTTCTCTAAAGCCCATTGCAATGTGATCTCAATCCACATACCTTTCCAGCTTCATCTCCCCACACAGGCTCCATCATCATCAAACCCCAGACCCCAGACCCCAGTCACAATAGACTACCACACCATCTTCAAACTCGCCACTAATTTGCTCAGCTTCTTCCTTGCTTAAATAGTTTCATCCACCTGGTAGTGTGTGTGTGAGTATGTGTGTGTGTTAATTACTTCAGTTGTGTCTGACTCGTTGCAACCCTGTGAACCATAGCCTGCCAGGCTTCTCTGTCCGTGGGATTCTCCAGGCAAGAAAACTGAAGTGAGTTGCCATGCCCTCCTCCAGTGGGTCTTCCCAACCCAGGGATTAAACCCAAGTTTCTTATGTCACCTGTACTGGTAGGTGGATTCTTTACCATTAACATCTCCTGAGAAGCCCCCACCTGGTAGACTCCTTCCTAGTCAACTCATTATATCAATCCTCCTCTTCCTGAATACTTAGCTCAAAACCCTTTACTACCTCAACACCCAGTGGAAACACACCACCCTCAGAATTCCCACAGCTCCTAAGAGGGGCACAGATGGGCTTCTGGTCCTCCATCGGCGGTTGAATCCTTGCTACTGGGAGTGTCCTGGGGACAAGGCCCATACCTGGCTCATGTTTGGTCCCTCTGGATGTCTTGCCCATTGAAGATGCTGGATGGATATTTCTGGAATGTACTTGTTGTTGAGGGAGATTCATTCCTCAGTACAGAGAATCAACATTTGGGTCCCAAAAGACCTGGGCAGCTGTTTTGAAAAAGAGTGGAAATTACTGACCTTCAAAGCAAATTTGAGCTGAGGGTGTGTCTGAAACAAAACACAAAGGAGGTGGGAGCAGGGAGGGGACACAAAAACCTTCCAGCTTTGGTGGCACACCCGGGAGAACATCTTCCAGAGCCAGGAGGAGGTGGAGGTCAGGAGGGCTGGGAGCACAACCTCTGTCTTTCCTTCTTGTGCTTTTCAGGATGCTGCAGGGTAGTTAGTCATGTTTTTCTCAGGATAGGAGCAGGAGCTGGCTTCCTCCGAGCAGGTTCTCCTGCAAAGGGAGCCATGGGTCCCTGGAGGAAGGCAGAATGTGAGCAGGGCTCCATCAAGCTAGGCCAACAAAATGGTGCGCGGCTGGCTGGCCGCATCGATCGGCCATGGGTGGGAGGAGGGCTGGCGGGGCCAGGCCTGCTGTGCTCAGCGGGTATCTCATCTGCTCTCTCCTTGGCTGTGCAGCCTTGAGAGTCTGTTTGCAATTACAGCCTGTTTTGATTATTAGGTCAGAATATTCATCTCCATGGGCTTATGATAAAAGGCCAAAGCAAGACGGCATTTCTTATTTCAGACTAAATCTCCCTCTGTGTGTGTGTGTCTGTGTGTGTGTAATTTTTGCCTTTTTCTTGTTAAACCAATGTATCCAATTCTTGACTCCAGGAAGGTGGTAGCTTCAAGAGGCACCCCAGAGGTTGTGCACACAGTGGCCCTGCATGGTAGGAGTGGGAGGCTGGGGTCGCTCCCTTGGAGCCCCACCTCAGTGAGGAGGCCAGAGCTGATGGGGCTTGCAACTCATTCAGAAGGCAGCTGGCTGCCAAAAGCAGAGTCTAGTGTTGGGAGAGTCCCAGGCCTAGAAGGGAGGTTGAAAGTCAACTGTTCATCTTCAGGCCCATGCTTTGCTGCTTCTCCACATCCCTTCCAAGTAGTTAGGCAATTTCTGCTCCCATTCCTCCAGGGATGGGGAACTCACTACCTCATTGGGGCACCTGTTTCATTGAATATCAACTCTAGAAAGGAAAACAACTCTTTTCTTAGAAGATCAATAAACATTTGCCCTCTAAGTCTTCTCCAGGACAAATATTCCTCTTTCTTCAACACACTGAGTTTGATATGGTTTCGAGTCTCATTATAATTCTGAATAAACGCAACCTCCCTGTGTAGTCTGAACACCCAGAGCAAGCAGGGCTTCCACCTCCCTCCTTCCAAATGACCTCCCGCTCTGTGCATGGAGCCTATGTGGTTTTTTTGGCAGATATGGTTCTGGACCTTCTTCCAGAAGGTCTCAGATGGCACAGGTGTGATCACTGCCACTCCCTCCCCTGAAGCTCAGTCACCTGTCGTCCCCACCCAGGCACCATAAGCTGGGTCCCAGGAGTCTTCTCTCTGTGCCTTCGCACAGAATGCTCAGGACAAAGAAGAAAGGGGACAGAGAAGAGAAAAAGAAGTCACTATCCTCTTGTTCCCAGAGTAGTCAGCATGCTTTCCCTGCCTTAAGGATGGGCTGGCCTGATTTCTGGAGGGGGAAAGAGGCAGAGAGATGGCATAATCTCCCATGAAGCCTTTGAAAGCTTACAAACATCTTTCTCATCCATGTTAGTGCCACAACAACTAACATATTGTTAGAAGAAAGAAAGCAATGTGAAAAGAAAAGCAGTGCGAAAGAAACACTTGATTTGTGTGATGACCATTTTACAAAACCGAGGTTCAGCAAGCCAGAGATTACGAAACTAATGAAGGTTGGCACTGGAAGAAGAGGCAGAGAGGTTCTTCAAGACAAGGGCTTGTTGACAGTCTGATGGGCAGGCCCACAAAGTACTGGGTTTGTTTTAGATGTCATGATAATCAAACATTGTCAGTGCTCATCCAAACCCAGTCTTTGGGACTGTGAGGAGGCATGGAACTGGGTTCATGTCTACACAGAACATAAATAGAAACCAGGTCCCTCCCTGGCAAGTCAGAGCATATGGCCCTCCTGCCACAGAGAGGTCCAGTTCCAGGTCCCCCAGACCCCTCTTCTGCTCCACCACATTCATCTCAGAGAGCCCAGCAACACCCATTATGTGTGTGTGTGTGTGTGTTAGCTGCTTAGTCGTATCTGACTCTTTGCAACCCCAAAGCCTGTAGCCCACCAGGCCCCTCCGTCCATGGGATTCTCCAGGCAAGAACACTGGAGTGGGTTGCCATTTCCTTCTCCAAAAGGAACTATAGAAAGAAAGAAAGTGAAGTTGCTCAGTTGTGTCCAACTCCCTGCGACCCCATGGACTGTAGCCTACCAGGCTCCTCCATCCATGGAATTTTCCAGGCAAGAGTACTGAAGAGGGTTGCCATTTCCTTCTCCGGGCAACACCCATTATACAGTGGCATCTCTGAGGATGCCATAGAGTTTCTCCATCCTAGCTCAGACCTTCCCACTAAGATGCAGATTGTTCTGCCCAATCACCTTCTTAACACCTCCTCCTGGATGACTCACAGGCCCAAAAATGCAACCTCGTGAGTGTTCTGCTTACAAGCAGGCATCTGATCTACCCCACAGCATGTACAAGGAATCATAATAAAGAACAGTTCTCAGCACAGACACAGCCTTGAGCCCAGCTTCACCCCTTGACACAGCAATTCTGGCTGCTCTCCTCATTTCTGCCAGACTCATGGCATTTGTTCTCAAACTGGAGATGGATGCCCATTTCCCACTTAATTCTCCCCTTTCAACTTGATTCTGAATTTAGATCTTTATTTCCCTGCCCTGACTTCTCTGAGGAGCCAAGCCTCTGTCTGACTCAGGTCTTGGTTCAACTTAAGCCAGTGCCAGCCCCCATCCTGGGCTCTATTCCATCACGTTCACCCCACGTTCACTGCTCACCAAACACAGACCTGGCCAAGTGAACCTACAACCTCTCTCTCCCCAGAACTCATCTTCTTCCTGGATCCTGATGTTAGTAGAAGCCACCACTAGGTGTCCAGCCACCCAGGGGAGCCATGTTCTGCAAAATCATAGCCATGCTGTAGTGACTGAAACTCACGTCCTCTTATGCCCCACAAGAAAAATCACACCCATGTCTGGGATCACCACTACATTCTTTACTGTCTTCCCTTTCCTCACCCAAGGTGCCTAGCACAGAGCTGGCCTGTTTCTGCTCTCAACCACTGTTTGCTGAAACAAAAGGCAGGATGAATCAATGAACATCATGAAGCCCAGTCGGGAAATTTGGCTTCATTCTGTACTAGTTGTTCCGAAAGATTGGATTGATTTAATAGAAATGCTTCCTAACGCGTGAACAATTATTATTGTTTTAAATTAGCAGGAATAAAATTCCACCATCTTTCTCCCTGAAGCTACTTTCAGAGATGCCGAGCTGTAAATTCGCAGCACCCGCGAGGAGCTAGACAAACATTCATAGGAGCTGCAAGGAAGTGCTGCAACTAAAAACATCTCCAATCCATATTTTTCCCTTAAGGGAAGGAGAGAGAGCTAAAGAGATAGGAGGAATTCTTTTCTTTTCCTTTTGAAAGGGAAATCTTATAACTCTCTCCTGCCCTTCTTTCTGGCTTCACGAGAGATGCCTGAGGTTGAACGTGCTTGGCTGACTGAAAGAGGAAAACACGAAATAAATTTAACTAAGTGAGGCAGCTCGTGGGTTTCATGGCAAAAGCTGACAGCATTATGTAGTCTGACACCCACATAGCCCCATCCCTTCCCTTCCTCCATGCCATGCGCATGCTTACTCTTCAGGCTTTGGTTCAAACTGCAAGACTGGGCTGAGAATTCAGGTGACCAAAAATCGAGGCTTAGCCCCAGCTCTGCCCACACCCACTGTGTGAGCTCGTTCCCTCTCTGAGCTTAGATTCCCCATCTGTCCATGAATCATGGCTGTGAGTTTCCCAGCAGATAGTGGTGCTGGTTGATTTTTCTCCCTCTCTTGTGAGACCAAGTCATAGAGGGCCTTCTCTCATCCTATACTCAGCACTCCTGGGGCGAACAGAGCAAGGCGTGTACAGCAGTCCCCCAGCCAGCCTGGTATCATAATCCCCTGGAAGGACTCATGTACAAATGCATTCCAGGACCTCAGGGTAGACAAGCAAGTGGAACTGTGCAGCCTGTTCTGATGTGCAGCCCAGTCTAGAACCATGAAGAATGCTGGGACCAGGTTTTGCTGCAGCTGCACATTGTTCCAAGTCCCCCTCCCTGCAGAGCACCCTCCTCTGCTCCGGGGTGACTGAGCATAATCGCTTATGGATCCACCAGATTGTTTTGACTCCTTCCCACATTTCAGGGCCTGAGCCACATCATAGTGCTACAAAGACAAAGAAGACACGCCCCTGAGTGTGAGGAGCAAGAGGCAGACTTGGGCATACAGCTGGGCCCTTCGAATGCAGTGTGACAAGAACCAGTGTGGAGGTGGGTCAAGGTGGGAGCACAGAGGGAGAATTTCTGGTTGAGGTGTCCAGCAGTGTGATGTTGGGCAAGACACTAACCTCGGAAGCTCAATCTCCTTGTGTACAAAGTGGGAATAAAAAGAATGTGCTCCTCATAGAATGATTGGGCTAAAGATCTGTGGTCAAATGGATGTAAATGTGCCTGGCACAGTTTCTGGTATACAACTGTCTTGGGAATATGGGCAGTGAATCTAGATTTGTTTAACAACTCCTAACTCCTATGTCCACGGGTCACCAAGTGTGCATGGTGCGTATACACACATACACACAGGCACACACATGCACACAGGCCCCAACTCCAGCTTCACCAGGGTCATTACTGATGATTTTCCTCTGCAAACATTCCCAGCTCATGGACCTGTCTCTGTACTGTTCCCCCGACCCTGGCCCCCACCACACCCTTCCTCCCTGGCCGTCCTGTTGGAAATTCTTGCTCGGCCTGGGGGAGTGGGCCACACGTGCAATGAGCTTAAATAAGCAGGCCAGTGTTGTTTGTGGTTTTATAATCAAGTTTCCTCGGGAACGGAGGGCTAAGGGGTGAGAAAGGGGTGGGAGCAGGGGAAGGGAGGGAACTGCTGTGGGGAGATGGATCTTGGGCACCAGCCAGCTCGGGGGTGTGCCCCAAGCCTCCATTGGAACCACGTGTGGAACACGGGGAGAGGTACAGTGTTGCTCAGCCAAAAGAGTCCTTCCAAGGACTGCCAGGCCATCTTGCAGGTAAGAGTGAGGTGGGACCCAGCCAGCCCCATGGCCTCCTGCCTTCTTCTCACTGGAGGCCCAGCAGCAAGCCCCTTGAGGCCCTCCTGCTGTTGTGGCCCCCACCCACTGCAGGGAGGAGGCTCGGCTACCCAGGGCTGGTCCAGGCTGGCCAAATCCTGCTGTCCTCCCGCCCTGTTCAGCCCAATCAGGCCCAACCTCTTCCATGGCCCCAAAGGCCATTAACAGCAGATGATTATGCAGGACATAATTTTTCTGAACATTTGGAAGTTGTGGGAAGTGAGTATAGCACAGAGCATGTGCTAAGTTGCTTCAGATCGTGTCTGACTCTTTGCGACCCCATGGACTGTAGTCCACCAGGGTCCTCCATCCATAGCATTCTCCAGGCAAGAGTACTGGAGTGGGCTGCCATTTCCCTTCTCCAAGCAGAGACCATGATGGGAAACAAAATGGATGATCTGACAGGTAGCAGGAGACTGACTCCCAGGCCCTTCTTCCCCACTCAGAAGAGGGTCCATCCACCCTCCCTTTGCTTGGAATCCCTACAGCCCCAGTCCTGAGTTTCTAGGGGTGAGAGTTCTGACTTCAGAAAGGAAAGGAGAAGATGGGAGAATGAGAGAGGAGGAGGGTAATCAGAAGCCATTATCTTTTCCCAGAAACCCTGGGAGCAAATAGTCTCTCGACAGGTGAGGAGTGTGAGGCTCTAAGAGGTAAAAGGGTTTGCCCAAAGGTCTAGATTTAGGAAATGGGGTTGCTTTCCACCCACTTACCCACCCATTCATTCAACACCTTGGATTGGCCTGTTCAGAAGCAAGAGCTCGGGAAGCCCCAAGTCACTTCACAGCCAAGCAGGAGAAGCCTGAGAGTTGGGCCGGCGGGGGGTTGTGGCTCCCAAGGTGCCAGCAGGGGCCTGGGCCCTGGATCATTCCCTCTCCAACTGGTTCTGACTGACTGAGCCATTTCAGGGTGCCCCAAGCCATGGGCACAGTAAGCTCGAGGAGTTTAACAAATGTTTATAAAACCTCTTCATATGCAGTTAATGATCCTTATTAGGACCTGAGAAAGCAGTCGCTCATGCCACATCCCAGCTTTAAGGAGCGTTTTATTATTACATGCCACTCCGCAAATTAATGAGAGAAGCCGTGGCCTATTTGTCAGCGGGGCCGATGCCCGGGGATGCTGGCAAAGAGGGCTTTGTCCCAGCTGCCTGGGCCCCATTCCCTGCTCCACCTGCCCTCCCCACTACCCCCAGACACCCACTACTGTAGAGTTGCCAGCCCACCAGCTGCCACCGCTGAAAAGGGCCCACCTTGAGGCTTCCATGATCTCAAATCCCTTGGCCCAGGCCTGAGCCACCGCAGGTCCTGGCTGTCTCTTCCCTGAGGCACTGGGATCAGGTCCTTCCACATGCTGGCGGGACAGAGGAATGAAAAATACAGATGCCTGGGCCCCTGCCCCTGCCCCTGCCCCTAAATCTGAATTCCTAACCAGGTACCCAGTTGGTCTGAAGACCAACACCTGGGAATCACCAGGGCCAGAGACATGAGCTCAGATGTCTGTGTGAGAATCCTGGCTCTGGCCCAACTGTGTGACCTTGGACCACAGAGCTCTGCAATTTCTCTCAATGTCCCCAAGTGTAAAATGGGGATGTCATATCTATCACAAAATGGTTTTTGTAAATATGATGTCATCCTGTGTGACCAATGTATGTTTTGTCTTAATACTCCTCAGCCTGCCTCTGCTGTTTGAATCACAGAATTATAGTATTTACAGCAGGAAACCACCAAGGTCAGGGTGAAAAACAGCTGATGGAACTGGGCAGGAGGGACTGGATGCATGAAATGCTCATAAATTGGGTGATTTTATCTCATGTGAATTTTACCTCAATCAAAAAAATGAATCGATCTCCTTTTCATCTTAAATGCATAATGTCTAGCAGTGTCCGAGGCTGGTTCCCTCTGCTCAGTGAGCTCCTACTCACATTTCAGGGTTCAATTTAGAAATCATTTCCTCCAGGGTTTCTCTGCTGGCCTCTCAAGGAGGTGTCCCCTAATACCATGTCCTCCGCTCACCTCCAGGAGGGGACACTATCAGACGTTCAGGGTCCACCTGCTGGTTCTACAATAAAAGATGGGGCAGGGGTGATTCCCAATCACAAACACCCCTCACTGGGCACACAGCAAGCACTCAGTTTAGTCGGAGCCCAGTATTCACAACGGATAGGTTCCAGGATCCCCCACAGATACCAAACTCCATGAATGCTCAAGTGCCTTATATAAAATGGTGAAATATTTGCATTTAACCTACATGTATCATCTCACTATAAATCATCTCTAGACTATGTATAAGACCTAATACAATGTATGTTGTGTGTTCAGTCACTCAGTTGTGTCTGACTCTTTACAAGCATGGAAGCAACCTAGATGCCCATCAACTGATGAATGGATAAGAAAGCTGTGGTACATATACACAATGGAATATTACTCAGCATTAAAAAAAAAAATTCATTTGAATCAGTTTTACTCAGATGGACAGAACTGGAGCCCATTATCCAGAGTGAAGTAAGCCAGAAGAAAAAACAATACAGTATACTAAGGCATATACATGGAATTTAGAAAGACGGTAACGAGAACCCAGCATGCGAGACAGCAAAAGGAACGCAGATGTATAGAATAGACTCGTGGACTCTGTGGATGAGGGTAAGGGTGGGATGATATGGAAGAATGGCATTGAAACATGTTAATTATCATATGTCTAATAATCACCAGCCCAGGATTGATGCTCGGGGCTGGTGCATTGAGATTTCCCCGGGGGAGGAAGGAGGGAGGGAGGAGGGAGGGCGGTTCTGGAGGGGGAGCATATGTATACCCATGGTGATATCATGTCATTGTATGGCAAAACTAATAAATAAAATAAAATAAAATAAAATCTGTCCCTCAAAAAAAAAAAAAAAAAAAGCCCATGGGCAGTAGCCTGCCAGGCTCCTCTGTCCATGGAATTTCCCAGCAAAAATACTGGAGTGGGTTACCATGCCTTCCTTTAGGGGATCTTCCCAACCCAGGGATTGAACCCTTGTCTCCCTCATCTCCTGCACTGAAGGAAGATTCTTTACCACTGAGCCACTGGGGAAGCCAATGCAAGTGCCCTGTAAATAATTATAAACAAATGTAAATGCTACATAAATTGTCACTGGAGTACAGCAAATCATGTTCAGTGTTTTTGGAACTTTCTGAAAAAATTTTCCCCAAAGTTGTCCATCTGTGGATGTAGAATCTGTGGGTGTGGAACCCACGGATATGGAGGTCTAACTATATTTACCTGTAGAATGGAAGCTCTGACTCTAACCCGGCCATGATTTTAGAGGCAAAGCTGGTGTAGCCCAACGGAGGACCAGGCCCAGCCCCGGGTCACACAGCTGCTCAGTTGGTGGAAGAGATGGAGGCCAGGCCTCCCTATCCCTGGAAGAGCCCCAGCATGATCCCCTTCCTGGTCACCAGCTCCCGTGGGCGGGAAGTACAGCCCAGGCGTGTGAGCCTCTCCTTCCAGCCATTAGCTCATCTGGCCAGGCCTGTGTGCTAGGGCCCTCTGTGAGCCCTTCCTGTTTCCCCAAGCCATGGCTGTTCGCGTTTTCAAGGGCTTATCACAAACAGGTAGGCAAAGACCCATATCCTAGGGTACCTTGTCCCCGGAACCTGCTACCAACACAAGGTGTGGGCCACAGGGACCTGCAACCTCCATATGATCCTGATGGAAATGGCTCACACACAGGGCCTCCATTTCCCCACCTCTAATGTAACAGGTGATAGCAACACAGTGATTTAACGCCCCTTGGAGTGATACGGCTGAGAGCTGAGCCACCTGGGTCTGGTCCTAGTTCGGCTCCTTATTGTGGAACCCTGACCATCAAGGCACGCCTGGCTTCCTCTCTATAAAATGGCTATGATTCTTCTACTTATTTTTCAAGTGTGTAGTACCTTGCATGTATTTAGAACCATGCCTCATGCCTGTAGCAATGTAAGCACTTAGGGATGCAAGTTACAATTTTTATAAGCCCTTTCCCTGCCCATCACGACCTTATATCCGGTTGCCCTTCCCTTACAATGTGAAGTGTAGTAGCCCATCATAGTAGCCCAGCGAGTGACCATCAGCCCCTGGCCAGCACAGGTCACCAGAACATACATAGGCACATCCAGGGAAACCCTGGATACGAGCCCTGGTCCTGACATCTTTGAGCTTGGATGCACCATAAAAACCACAAAGGGAGTTTACAGAGGAAGATCAAGGTCTGAAGATCAGACCTTCAGGGAAGGTTGAAGCTGCCTTCACTTACCCAGCAATGTAGAGGAGGTCTGGGGATAACCCAGGGCTGAGGGGGGAGTGGGGACTAGATTCTGCCTGGGTGGTCAGACTACTCACTGCCCTTGTTGGGCCTCTGTTTCCCCAGCTATAAAATGGGTGCATTAATCTCTGTCCTGCCTAGTCCTCAGAAAAGACACCGTGAATGTCGGGGGAGGCTTGAGCTGCACCTCCTGGGAGGTGGACAGGACAGGAACCTGCCAGTTACCACATGTCATTCTAGATGGCCAGAGCAGTATCTCCAGGTGTGGCCTCTCCCTTGGACCCCAACTTGAGTCACCTGATGGGCAGCTCCACTTGGCTGTCTCAGAGGAGTCTCAAGATCGATGGAGCCAAAGCAAAACTCTCTATTCCTGCTCCAGCCTCCAAATCTGCTCCTCTCCGTGACCATGACTCCCACCATTCACTGGAGGTTCGAGGTCACAAACTTGCCCTTTCACTCTTCTCCTACATCCACCCTTTCAACAAAGCCTATGAACTCTGCTTTGAAAACACACTCCAAAGCTACCTCTCTCCTTCGCCACTGCCAACCACCAGAGTCAACTACAGCCACTTCAACCGGGATTGTACAAGAGCCTCCTGGCTTCTTTTCCGACTCCAGCCCTCAGGCCCCTACTTTAATTCATTTAAACGTAACTGATAACATCATTTCTTTGTTTAAAAACCCTCTTAAGTCTCCTCGTCTGGTAGAAATAAAGCACAAACCTCTTACCTACCCCACAGGCAATCTTACTGACTGCTCTTATCTCTTGCTTCTCTCTTCAGTCTTGTCCCAGACACAAAGGACATTCTCCTTGCCTGGAGCAAGCCACTTCTCTCCTTCCTGCATGTTCTCCCGCATGGTTTTCCAATAGCTGCTCCTTCTTATCATTGAAATCTCAGAGAGGAGTCCCCACTGCCCAAGTAAGTACCCAATCTGGGACTCAATAGCCCATCGGACTCTTGCCATCTGACATTTTTCCTATCCGTTTGCTTTGTTGTCTCTGTTGTTCCCCACAAGACTGAGGGCAAGAAACACCCTTCTGGCTCCCTAGCATAGGCCTGACACAGTAGGTGTTCAGTAAATATTTGCTGACTGAATGAATGAAGAGATGAATGGGTGTATGAGATAAAGCCTCAAAAAGTCCATGCTGCATTCAAAGGTTTACCAGACAAAGGGACCTAAGGCCTTAAGTGAAGAAATGATTCAAATGGAGGCATGTCCTAGGCAAGGAAACAGAAATCAGTGGTGCTGGATGGCAAGTCTCAGCTGTGCAGTTTCTTCTACTATGCAAGTCCTGCTTCCTCTTCACCTGACTGTGAAACTTCTCCTTATCATTCAACACTTGACTCCTATGACTTGTCAGTAAGTCAAGCCTTTCCTGACCCTCTCCCACAAGTCACCAAACTTTTCAGTCTCTCCCTGTTTCTGTAGACTCTCTCCCATTTCTAGCCTGGTTCTAGATATGGACTGTCTTTGACCCCTGGAGCTGGGTTCGAGGCTGAGCCACATCTGGGTACCCACCCTAGAGCCTGGCACTTGGTACAGGGTTGGCACAAAGTAGAGCTTTGCCCATTATCAACGTAGTCAGTCAGCTGGACTCTGCCAGGCTCTGGGGAAATGGCGATGTAAAGATGAGCTCTCCATCCTCTAGACTGTGCTTGCAATCTAAATGGGAGACCAAGATGAGCATGCAACAAGATAATAATTGCTTTAATAGATATAGACATAAAAAGTGCAACAGGACCATGAGGACCATAAGCAAAAATAAATCGAGTTATAAAATGTCCCACCTACAGTGGGACATCATTTCCATAGATCTTTAAAACCTGGAAAACCAACCTTTGCATTGTTTATAAACACACAAATACATGGTAAGAAAAAAAAAAACTAAAACATGCATGAGAATGAGAAACACCATCTTTGGGGAGATAAGAAGACAGAATTGTGGAGGTTCACATATACACATTAAACTATTTCTATAGTATTTTGATTAGTAAAAAATTTAAGTACACATGGCATAATATTAAGATAAGATATATGGAGGTGGGTATTCCTTGTTGTTATAATATGCTAGTAGAGTCAAAGGGTTTGAAAATTTTTCAAGATCATTTATATTAAATGCAGTGTGATTAAAGAAAAAGCATCTAATCTATTGAATGAATGCCAGATGGGTAGGTAGGTAAGTGGATGGAAGAGTGAATAAATGATGGTGGAGGACGGAAGGCTGTGTGGATGGAAGGATGCATAGATGGGTGGCCAGTGGGTGGTTGGAAAGGAAAATGGATGGGGGGATTGATGAGTGGTCGGATCAAATGAACAGATGAGTGAAACACTGCTAGAGCCTCTCAAATTTTACCCTGTCCCCTCCACGTTCGTTCCACTTGACTACATGTTAAGCCACATGCTAGTCCCTGACTATGGCGGATATAGGATACTGACAAGTCACTTCCCCACAGGATCGCAAAGCTGGGGCCAAGAGTCAGACCCAATGCGGGGACAGTCTGTAGCACTGCAGACAGTGGTCATGAGTGTGTGTCCACTATGCTGAAGGGACAAAGCGAAAGGAAGACACACTCCCACAATGTGTCCTTGCACAGGGGAAGCAGGATTTCTGCTGTGTCCTTGCAGCATGGATGGGTTTCACAGCCCCTGTACCTGGGCAGGGGAGGGTGATGGGGAGCCTCCACACGTGCCTACACCTAGACCCTGATGCAGCACGTTTTTATCTCACCAAATAGCTACCCAACAAGAATCTTTATTGCTCGGCACAGTCTCCCAGCTAACTAGGAGAGCATTTTTCTAATTACATTTCCCTTGAAATACACCCGGGTTTGAGTTAACACCTCTTCAGTCTGCCAAAGACTAAGTCATTTTAAAATTAGTTCTGGAGGTTTTGCAAAAAACCCCACCGGGATACAGCATTCCTTTCCCACCAAGTTGTAGGCTGAAAACTCTCCCTAGATGCCAAGAGCAATTTTCCTTGGAGACTACGAGGCAAGCGCCCAGGGAAGGACCCGCATCCTGGCCCGCCAGGCTCTCAGATCTGTTGAATGGCCTTCACAAAGCTGCCGGATCGATAGAATCATAAATGCATTTTGCCCTAAGCAGTCTCACTGATACTTTTTAAAATCCATATGGATGGGAGGGAAATGTGATCCATATGGTTTTGAATCATTAACACTTAAAATCGTCAAAATAGAGATTTTTTTTTTTCCTGGAGAAATTTTGTAGCCAAGGCGCCTTTAGTGGCTCTTTAATAAACTGTTTAGAATTCTGTTGTTCCCCCTCGAAACACACGTACAAGTCCACATATGCTGCACATATATGCACAGCCCACTGATTCTGAGAGGGCGTCAGTGGGAAACACAGCCTATTACACACCATCTATTCCCAAGACAGAGTGGGTTGGTGGCCACTGAGAGACCTTTTGAACACTGGGTGGTCAACAAAGTTGACTTGGTTCAGTTATTCGGGGTAAAGAGTTCCATACAGCTGTGGAGCTCATCTGGACAAGCCCCTTAATGGGAGAGATGAGAAATTTGAGGCTCAAAGAAGGCCCAGATTCTTTAAGATTTAGTAGAAGTCATAGAGGAGTACATAAGGACGATGCAGCAGGGTGCCTATGGCTGATTCCATGTGACTCAATGACAGGGTGTGAGGTAGGGATACAGGCAAGAAAGAGAGGGTAGGGACTGATCAGAGCACACACCCCATGGCTCCCCAGGGTCTAAACACATTGATCTTCTGCCCTAGCCTGGAAATCAAGGTTGTGGAAGAGGGCACCACCTTTTCTATGAAACACAAGTCAGAGTCTAACTCTGGAAGCAACAGAAGGGATAGCTTAGAAACATAGGGTGATTAGTTAAAGCTCTTGGGAGAAATGAGGATGGCATGGGCTTGAGGACAGAATGGAAGAGGGAGCAAATCTAAAAGGTATTTTAGAGAGAAATTTGATAGGATTTGAGACCAAATGAGTATAACCAGTGGTGAAGAATATGAAAGTGCTATCAGTTTTCCATGACTGTTCTAACAGATTGCCACAAACTTACTGAGAAAATACATACATTTATTCTCTTACAGTTTTGAAGGCCACAAATCCAAAATGAATCTCACAGGGCTAAACTCAAGGTATCAGCAGGACTATTCTTTCCAGAGGCTCCAGAGGAAAAATCATTTCTGGCCTCTTCTAGTTTCTGGCTTCCTCACCTCTTCCAGGGATTGTCAGCAATCTTTGGCCCGTAGCCACATCACTCCAACCTCTTGCTTCCACTGTCACATCACCTACTACTCATGTGTCCCTCCTGTGTCCCTCCTGTCAGGTCTGTTGTGACTATATCAGGCTCTCCCAGATAATCCAGGATAATCTTCCCATCTCAAAATCCTAAACTTAATCACATCTGCAAAGGAATTAGGATGTCAACATCTTCGAGCAGGGAGAGGGATTAGTTAGCCCACCTTAAGAATGAAACCCAGATTTCTGATGCTGGCAACTGAGTGGAGTTTTAACCAATAACGAAGGACACTGCGGGAGAAGATGATGACCTTGGAATTTCCTTGTGGTCCAGTGGCTAAGACTCTGAACTCCCAATGCCTAGGGTTCAATCCCTGGTCAGGGAACAAAATCTCACATGCTGCAACTAAAGAGTAAAGATCTCTTGAGCTGCAGCCAAGACCTGGCACAGCCAAAGAGATAAATATTTTTAAAAGTTTAAAAAAAAAAAATGATCAACTTGATGTAGGAGATGCTGGTTCTAATCAGAACTTGGTAGATATCCAGGAAGGACGTCCTGCTAGGTAACAATGATCTATGGAGATTCAGAGCAGAGGATGGGTAATCTGAGAGTGTCATTTTCAAGTTTTCAACAGCATGGACACGTTGTATACCTAGGAATAAAGGAAGCTTTTCTTATTCCTCACTCATTTCCTAGGCAAAAAGTGCCTAGACTAAAAACAGAAAGCAGAGGAGGAACCAGTTTGGGGGATTAGGCAGAAGAGGAAGCATTGCTGGGGACTGAGGAGGGATCAGACTGTTAATTCAAGAAAGGGGAGTGGGGGACTTGCCTGGTGGTCCAGCGGTTAAGACCTCACCTTCTAATGCAGGGGATGTGGGTTCCATCCCTGGTCAGGAAACTGAGATCCCACATGTCTCACAGCCAACAATCCAAAACAAAACAAAACAAAACAGAAGCAATATTACAACGAATTCAATAAAGACTTAAAAAAGACAAAAGGGGAATGGGTTATATGATGAGGTGGGGATCACAGTGTCAGATACAGAACAAAGACTTCCAAATACAGAACAAATAAGGTAGGACCAGATTTTGACACCTATTGGTGACCTCAAAGACATTGGAGTGGAAACAAGTGGTCAGATTTCCAGAGTTCTAAAGCATGGCAGCCACACATTTCACGGAAAAGTGGAAACAGTGAGAGAACTGAGGTGGCAGGCTCGGGGCTTGAGCTGAATTGTATGTAGAGGGCAGGCTTCCCAGGTGGCTCAGTGGTAAAGAATCCACCTGCCAAAGCAGGTTGAAAGACAGGAGGGGAAGAAGGGGCAAGAGCTGAGAGCAGCCACATATGAGCTGGAACAAGTCCCTCCCACCCTCACCCCCACCCCAACTCGGTCCTCCAGGAACCTCAGCCTAGCCCTCCCTCCCACGTTCCCCAAACCCAAACTCAGTTCTCTGCGCTACCTTGGCCAACTCACTCCCTATCTCTAGGCCTCCTGTTGAAATGAGAGACTTGGAGGCAGTGACGCCAAAGGCTTTTCAGCCCTCTCGGGCTCCAAAGCACAGCCTTGGACGTAGACGGGCTGGCTGAACTGCTGCAGAGGCCCCCGCCTCTTTGGAGTCAGGCCCAGGCCTCTGTCATTGCGTAAACATGATGCAGGCCTGTTTGGTGCCACATAGCTGTGGTTTTCTGTTTTCCCCAGCAGTAGCTACAAGGTTGGGCTGCAGTTGAGACAGCCCAGCAGGAGGGAGAGGGTGGAGAGGAGGGCAGGAGAGAGAGCGCTTCTCTGTGCAGCCTCCTCTGCCTTGGCTGGAAAGTTTGCAGAAGGGAAAAAACCATGCATGCGTTAGACCTTTCCTCCACCTCCCAGCACTAATTCCAAAGAAAATGGATCCTTTCTAGCGCCTTTCAGAACAGAAAATACATTCTCCAGGTCAACCAGCTCTGCTTTGAAACAAATACTCTCACGCAGCCTTCGTGAACATGGCTTTGGGGAGGTCTTAGAGTGAAAGAGCAAGGCCCAGGGGGTCAGAGTGGATGGGAGTAGAACAGAAGGTACCACAGACCTGGACAGGCAGTCTTCCCTGGGGCCAGGTGCACAGTAGGTCCAGATAATGGGTGTTTCTCAAACCAAGGAGAACTGAATCTGGGAAGAATACAAGTTCATCCTTGAAGAGAACAAATGGCAATGTAGGACATGGTTGGTGTGATCCGTGCCCCACCTGGACCCACTGCCAGCCCACAACTCCATCCCCTAGCTGTCGAGCAAGGGATGGGGAGATGGTGGGTTACGAACAGCACACACTGTACCCTTCCCCACAGAACTTCCCTTGGCTGATAGGAGCCATCTCTCCAGAAGATGCAGGAACTTCTTGGGCTTCCCAGGTGGCATTAGTGGTAAAAAAAAAAAATCTGCCTGCCAATGCAAAGAGGTGCAAGAGATACAGATTCAATCCCCAGGTTGGGAAGATACCCTGGAAGAGGAAATGGCAACCCACTCCAGTATTCTTGTCTGGAGAGTCCCATGGACAGAGGAGCCTGGCGGGCTACAGTCCATGGAGTCGCAGAGAGTCAGATAGGACTCAGTGACTGAGCACTCTATTCTTGACTTACAGATGTCGGAGTTTAAATCCCAGCTCCTGATTCATGTTGTCACATGGCAAAAACCAACACAACATTGTAAAGCAATTATCTTCCAATTTAAAAAAAAAATTGCTTTAAAAATAAATAAATCCCAGCTGCTTTGCTTCAAGTCGGGACAAATCTTTGGTGTAATTCATACTCCAGAATTTCCAGTGGGATCAGGGTAAGAGACGGTTACATCTCTGCTTTGTAGGAGGCCTTCCCAGCTTCACTCACTAACTGCTTCACTGGTTTCTCCTGAGAACACCCCTAACAAGGCACTCACCCAGGATCCCCATTTCACCCCCTGTTTCTTGTGAACCTGGCCTAGCACAATGGGGAGAGCTTTCTAGACAAGACCTGGCTCAGGGAGGAGTCTTTCCTATCTCAAGCCTAGCGAGTTGTCAAACTGCTCACTCGGCGGTGGGAGAGAACAGAGGGCATATCACAGCTGGCATGTGGCTGGGTCAGAGCTGACTGGTGCCGCTCTGTGCACCCAGGAGAGCTGACGTGCTTAGCCGCAGCAGCAGCAGACAGGACCAGAGCACAGCCCAGCTGGCAGAAGCCTCTGAGGCCACCCAAGGCTGCCCAGACTCACTGTGGCTCTAGCTCTACTGACCGGTTAAGAGTCAACTAGGGACCAACACAGAGGACAGGAGCCTGTAGACCACGCAGACGAGAACATCACAAGGCAAAAACATCTGGGCTGCAAAAGGTCTGAGGACACCAATACCGCAGAGCCCTTCCTTTGGTGGCACCAGAGCTACTGATATGTGCAAATATTTATAAGCAAGGCAAGAGCAATAATAATAGTGATTATTAAATATATATATATATATACACACACACACACACTGAATTAATGGTAAAGAATGCGCCTGCCAGCGCAGGAGACATAAGAGACTCAGACTCAATCCCTGGGTCAGGAAGATCCCCCGGAGGAGGGCATGGCAACCCAGTCCAGTATTCTTGCCTGGAGAATCCCATGGACAGAGAAGCCTAGCAGACTATAGTCCATGGGGTTTAAGAGTTGGATACGACCGAAGCAACTTAGTATGGAGTGTATACTGAATTACGTGCTGCTCTGGGTCAAGCCTCTGCTAACGCACTGCATCCAATTATTTTATTTAATCCCCTTACCACACTAGGTGAGTATTACACTCTTCATTTAGATAAAATGGTGGACACAGCTGCTTGTGTAGCATATACACGCTTTTGCGTATAGTTGGGAAAATATACATGTACAGACCATACACAGCCCCACGTGATAACCACTGGTTTGATTAGCAGTTGAAGAATAAATTCAGCACTATGCGTGGAACAGTTTATTAAGGATACTGCCCTTAAGACGGCAACATGAATCTCTCACGCTCTTGGAGCTCTGGCTCACAGGCCCTTGGGGTCCCCTGCATTCCAGCAGCCACTGCCCTCAGCCCAGAGAAAGCAGAGCTGGCCACCAGTTCACAGCCCCTCCTGCCCGAATCCCTCAGACCTTCAAACCTGTGGCCTCTCCCCTCTCCCAGGCGAGGACGGCGAGCCTGGATCTAAAGTCAGGTCAGGGAACAGCTGTGCCAGGGGTCAGGTCTGCATGTTCCATCCACACTGGTAGAAACAAACTGCAAATGACCTTGACCCCCTTCTGTGAAGTCAGCATCCAAGGTGCTGAGCTGCAGGGACCCAGATGTCCCAGAAAGCACCCAACACCTTCAAATGCTCCCAGAGTTGCTCCAGGGTCAGAGCTCGACCCTACACCAGCTGCCCCTCACTCTGTGGTCCCTTGGGAAATGGGCTGGTCTCCATGAGGCTTCTAGAACACCTGGCCTTAACCCAAGTCTCCTGCATTCAGAGCTCTGGATTTGGAGTCCACAGACCATGGTTCCTACAGTCCTGGTCTCTGTGGGAAGCAAGCTCCAAGTTCCTGCTCCTCCACCGCAACTCTGGGAACACCAGCACTACCCACCAAAGACAAAGCCTCATTCTCCACTTCTGTGAAATGGATATGAAAGTGTATGCATGGGTAAGGGTTGTAGGTTAAGCTGTGTAACAAATCCCCAAGTCTCCATGACTTCATTGCTTTACTCTCACTCACATAAAGGCCTACACCAGGCAAGCATCCTTCCTTCATCTTGTTGCTTTGGCCTCCAAGGTCACTGCCGAAGAGGAGACAGCAGATGGTAGAGATACACATTCACCAACTGCCTCTGTCACAGGGGCACACCCTCATTTCCTGGGCCTGAAACTTATACAATGTAGTGGCTCTCTCTAAGACAATTTATATAAAATTATAATACATGCAAAATATATTTTTACATATATTTTATATCTATATTTTTTACAGCTGCTCCAACACCACTGAACACAGAAATTATAAAACAACATACCCAAGGCCCTCAGAGAGAGGGGCCAGGACAAGACTGGGGCCTGGAGCCCCACACTCCATTAGCCTCAGGATAAATCAGATCCGCAGGCTGGAAGGGACACACCCCTGTTGCTCACAATCCAGTAGCCAGAACTAGGACACAGGCCAATCTCAGCACAGGAGGCTGGGAGGTGTGAGGGAGTGCCTGGCTCCTTGTGAGTAGGAACTGCTCCCGCAGCATGCTGGGCTCAGGCAGCTGGGTGATAAAGGCCTGGAGACTGCAGGCAGGAGGAAGCCAGATGTAAATGCAGGGATCCGGGAGGTCAAGAGGTAGGGCAGGGGAGCTCTGCCTAGCCCAGCGTCAAGAGGGCAAGGCTCTGGTCCCAGAGCTGTGCTTTCTCAGCGGTGAGAACCTGAGAGACTTCTTCAACCCTCCTGAACCTCCCTGGCTCCGTTGTCCAGCTTTGTAAACTCATCCTGATCGCCCAATGTGATCTCAAAGAGAAGGCAAGATCAAGAGCCTACAATGGCTGTGCGAACAGCCCCAGGCTGTGCAGAAGTAAGCCCTGTTGTAATTCTTTTTAGCAGAGTTGCTCTGTCATTCTTCCTTCAGACACATGAAATCTGGCAGTCCCTGGTCCCCGAAGCTAAGGATAATCTCTGCTTCTTCAGTTTGTCTTGCCTTACCCCATCTGCCCCAGTGAGACAATCAGGACAAATAGAGCAGATTCAGCTGCTGCATGAACCTGCTGGATTGTCCAGGAAGATTCTAGAATATCAGAGCTCAAATTGTTGTCCAAAGTTTAGCTTATCCTTGGCAGATACCGAAAACGCTCGACTCTTCCAGGGAGTCCCCAGCAGGTGCTGACAGGACTGTCAGAAAGTAGTTCAACCGATATGGGCAGCACCACCATTCTGCCTCACCCCGGCAGAGCTGTTTTTAAATCTTCATAGCCCCCCTCTGCAACCGTTTCACTCTAGAGTGTCAGACCACATCATAATAAACACATCAGAATGCACCTACATCCCACTTCAAATATCATTTACATATAACTTCATAGGAGCTGAGATGAGTTGAATTTAATAAGTTGACATGATGTTACATTATGCACATATTCAATTAAACATCAATTAATTTTGATTTTGCAGTCATTTTTTGAAGTCGATCATTTTTTTTCAAGTAGCAAATATTCTGGGAAAAATAGTAATCTTTTGGCCTTGGGCTTGGGGTACCCATAGATAAACCAGCCCCTGGACATCACCATTTCTGGTGTGAACAGCCATGCTCTTCTGTCATCTCAGAAGACCCAACTGGGAAGTGACCCACTGTCTATGTCATCCTGGCAGGGGCTGCTTGTGTTCCCATCAGGGACTTTATCTGTGTCCTGCCCCAGATGAGGAGCCAAGAGCACAGTGTGGGGCTAGGTGACCATGGGGGCTGCCAGATCCCATATTCAGAGCAGAAAAGCAACAAGAAGGGGCATGGGCTGTCAGAAAGGCTGCCCATGACCACAATGAGACTCCTATCTTGGCCAAGTTCACAGAGCTGTCTGTGGCCTGCTCCCCACCTCTCTGAGCTTCATTTTCCCCAGCTGTAAGTCAGCAAGTGGCAAATGAGGGAGGCCAAGATGCTTGCTACAATCTCTCCCTTATTTTCTAGATCTACAGAGCTGCCATTTTATAGTATGATGTTTATTCTGGTACTTTCTGCTCCAGGGTATCAGAGTCAGCACAGGTAAGTGTAGGTATTGCTACCGCTGAAAAGCTATCATTTGTGAAGGGGATGTAGGGTGTGTAACAGGATTTGTGCATTTGTGAGTGAACACATGCACATATTCTGGAGAAGTGCGGGTGCATGTGGACCTGGGGTGTGGTGCTGTGTGTGCCTGTGTTGTGTAAGCAGACATGTACGAATTTGTGAATTGGTGTCATATGTGCATGTATGAGGTATGGATGCATGAGTGTGCAATTGTGTGTGCAAATGCGTACACGTGCAGCACAGCAAGGCCAGGGAAGAAGGAAGGAATTCAAGGGACTTCCTGGTTCCTAGTTCCCCAGAACCCTTTCTTTCTGGAAGGTATTCCTCTTTGGCCAACTGCCTGGCCAGTCGTTTTCTCCCATAGAAGGGCGTTATTGTCCTTGAGAACAAGGCCAGGAACTAGGTGACCCTGCCACTAGGCACGGAACACACCTGACATTTTACTAAGGTCTTTCTCTTTCCTATTTTTTCTTGACTCCAAGATAAAATTTGTGAGGTTAGTACTATCATTCCCATTTTCCGGATGAGCTAACTGAGGCTCCCTCAGAGGACAAGTGACAAATGAGAGGACATGGGGATGAGATATTCCTACTCCACGTTTTCAGTCACTGCAGAAGGTAGATAGGGTGGGCCCTTTACAGACATGGGTTTTTTCTTGGACACATCTCACTCTGACCTCTTCCTGGCCCATCAGGCAGGAGCCGAGGAGAACCTGGCAGGGGTTGTGGGAGCAGTCCCAGCCTAAAGCTGGGGGTGGCCCAGGCTTCCTGGTGGCTCAGACAGTAAAGAATCTGCCTGCAATGCAGAAGACCTGGATTCAATCCCTGTGTCGGGAAGATCCCCTGGAGGAGGGCATGGCAACCCCCTCCAGTATTCTTGCCTGGAGAATCCCCATGAACAGAGGAGCCTGGTGGATTACAGTCCATGGGGTAGCAGAGTCAGACACAACTGAGAAATTAACACTTTCTTTCATGGAACCACAGCATTGGGTAAACCAGGCTGCTGAGTGCCACGGACGTGTCAGGTCTCGCCTCAGCCTGCTGCTGCTAGAGATTAGCAGTGGCAGTCATGGGGCCAAGGAGCCATCTCCTCAGAGCAGCTGGGCAAGGCGAGGCAGGGCGGGGATGAGGAAGCTACTCATGGGTGGGAGGAGTTTCGGGTGGCCCTGTGCCAGAGCACTCAGGGTCACTGGTCCAGTCCCCAGATCCCAAGCTGGGGCATCACTGGTTCTCTGAGTCGTACACCCCTATGGTGATGTCCAACACACTCCATCACCTGGTCCATTCCTCACAGCAATCCTACATGGTTGTTACTCTTGTGCGCATTCTGTGGATGAGAAAATTGAGGTCCTTGGAGATTAAATGACTGGCAGAAGACCCAAGCTCTCATTCCAGCTGGGTCTAGGCAGAGCTCAGAATAACATGGTTAGGGGGCATCTTGTGGCTCCACTGGTAAAGAATCCGCCTGCAATGTGGGAGACCTGGGTTCGATTCCTGGGTTGGGAAGATCCTCTGGAGAAGGGAAAGGCTACCTACTCCAGTATTCTGGCCTGGAGAACTCCATGGGATTATATAGTCTATGGGGTCACAAAGAGTCAGACATGACTGAGTGACTTTCACTTCCACTTTTTCACTACTGTGTATTAGGAACTATGCCAGGCACTTCTCAGGTAACATCTCATTTATACCACACCAATCAGTGAGGTAGAGAGCATCCCCTCCATTTTGGAGCAGAAACAGAGCAATTCATTTGTTTGCCCAACGTCTTAATAGAAGGAGCCAAACCCAGGTACACATGCCTCAAAAATATTTAATGCAGCTGGAATGATCTTCTTAATATATACATCTGACTAGGCCGCATCTCTGCTTCCTGCTGCTCCCTGGTGCCGCAAGGGCCGCAAGGAAATTTAAGAGCCTCAACCTGACATCCAAAGCTGTCTACTCTCTGGCCCTGAGCTCGGCTCCTTCTTCTCCAGCCCATCTCCCTACTCCTCGACCACCTGCAGTCACAGTGCTGTGTTCCCTTGAACATGCTGTGTATTTGAAGAGCTCTGACCTTGGCAAAGCCTGGTCCATCTTCCAGAAATGTCCTTCGCCCTCTTCTCTGCCTGTCAAATTCCCATGTCCTATGGTGTGATCACATGGTGTGATCACCTCTAGAAGAGGTGTCATTTGAGTTGGAGTTGGTTAATCCTCTGGATTCATGAAACAACTTTCACTTTCATTATAACTTGACATTGCTGAGACAATGTGGATGTTTATATCTGGTCACTAGACTGGGGATACTCTCAGAGCAGAGAGGGTAAACTGTTTATCTCTGTATCCTAGCAACCTACACAGTGCATGGCCTAGCACAAGCATTCAACCAGAGTATATGGATGGAAGAACAGATGGATGCTCGGATGGATAGATGTGTGGAAATAACATAACGGATGGGTGAATGGATGTCTTGATTGGCAAATGGATAATTTAATGGAGAGATGAGTGGAGCTTGGAAGGATGAAAGAAGAAGGAACAGGTGAATTATACCAACAAGTACAAAACTATTCAACACTGACAAAGTATACTGAGTGCTCTCTCCACTCTCCATTTGGATGCCATCACTGACTCAATGGACTTGAGTTTGAGCAAGCTCTGGGAGATGGTAAGGTACAGGGAAACCTGGCATGCTGCAGTCCATGGAGTCCCAAAGAATCAGACACAACTGGGCAACTGAACAACAACAATAGTAGCCAATAACTCTGGAAGCTTCCCTGCTCACCTCTCTTACAACTTTTTGTTACAGGTTGAAAAAAACCTGGCAGGCCCTCTGGGCAAGGAACAGAAGAGTGTCCCAGATAGGGTGGGAAAGGACCCCCACCCTTGGTGTTGAGCTCACATCCTGGAAACCTATGGCTGTGCTCTAGGAAGATGCAGGGCCTGCCCTGTCCCCTGAGATGAGCTAAGCAGGGAGTAGCCCACGCTTCCATCTTTCCATTAGCTAAGAACTCTTCCAATCCTGGCCTCTCCCAGCTCCAAGTTCCACTGCCCAGGATAATTGGAGCTGGGGCCTGAGTCCAATGTTGCTTCAATCCCCAAACTCAAACCACACTGGCCAGAATAAGAGGAGCTTTGGGTCAGCATATAGGAGGTACGGGGGCAGAAGAAACTGGACCAACATCTGCAGACAGCTGGAGAGAGCTGGGCCACCATTCTGAGAGCAATGGTCCTGAACTCCTAGCGATGGGGGTGAGTCCTCGCCAGGAGTGCAGGGACCCAAGAATGGGCTCGTTCTGAGGAGGGGCAACAGCACCAGCTTTTTTCTGGGTTTGACCCCACCCCTCATGTCCCCACTCACCCCCACAGCCTCACATCTGCAGGTAAGGCCCTGCCAAGTAAACAGCTGCAGCCCACACTCCAAGGCTCCCCAAACCCCAGCACTACCCACACCAGCCAAAGCCACATCCCATCCATCCCCCGGCATGGGACCCGCGGGAGGGGATATGCTCGTTAATCATAGGGAGATGGCTTCCAGGCAGCCTCGAAGACAGACCGAGGAGAGCGAGGCTGGGAGGGAGCTCCCCACAAGTTCCCAGGGGAAGCCAGGTCTCCTGCTCTGACCCAGCATTGAGTCCATCAGCTAATGGCTTGCCTTCCAGTGCCCTGGGCATCTCTGAGAACTGCCGGTCCTGCTTGTGGTCCAGACATCAGGAGAGACAGGTGGGTATGTCCTCTGCTATCACACCTTCCTTCTTCCATCCAGTGAGGCATCGGAGAAACCTTCTGAGGCCAGAGGGTTGGAATCTTAGTTCTTTGCTTGGCGATTGGCTTGTCGTGTGACCTTAGGTCTCAGGTTCTACAAAATGAAGCAAGAGCTCCGACTCTACCTGTGTGCAGAGCCTAGAATTAGTCATCATGCTGTGGGGAGGGCATGTACCAAGGCCCACACCCTCCATCCCTAGACCCACAGAAGAGCAAGTCAGCCATGGTCACTGGTCTGATCTGAGTCACCGGGCAGGCTTGGCAGTGGGAGGTGACCTATGCAGCCCCAGGGAGCAGGGCCTTGAAGAAGCCATGGTAGAGAGAAGAGAGCCTGGAGCAGGGGCAGGAATAAAGACACACATTTGCCAGGAGCTGGGCTTCCTCCACTCACCCTGCTCAGACCAAGCCCAGTCTCCCCTCATCCTCACGTTGCCTTTTGGTGTCGAGGGCTGTGGAACACTTGAGCCCTTCACAGCCCACAGGGATGGACCTCACTATGATAGAAGCTCATAGACCATGAAAGGTGGAGATGCTCTGGCTGACCCCTGACCTCATCAGGTGACCTTGGGCAAATCCCTATTCCTCTCTGAGACCTGTCAGGACATCTGGTGAAAAGACAGCCTGGAGATTCTCTGTGCCTTTCCCCTAAGGTCACTAGCATTCCTGGGTCAGCCAGCAGGGAGGTGGCTGGGCTGAGCTGACCATCTGGGAGACCCAGAAAGAGGCAACAGGAGGGAGACAGGCCAGGTAGGCAGGCAGGGCTAGTGGACAGAGCATGGGGCACCCAGAGTGGGTCAGAGCAGGACTCAGGCCCCTCCACAGGCAAGGGGAAGGGGAAAGAACAAGTGATAAGTCAAGCAAATCTCTACTGAGTACATCCTGTGTGCTCACTATTCTGAGCCCACTGGTGTTCCCTCCTCTGCACTCCAAAGAGCCAGGTATACCACATCCCCACATAGAGGGTGCCGCTAAGGCCCAGAGAGGACAGGACAATATTTAAGGCCATGCAGCTTAAGTAGACACATTGGAGCTAGAATCCAAATTTTCAAACTCGACAACAATACAGTTCCCTAGGGATCAGGGGCAAGACCTTAAGTCCAGACAGGAACCAGGATGGGACCCAAGCATGAGGCACCATCCCACACTCTGACCATGACATTAGACAAGGCCAGAGCTTTGGTTCTTAGGGCACAAGAGGCCAGATCTCCACATTCCACCCAAATCTGAAAGTGAAGTGAAAGTGTCAGTTGCTCAGTCATGTCTGACTCTGTGACCCCGTGGACTGTAGCCCACCAGGCTCCTCTGTCCATGGAATTCTCCAGACAAGAATACTGGAGTGGGTTGCCACTCCCTTCTCCAGGGGATCATCCCAACCCGGAGATCGAACCCAAATCTCTGGCACTGCAGGCAGATTCTTTACTATCTGAGCCACAAGGGAAGGCCTGACCCAAGTCTGTGCTGTGCTGTGCTTAGCTGCTCAGTTGTGTCCAGCTCTTTGTGACCCATGGACTGTAGCCCAGCAGGCTCCTCTGTCCTTGGGGATTCTCCAGGCAAAAATACTGGAGTGGGTTGCCATGTCCTTCTCCAGGGGATCTTCCCAACCCAAGTCTGGAGCTCCTTAAATTCCTCATCTGTGGTCAGCTCAGGGAACAAGGGGCAATCAGTCAAGGCTCATCCTCAGAGGGAACCTCAACTCTTTAGGGAATATACACTTGGAGGACACTCTCACATTATTGGCACACTGCAGTGACAGAGGGCTCATGCCTTCTGAGTGCATCCCGACTCCACTCTTGGTCTGAGGCAGACACGACAGAGATGGGTGCGGCACTGGGCTCCACTGGAAAGCGGATGATATGGCCTACAGAGCTCCTCTCCTCTCCAGCCCTTTCCAGATCCGCACAGCTCCCAGACTGGAAACCATCCCTCCTAAAGACCTAACCATTAACTACATACCTTCTGAAACAAGGGCTAGATCCCAGGGCTGCCTCTCCATCCCAGTCTGCTTTCTTGGAGAATCATTCTCGAGTCCTCACTTCCCCAAACCTGGACTGCTGCAGACTTCCACTCTGATTCCCCCCAGATTTGACTCAGCCTATGACCTTGAGCAAGTCCCTCCCACTTCCAGGCACCAGTGTCCACACTTGTCAGATGAAAGAACAAGCTCAACAGGGGGTTCCCTCTAACTGGCAGAGACTCTGAGACTGTATTCTTCTAGATGGGTGGAGGGAGGTGGGCAAGGCCAGTTGAGCCCCTGGCTGAGGTGGGAAATGGAAGAGCAGACCCTGGCCCCAGCCTGGTGCCCATTCATCAATGCCTGCTTTTGTCTGGAGCGCTCAGCAAGCAGGTGAGTTCATCTTCCATTAAGGACAATTATCTTCATTTGCATATGCTAAATGTGACATTTAAGGGAGAAGTTTCTCCCCACCCCAAACAGGATAAAAGTCCCAATGACAGGCAGGCAACCTGCGGTTTGGGGCAGAGGTGTAATTGGCTCTTATTAAGGGAAGATGTGGGGGAGATACCGGTTTTGAAATGCAAATGACAGCATCCTTCCTTCCACTGGGGCTGAACAGGGAGTGAGGAGGGCCAGGCTGGTGCTTCCTAGCTCTTGTCTATCCACATCTGCGCAGGACAGGCCTCCTGACACAGCACATAAGACAGATAGAAGGTAGGCAGAAGCAGAAGGCCAGACTAGCACATCCCTCCCTAGTAGCCCATCCTTGCTTCAGCCTGCCCTGCTATGCCCGCGCCCCTCCCTGCCCAACAGCATCAAGCAGATTCTGCTCTCTAAACTGGAATCTGTTAGCATACTGGACCTTGACTCAGAGACCCCACCAATAGCTTCATATGTGGCTATTGCCAAATAATAGCTACAAAAAGGAAAAAGCCAAGAGACCCTTAAATACCCCACCCCACACTGGTCTTGCTGTTCTCTATACTTAAAAAGCCCTTTTTTTCCCCACACCCCTGGCAAACTCTCAACTCTCTCTCAAACCAGTTCAAAGGGCACCTCATCTATGAAACCTGCCCCAGCAGCCTAGACTAGACTAGCGATGGCCTCCTTCACTCCCAGCACTGCCTTTCCCACTGAGGCTGAGAGCCCAGGAAGCAGGTGTAATTCTCATCCATCTCTGGATACAAATATCTGCTCAGAACTGACTCCCCAAAAGAGTTCATAAGATTTGGTAGATGCAGGAAAGGAAGTAGGGCTGGCTAGATGTTTCTATGTGCTCTCATTCCAAAGTTTTACCCTGCACTTGCAAGTAAGTGGTGATATTCAGCATTTCACATTCTACAGATGGGGAGAAGTGAGGCTGGGAGCGATAGAGACTCCATCTCCAACTCAATGAGGAAATTTGGATAAGCAGGACCTGGAAGACCATCCCTGACTACCCCCCTCAAGTGGGCTCACTGTTGCTTGGCATTGAAGACATCCACAGTGATGGGAGCCTGCCCTGTGGCCACTTTATCATGTGGCGCTCCCAGGTCCTGACACGGCCCTGACCTCCTGGTCCTCCTCAGATCCAGCCACTGAGCCTGAGGTTGATCTTGATGATGTTGTCCCCTCTCTTACAGAGCACTGGCTCCCACCTGATTACTCCCAAAGCAAAGAAAGTTAAGTCAGCACTGCAGGATGATAACTGGAGATGCATGGATCCCTAGCACTGAACTCTAAGACAGGAAAGAGCTGTTCATGATCCTCCTTTTCTGCAGACATCCAGAGCTCTCTGCTCTGGGAAACCAGAGAGGCAGGGGAAAAGAGGCAGGGCTAGAAAGAGAGCAGAGGGGACCATGCAGGGGAATCCATTATGCCCTCAAAATCCTGACCCCCTGCCCCAAGCCTGCCTGACTCTACTAAATGATACCTCCCCTCCATTGGTGCCTGTCCTTTCCCTGTGGCAGTGTGAGCTAAGTGGGTAGTCAGGGTTCAACTGAATTTTGCAGTTTGTGATCCATGAGACCTCAGGCAAGTTTGGGACCCATCAGAGCCTTGGCTTCCTCCTCTGCGAGTGGGGGTGGCAAGGTCGTTTCTGTTTGTTAAGCTAATCCACTAGAAATCTCAGAGCAGGTGGTATGTGTCCAAAGATGCTCCATCACCTTCCCTTCTGCCCTGGACCTTGAAGGTGAAAGCCCTCAGAGAACATAGAGGGCAGACCCACCCGCCCGAGGATCCTTTCCTCCCTGCTCCCCAACGCAAAGATCCCCCAAAGAAGGAGGTCAGCAAAAATCACGGGGCGCTGCTGCTCCCCAGACATTCGCCAGAGGCACATTCCATTGAAAGCAGGTGTGTAGGATTCTCAGCAAGCCACATTAGGACAGGAATAGAGAAAGAACAGAGAGAAATCCCGGCCTGAGATTGACTCCAAGCTCCCCAGTCATCTGACAAGTCAGTGAAACCACAGAACGGAAGGGCCACACAGCAGTTCCCTCACGTGGCCACTTGTTAGAAACCCATGAAAGCTCTAGCATCTCCCAGGAGTGGGCGAAGACTCCCAATGAAGCCAGACTGAGTGGAGGAGGAATCAGGTATGGGTGTGTTTAGGATCCATAGGTGGTTCCAGCATGACTCAAACTTTGAAAGCCACAGGACCACAGGACAAGATAGTAACTGTGGGCAGCTACCGAGGCCTGACCACACTCAAAGTGCTTCCTTAGTCATCGCCCCATCTGATTGTCACCTGTTGGCTGAGGAACCACATTATTATACCCATTGTATGGAAGAGAAAAGTAAGGCCTTGGATATTCCCTGTCTCCTGAAATAGTCATTATTAAGGCTGAGACAAGAGCCCATTCTCCAAAGCCTCAAAGTTGGATTCTTCCTACATCGGCTCAGCTATAGCACGCCCTTGGAGATAGTCTCAAAGATAAGGATCCTGACTTTCAAGGGCTCCCAGGTTCTGAGGGGCATCCCATCCTTTCCTGGGAGGAGGTGCTGATGGTGGCAGGGAGAGCCGAGAAGGACTGTCCCTGAAGCAGGCAGGGAGCGCTTTGCAGGCTGGATGCAGGCCAGCATGCTGGGCCAACTCATGCCTTGGCCCCAAGTAGGCCCTGGCTCGAACCCAGGAAGTTCTCCCATCTGACTTCATCCTGTGGTGTGTGGGGGTCTGTTCCGGGATGGCGGGGCCCAGACATGGGCTCTTTATCTGAGTCTTTCCTGACATCCCTCTGATAACAAAGAAGGCAGCTTAACAGGGAGCGGAAGGTTTACTGGAGGATTTCGGCTTCTTCCTCCAGGTCTGTGTTGGAATCACGGATGTTCACATAAAGCCCAAGGCACCACTGGCAGGGAAAGCAGAGGGGCCCACAGCAGCTTGGGGGCTGGCTTAGTGCCCATCCCCTCTCCTGGTCCCCAAAGACTCTCAGCAGCCGCTCATCCAGTCCACACCCTCCTGGCCAATTCATTTCAGGGCACAGAGGAAGGGAAAGAAGATGAAGAGAACAACCAAGTTGCACAGCGCAGAACACTGCTTGCAGATACCCAGCCCGGAGTTCAAACCCTAGCTCAGCCACATCTCCTGCTGTGTGATCTCAGACAAACTCCCTACCTCCGCAAGCCTCAGAACTCTCATTTATAAAACCAGCAGCAATCAGGATCCTCATTTCCAGGTATTTGTGAGACTGAGATTAAAGAACACACATGGTGGCTGCAAGATCCTCAGTGTATTACTTTACTTTTCACTGCCTCAACTAACCCATCTTTAAAATGGGAACAATAATGCCTATTCACAGAGACGGAGTGAGGATTAAATCCATTAAATGAGCTGATCCACATAAAGTGTTTATAAGAATGTCTGGCCCATCCCAAGCACAGAGTGATTGTTCCCTATCATGGCTTGCTTAGCATGGGCCCTGGCACACAGTAGTTCCTTAAGAAACATCTGCTTCCTTCCTCCCCTTCCAGATACTTTTTGGATGTGGCCGAGTGCAACCAGCTGCCTTCCTCTGATGCCTAGTGACTGGCTCGGAGCCAACTCCTTAAAAAATTGGAAACGTTGCCCACTTTCTCTTCTCCCTTTTCACAAAGCGATCACAGAACAGAGGCAGTGACCTTGGACAACCTTGTACTGCAATGTTTTCCAGAAGGCAAAACACTATAAATCATGGCGGGAGAGCTTGGCACACCACCCACACCCCACCTCTCTCCTGCGGCCGGGGCCCACCTGAGCAGCGCTGGCCTGTGGGTCCTTGTTTTTTTGTTTTTTTGTTTTTTTATATGTAGGATGTCCCCCAGGGCAGAGGAAGCAGGTGGATGGGGGTAGATGCCCTGGAGCGATGAAGAACCACGGAGACTTTTCCAAACTCAAGAAACACTTACTAAGCACCGTTTCTATGCCAGGAACCAGGCTGAGCATACTGGAAGCATTTCCTCTGATTCAAGTGCAGCCTTGAGGGGACCGGTGCCCAGCATTTCTGGAGGGGAGTTCAAGGGTCAGAGACCTCAGTGACTGCCAAGTGACCTTGGAGAAGTAGAAGAAAGGGAACACAAACCCATGATGCTGTGTCCCCCATTCTGTGCTTATCATGCCGTGCCCTTAAATAGTGGAGAGAAGTTCCTGCAGAGAAGGGGTCATGTTCAGTGACTGAGCCAGGCCCAGTGGAACCACTGAAAGCAGATTTGAGGTCTGCATAAGCACAGAGGCTAACAGTCCAAGCAGTCAGGGGATGAAAAGTGCTGCCTTAGGGCCAACAAGTTCCCAATCTCCCGGGGCTGAAGAGGACTTATCAAGATCCAGCCAAGAAACAACCAAGATCCCTTCCCACTGGGTGTCTATAGCACCGTGAAATTTACTCATTCAACAGCTGTTCCTTGAGCATGCTCTCAGCTCTGGCATAGGCTCTGGACTCAGGATGGATGAGACAGGATGTGCCCTTTGTCTTGGAGCTTACAATTCTATTTGGGATGTGGGAGGACCACAGAACAAGAGCCCGGGAGAAGCAAAGTAGGGGAATGGGGGAGTGGGGAGGAGCAGACAATGCCAGGCCTCCCATCAGGGAAGTTCTCTTTGACAGCATGCTTGACCCAGGTGAAAAGGACAGGCCACAACAACACCCAAGGGAAGGGAATTCCAGCCAGCAGGGGTACCACACAAAGGCCAAGAGGTAGGACCAGAGATGAGAAAGGAGAGAGGGGGCGAAGGCATAGTCAGGCTGGAAGGGCAGGGGAGGAGGGCAGGACCAGGTCACAGAGGCCATCATCATTCATGCCAGGATCCAGATCCTACCAGGCAGCACTATGCTCTCCTTCTGACAGCTATGTGGAGAAAGGAGCATAGGGGTGCAGAAACAGACTCTCAAAGACCATTTCAGAAGCCAGTTTAGTCATCTGGCAGAAGAGGAGGATGGTGACAGTGGGGTTGGGGAGACATGAGGATGTTTGGCTTCTAGGTAGAATTGATAGAGTTAGTTGTCAGCAAGGAGAGGAAATCAAGGAATCAAGAGTGACTCACAGCAATGTGGGGCATCCCTGGAGACTGGCCTGGGGAGAAATCAAGAACGAGTGTAACCACAATCCTTTCAGATGGGGCACCCAGTGAGGGTCTGCTCAGCCACCTGGGGTTAGTAAATGCCCTCCCCAAGTCCAGGAGAGGTGTGGGATTTAAGGCCAGCTCCCCTCAAGGATCTCATTCACTTATCCACCCATCTGTCCACCTACCCATTCATTCATTTCCTACCTCACTCATTCATTCATTCACTGAACATTTCTGGAGGAGATATCTAAAAAAGGAAGTCCCCTCAGTGCTGAACACACTCAGAGCAGTCAGGTTTGACCAGGACCACCTGTGAGGCCAGACCACCTTAGTACATCAAGGCTGTATACTGTCACCTTGCTTATTTAACTTATAGGCAGAGTACATTGTGCAAAATGCCAGACAGGATGAAGCACAAGCTGGAATCAAGATTGCCTGGAGAAATATCAATAACCTCAGATACGCAGATGATACCACCCTTATGGCAGAAACTGAAAAGGAACTAGATGAAGAACTTCTTGATGAAGGTGAAAAAGCTGGCTTTTGAGTTACATTCAAAAACCTAAGAACATGACATCCAGTCCCATCACTTCATGGCAAATAGATGGGGAAATAATGGAAGCAGTGACAGATTTTATTTTCTTGGGCTCCAAAATCAATGAAGATGGTGACTGCAACCATGAAATTAAGAGATGCTTGCTCCTTGGAAGAAAAGCTATGACAAACCTAGACACCATATTAAAAAGCAGAGACATTACTTTGCCAACAAAGGTCCATATAGTCAAAGCTATGGTTTTTCCAGTAGTCATATATGGATGTGAGAGTTGGACCATAAACAAAGCTAAGCACCAAAGAATGGATGCTTTTGAAATGTGGTGTTGGAGAAGACTTGAGAGTCCCTTGGATAGCAAGGAGAGACATCCAGTCAATCCTAAAGGAAATCAACCCTGAATATTCACTGGAAGGACTGATGCTGAAGCTGAAGCTCCTATACTTTGGCCACCTGATGCGAAGGGCTGACTCATTGGAAAAGAATTTTATGCTAGGAAAGATTGAAGGTAGGAGGAAAAGGGGACAACAGAGGATGAGATGGTTGGATGGTACCACAAACTCAATGGACATGAGTTTGTGCAAATTCCAGGAGTTGGTGATGGACAGGGAAGCCTGGTGTGTTGCAGTCCATGGGGTCACAAAGAGTCAGACACGACTGAGTGACTGAACTGAACTGAACTGAACCTGTGAGGTAGGGTCTGCAGTGCTCTTGCCCAATGCCTTCCAGTGAACTTATTCCAGAAAAAGAAAACAAAGGGGCTAGGCCAGCAATGCCCCATGGCTGAGCCAGTGAGGAGGGTTGTCCGTAGGAAACCAGGACTGGAACTCCCAGCTGGCTGTGTCACCTCAGGCCAGCAGCTCCCCAGCCCCAGGTGGCCAAGGTATGACTGCTGTTCCCAGAAAGAGGCTGCCTGGTTCCATTCCAAACTCTTCTAAGAGCTGAAAGTATAGGACACCCACTGACCCTGTACAGCGAGTCAAAGGAAAGGACACGTGGGACAGCTGCCCTCTGCTGTCCCCTCCCCTCCTGCTCAGGACCTGCTCACCAGAGAGTCAGCAGCACATGGCTGGCAAGAACACCACGGAGCCTGGAGAACATAGGGGTGCAGGGGTGTGCGGAGTTAGATAGACAAGGGCTCCTTGCCTGGCTTTGCCATTTACTTGGGGGCATGACAGCAAGAAAGTTGCCTATGTATTTATTCATTTAGTATCACTTTTCTCACCCATGAAGTGGGGATAGTAACAGACTGTCTCATAAAGTTATTATGGAGATTATACACTCTTGGCTCATTTCAACTTTCCCTTCAGTCATGGCATCTCAGAAGCTCTTTCTGGCTCCCTGGACTGGAGTGAGTTCTCTGCTAGGTCATCCCATTTTCATGTTTGTCATACTGTGTGGTAACTAATAAGTCCAGGCACATCTCCTACTCTGACTCTGGGTTCATCCTCAGAGCCTGACACAATGTTGAGCATGACATTGATGCTTAGTAAACTGCTGAATGAATGAATGTATTAACGAGCAAGAAGATGGATGAAGGAATGGGTGAAAGGATGGAAGAGTGAATGAATAAATGAATCAATGGGTACATGAATGAGTGAATGCATGGATGAATGAGTGAGGGAATGAATGGATAGATGAGTGAGTGGATGGATGGATGAGTGAATGGATGGATGGATGGGTGGACAGATGGATGAGTGAGTGAATGGATGTTTAAAAGGATGAATGAATGAATTAGTGAGTGAGTGAGCAAATGACAATTGGCCTCCTCGGTTTTAGCCAATCTTCAAATATCTGGAAAGACGTTTCTTGGGGTCTTCTCCACCTGCAAGGTACTGGGACTTAGCTGGGACTGAGCAAGAATGCTAGCTTGGACCCAATCTTCACCTGATCAGGTGGGGCTTTGTGTAATTCTGCAGTTGATCAGGAAGCCAGGCCTCAGGTTCTAGGCTAGAAAAATGTTTATCCCTGAGAAACCCTCTCTACCCCTGAGCATATCCCCCAGTCAAACCCGAGCCTAGAGGCAGTTCTAACTGGACAGAAGTCTGGGACACTGGAAACAAGCCTGCTCGCTTTACAGATGGAAGACCTGGAGCCAAGGAGGGCGGGGATTCCCCTGAGACCACGGGCCAGTCCTTGCAGTGGCTGATATGACAGGTGGGGATTTCTGACTCCTGGGCCCTGCTGGTGTGCGCGGGGAGAAGTGGGGCAGGAAGCAATGAGGAACAGGGCTCCCCAGAGCAGTCTGGGGTCATAAGAACCACCTCCAAACCTCCTCCAGCAGCCCCAACTCTCACAGGTGACCCGCTGCCTTTCGGAAGCAGCTAGCTCCAAGCAAGCAGATGGCCAGCGGGGCCCTGGCCCAGCGCTCAGGCCCAGATGGCGGTCCTGGGCACTAGGTGGGAAGTCACAGCAGCAGCAGTAACAGGAAGCCCTCCGCCTGCCAAGGCCACCGGAGGCCCATCGTCAGGGGAGGAGTGCCAGTTCCAGCCACATGGCTGCCTTGCCCTGCCCTGCTTTCTGGGACCTGGCACTGCTCGGAGGCCATAAGCACAGAAGCAGTGTTGGCCCCCACACTGTACAGTAGGTGGTTTAGTTGCTCAGTTGTGCCCAACTCTTGCAACCTGGACTGTAGCCTGCCAGGATCCTCTGTCCATGGGATTTTTCCAGGCAAGAATACTGGAGTGGGTTGCCATTTCCTCCTCCAGGGGATCTTCCTGACCCAGGGATTGAAGCCCGGTCCCCTGTACTACAAGCAGATTCTTTACCAACTAAGCTACCAGGGAAGTCCACTATACAGTAGACCTGGGTCCTACTGTTGAGGGTACAACTCAGAGGGGGCACAGTGCAAAACAGGCAACTCCTCCCAGGTTCAGCCCCCACCCCTTGCTGCCTATTTGTCTATGACCAAAGGACTAGGTATCAAATGCTGCCCAGAGGCTGAAGAGTCCCCATAAGGCCTTTGCATCTCCAATAGGATCTTTGAGGGTCACAATGAATAATTCTAATAGTAATAATAAGCTGAACTGAACTTGAGGGAATGCTATGCACTGCACACTAAAAGCTTTTCAAGTACAAATTCAACCCTGTTAAGAACTCTAAGGGGCAAGGCTATTTTGATCCCATTTTACAGATAAGCAAATAGAGGCTCAGAGAAGAGACATAACTTGCCCAAAACACACAGCTAGGAAATGGCAAAGTCAGGATTCAAACCCAGGCAGTCTGGCTCTGGAGCCCGTGTTCCTACACCATGCAGCACAGAGGGGCAGAGGGATCCCCTGTCTTAGGTTCAGGGGAGATGACTTGCCAGATGACGAGCTGCCTGTCACAGGTACCCAACCCCACCCACATTCCTGGGCAGAGTTTCTCCAGGCAGGCAGAGGGGTCCTCAGGCAGTGAGGTCAGGACAAGCCCAGGTGAGCCAAGAGGTGACTCAAACAGACAGTGCTGTGAAAGCCAGGCCATGGTGTCTCAGGCAGAAGGCACAGGGACCCTTGAAAAGCAAGCACAAGGACACACAGAGTCACACCCTCCGATATTCACGAACCTAATCTCACAGACGTGAGCATGTATGCACACACACGTAGACCCAGACACACCAAATCATTCTAAAGACAAGTAGGACACTATGATGACCACATGACAATTCTGGTCATAAGACCACAGGGGTGGAGGGGCTTATCTTAATATTTGTCCCCAGGAAAGCATGAGGCCACCCCACCCCACCAGGCCTTGGTTTCCCCATCAGCGCAAGGTAAGGGTTGCCTGAGGTCACCTCCAAGGTCTTGGGCTCCCTGCCTCCTGGCCATTCACCTGCGACTCTCTGTCCCCAGAGCCTGGCAGGGAGCTGTGACTCAGCAGCAAGAAGCCAAGGGATCCCCCTCCCCCACCGGGCACACACAAAGGGCATCTTGTTACTGCAGCCTGCCAGTGGGAGGGCAAGGCGGAGAGGGCTAGGGAGGCAAGAGGCCAGGAGGGAGCCTGTGTCAGCGGGACAGGGGTTGGGGGAGAGCCATGCAGGGCTGCCCAGCCCAGCCTGCACAGAGTGGGACAGGGTGCTCCCAAGTGGGTGGTCACTGGGAGAGGCTGCCCCTCCCCTTGCCTTGGTAAGACACCCTGTGTATGAAGTTCCCTGCTATATGTTTAAGTTACAGTGTGAATGAGCCTTGCTCTCCTCGCAGCAACTGCAGACCTGGAATTTCCCAGCAGTGCAGAGCAAAACCAACCCTCAGCCCAGGGCTCCAATTCAAAGGCTCTGAGTCGCCCCTCTGCACAGTCTGCGATGTGGGAGCCCTTTGAAAGAGGTCATGGCCAAGTGCCTTTCCCTGTCTGTCAAGCAGAATGCTGAGAAAGAGAACTGACTGGCCCCTCCCTCACAGGTAAGGGCATCTCACAGGTTAGAGGGGGCCTCCTGGAGCCAGACCTGCTGAGACTGACTGGCTCTGTCTCCGCCCTGCTGCAGGACCCTGGGCACACTGCTTGCCCTCTCTGGCCTCAGTTTCCCAGTTGATAGAGTACTTCTGGGAAGACACAAGAGGGAAATAGAACAATCTTATCATTTTTCCAGGCATCCTATGTAGAAAGACGCGAGACACTTGCTTGGGTCCGCGCAAGTGAGTGGATCAGTCTAGAGCACCGTGTGCCTGTGCCATGTGCCTCTGTGTGTGTGCGTGCATGTGTGCACATGTGAAACAAGTGAACGCACAGGCAGGTGTGTCCCCATCATGAATGTGTCCACCTTCTGGCCATCCAGGCCATGGCCCGGGCAGAGCAGGGCTCGGAGCAAAGGGTTTCCAAGACCACTGTCCTCAGTGCTCAGGACCCCTCTGGCCACCCGTGACTAGTGTGAGAAATTTAAGTAAGCTGTGAGCTGTGTCTCTGCAAGGCAGACCAGCTGCCTCAGATACCTTCTCCTACAGGCACCAGGCATCAGAGTTCACTGTCTGCAGCCTGTCTGTTCCAGACCACAGAACAGCCACCTTGAGGGGCATTTGCATTGTATCCACATGAATAGCACTCCCAGAGATGCACCCACCCCATGGCATCCTGAACTTTCACATGTGGGTATCTCATCTCCCCAATGCCCATTAAGACCCTAGAGACCCCAGAGAAAAGTCTCTACGTGGTCAGGAAAACACACGTGATTTATCACAAACTACAAAGTACTGTGAGGGCTTCCATTCGTTTTTCCATTGGCTCTTCAAAGCACCACCCTCCTTAGAAGGCTCTAATTCCCATTTGACAGATGAAGAAATTGAGACCCAGAGGAATGAAATAGATGATCCAGGACCCAGGTGGCTTGATAAGGAGATATGAGTGCCAGGCTTGTGATCGGAAGTGGATTCAAGGGCTAGATACAGTTTAGGGAGGTGTGGGTAATGATCCCAGAATCCCAGACTGAACAAAACCACCACGGTGGGCAATGCACTCCCTCTTAGCTGTGGACTTAGAGGCGGTCAAGGCCTGATTATCAGGCTGAGGAAACCAACTAGATTGTATGCAGATGTTCTCTGTACCTGGGAAGGATCTTGGGAGGCCCTGGCACACATGGCTTTCTTTCAGGCAGACCAATACTGAGGTCTCAGGCCACAGGTACACCTCACCTGTCCCTCCCTGGCCTCACTGCATCAGGGGTCAGGACAATGCTAAATCCCCCAGTGGGCGGGCACTTCTCCAGCAAAGGGAGACTGGTGCAGGCTGGATGGGGAGACTTCTGCCTATAGAACTTTCCACTGGAAGCCTGAAATGAGGAGCAATTATGGGCCTCTGGGGGCTGCACTTAATAAAAAAAGTCACAACTGATTGAATCACTACTATGTACCTGCACTTTAAATCTGCTATTTACTTATCGAACTGTCGCTGCCTTTGAAGTGTCAGGCCCTGGTTGAGTATCAGGGAGGCACAGTCCCTGCCCTCACTGAGCTCACCATTTAATGGGGAAGGACAACCCCAAAGAGAGAATCACACAAGAACCAGTGACCAAGGAGGGCTTCCTGGAGGAGGTGACATTGCACCCAGACTTTCTGAAGGATGAATAGGAATAGCCAGGCAAATAAGAAGAGAAAAACACTTCGGGCAGACAGAACCTGAGGCAGGAGGGAGCAGGCACAGTGTTGGCTATAATTTCCACAATAGCTTTATGAGATGGGGACGGGGTGTCCCATTTTATAATTGAGGAAACCAAAACACTGAGAGGCTGAATCAGCACAGACACCACACACCCAGCTGGGGTGCATGACCCAGACCCTACACCACATGCCATGCCTTTCCAATCCCCAGAGCCCAGCTCCTGAGCCCAGAGGCTAAGAAGCAAAGGTGTGGCGGGAGAGGCCAGGTCTGTTCATGCCTGCAGCCCACACGCATGCAGGGCTCTTCTTTCAGGAGAAATAAAGACCCAGAGTGGGGGTGGGGGGCAGGCACAGTGACAGGGCCAGGTGTCTCTCCAGATGGCTTTACAGCTGTTCACAGGGTCCAGCAGGGCCTCATCCCTGAGCCGCGGGTGGGTCCCATCACTACCCTTTCAGGCTGCTTCAAGAGTGGTGGCCTCATCTCCTCACAGACACCATGATGAGACTCACGGATCCTATGACGATGACAGCAGTGGGGAGAGGCCAGGGTGTGTAGAGAACAGAAGCTTTCTCCAGGCAAGGCTTCTTGGAGCTGTTAGCCCTGGAATTGAGCCTTAAGAACTGAGAAGATTTCAAATAGGCAAAAAGAAGTAGAGAAGGGAATTCTAGGCCGGGAAAATGGAAGCAAAGACCTGGCAGTGGAGGTAATTGTAGCATCGGGAAATGGCCAGCAGCGCCCAGAGACTAGGGTGTCTGGGGTTCTTCGGGACCACCAGGGCCTCAGCTCCACAGCTACCCAGAGGCCCTCACATCCCAGACCCAGAACTCAGCAGAGGCTGAGGGTGCAGGAAGACGTGGCCTTCCCTTTGGCCTGTTGTAACTCCTCTATGTACGGAGAACGTGCTGGGCTCCGATCCCGCCGTGGACCTCCCGGCCTCGCTCTTGCCCTCAAGAAGTGATGAGAGGTGCCATTGGTCAGTCCTCCCTTCGTCAAGGGCTGAGCACCACTCATGGGATGGTGAACTAACAGATGATGAAGCTGATAGTCTTGAAAAGTTGCTCCCACACTCCACCACATCCCAGAGCCCAGGAACGAGGCCAGGAGAAAAAGAAGGATGAGCAAAGAATGGTGGGAGCAGGGAGACCCTTGCCACATCCTTTGCTGACTTTCAGCCTCAGCGGGCCAGAGCCCTGAGAGCCAGACCCAGCCCACAGTCCAGGAATCTGGGCAGAGCAAGGCTACAGGACATCCAGATCATTCCTCAGAATGCTGATGGGAGATTTGACAGACTTCAGCATCCCTGTGCATTCTCCTAATGACCACAGCTCTGTCAGATATATTGATGTTCCCGGAACACAGATATCCACATTTAATTTCCATAAAAGCCTCCTTTGCTTACAAAGGGACACTCCAGAGTGCCCCGGGCTTTGAATTTGGAGGGGAGGAGGTTCTGGTCATTTCACGGGGATGACACTTCAACATGGGTGTGCCAGAAGAGAGGTTTCAGGTCAGGACTGCTCTCTCTTGTCCTTGCTCTCAGGAAAGCCACAGATCTTGCTTGTTTTCCCAGATCCCAGGCAAGACCCACCAGCCTCTCTTCGTTCCTGGAATCCAGCTCTATCTGGGTGTTCACTTCTGCCCCATTGCCTCCCTTCCTTAGATGGACGCTCAGATGGGACTCTAGGCTGACTGGCATCCCACCACACCTCTTCCACTGCCTGTCAGTCTCCCATAGGTCTTTTCATTAACTAACAGACCAGTCCAGCCCCCAACTCGTACTCAGCTCAGGTGCCTTAAAATTCCATCTTAAGTCCATGTCCCACGTTTCTACTTACTCTAGAGGCTACATGAGACCCACATGATGAGAGAGCTGCTCCTAAAACATGAGTGACTAATAAATATCATCCCACAAGGCACCTCAAACTCAGCATCATCAGCTTCCTGGAGGACTGTACTGAGAAGGATTCTGGTACTATGAGGGGACTCAATGGGAAAGCACATCGTGATTGATTAGAGATGTCTGTTGTGGACACAATATAGATAGAATGTGCCAGCGGTCTGCCACACTGGGCAAAATTGTTTAGCCATTTTAGGAGACGTATATATGGGAAGTGCCAGTTCCTAGTCCCATGCCCTGGCAGGTATAACATGTGTGGAACCTTGCTCTGTGCTTAGCCTTGAGCTGGACTCTGAGGAAAGCCAAGAGGGAGGAAAGGTTTTACCCTTGACCCAAGTTGTTGAAGAAGGACTAGAAGTGGCTAAAAGTACTGGACCGGGGGCTCATGAAGCACTCAAGGTGGACCCAGAGGTTCTGAGATCAGAGAGACCAAGTCATCTGCCAGGGGGTGGTGCAGCCTCCCGAACACACACGGGGGCAGCTTCCTGAGCGTCTGTGTTAAAACAAGAGGTGCTAGGGGACAGAGTCTCTAAAGAGTGAGGCAGCAGGCAGAGCTGCAGGTCAGAGGATGGAGATACCGAGAGACAGGGAGAGAGAGAGGGTAAAACATGCATGAAAGTCAGGAAAGCTCACTGGGTCTGGAACCCAGGGTTGGACTTTGAAGGGGGATAAAATGACAAGGGTAGAAGGAGAAAACCCTGGGGCGAGGATTAGAGCCCTGGTCTCCTGACCTGCCGTCTGCAACCCATCGTTACGGGCTGAGATTCAGGCTGACTAGGTCTAGGATCCCGTTTGCTCCTTTTCCCTTATATAGGCTTCCCTGACCTCTCAAACTACATGAGGTCCCACATATCCCATTAGCTCCATATCAGCACCCCAATAATTATCATGATGTGTAATTCCTGCTTTTGTGTAATATCTGCTCATTCCGTTTTGTCTGTCTGTCCCAATGGTCTGAGTTCTACAAGAGTAGGGACTATGTGCCTTATTCGCTCTGTCTGCACATCCTGATACCGCTCAGCAACAGAACTGTTTCAGAGTAGGGTCGTTCACTGAATAAACCACTGTGGGCAGAGTCACACACTCAAACACCCACAGAGCCAAGTAAATAACATAAGTGAGTGAAACGGACAGGTGTAAAATTCCAGCACACAAAGTGCCTACCTGGCCCCTCTCCCATTCCATGCTCAGGACAGGCAGCACCGTGGCACTTTAAGGAGTGTCTAGTAGACATACATGTAAATTGTATGCAAACACAATGAAATAAACACGTCTCCATTTTACAAGAGCAAATGATACTTGCTTTCCTTGTTTATTTTCCTACTTTTGCTAGAGTTTGAGTACAGAGAAATATTTTCCTACCCCACAGGAAAACAACAGGCCAATTGAGCTGATGTACGGTAACAGACAGTCAGATTCAACGCTGGATGGTGCAGTGCAGGAGTACTCAGAGTGGGTCGCTGGACCAGCATCATCCAGGAATTTGTTAGAAAAGCAGAGCTCAGGCTCACCCCAGACCCACTGAAATAGAAACTGGGGCGAAGCCTCGTAGTCTGTGTTTTAACAAGCAGGTGACTCTCAGGCACACTCAGGTTTGAGAACCAGGGCTATAGGGTGTGATGGAGACTGCACTAAACAGAGAGCACATGTATTCCCCAAAGCAGCGCCCCCCCCCCCATCAGCTTCAAACCACAGTTTCCACAGAGGAATGTGAGCCCAGGGTGGCCAAATCTCCCAATTATACAAGGAAGTTGAAAATCCACATTTTCATGGGAAATGTCTTCATTCCAAGTATTGGCTGGTTTTTTTTTTTTTAAGTCCCGCATAGACCAAACAACTAGCCTACAGGCTGAGGCCAACCCAGGCACAACCAGAGTATGACCTGAAGGGTGGAGACGTCTCCCCAAGAGGAAGCCCCAGAAGAATACTGTGGGTCCAAGCGGCCCTGCTTAAATGGACACACCACCCTGGGACTCAGAAACCCCAACAACTGTGTGGGACTGCTTCTGAGGCCTCACATTCTAGACAAGGTCCACAGGGCCCAGCCCTTCTCTAGGTCAGAGGATAAGCAAGATTGGGCAAAATGCCAGGCCCAGATGATCTAGCTCCAGGGCAGGCCAGAGGTGGGGACAGAAAGCAACCTCTTTGGAACCTTTATTCCATGCTAAAGACTCATGGCCATTTTTCCCTATTTGCAATTCTACCATAAGGTAGAGGGCAGTTTGTATATTTTTATTTATTCGTTTGTTTTCGATTTGACTGTGGCAGGTTATAGTCGCAGCACGTGGGATCTTTGCTTTTCCTTGCAGCATGCAGGAATTTTTAGATGCAGCATGTAAACCTTTAGTTGCAGCATGTGGGATCTAGTTCCCTGACCAGGGATCAAACCCAGGCCCCTTGCATTGGAAGCACAGAATCTTAGCCACTGGACCACCAGGAAGTCCCTATAATTTTTAAAGAAGAGGAAAGAGAGGTTCTGGGAGGTTAAGTGATTTGCCCTAGGTCACCTAGCTACAAAGTGAAGGAGTCAGGCTATGAACTCACATTTACCTGCTTCCAAACCCATGTTGATCTAGCCTTTCACACTGCCTGCCAGGTAAGGGATGAGAAGGAGGAGGCTGGGAGATGACCAGGGTTGGCCTGCTACCCCCAGAGTCTGCCTCCTCAGTCAAGGCCACAACCAATGCCATGATTTCAGTGCCAGGAAACCCAATCCAGCAAGCCAGCACAGGCAGTTGAGTTGCAGGAGGGGGTGATGATGGAGGAAGGGCAGCAAACCCACACCTTGCTTCAGCCTTGGGGGCATCTGGCCCTGAGTTCATCTTCAACCCAGAGCTGAAGAACTCAGGGCCCGGGCCAGCGCGTGGAGAAGGAGTAGGGCCAGGGTTGGCAGGGTTCTGGACCCAGACAAACAACAAGGGCCTGGGCTTGAGTCACATCCATGCTTCATCTCACCAGCCTTCTTTTCGAAGGCCTAGTGATCAGCACTGGCCCTGGGACGGACCTCTGTGAGGCTGTGCCGTCGCCAAGGAAGCCAGAAGAAAAGTCCCTACTCCTGTCCCTGACTCTGACCCCAGGGGCGGGCTTTTCTCTCTACCGGAAGCCCCCAGAAGGTCTGGGCTAGCTCAGGCTCCTTTCCCCAAGCTCAAGAGAGCTCCCACAGGCCAGGCCCAGAGGGCCCTCCCCACAGTGGGGGCTCACCCTGCCCCGGCCTTGGTCAGACTCCGCTCTGCTCTGCTCTTGCCAGGCATGAGTCAGCGCCGGGAGCCTGCGTGTGGCCACAGCTGGCTGGACTCTGAGGCCAGCCAGGCCAGGCCCTGGAGGTCTGCTGGGGCCCTGGGGCCTCACTAATGGGAAGAGATGGCCCCGAATGACCCATAGGATCACACAAGGGAAAGGAAAAAGGCCCAAGTAGAGAAATCTAAGCACAAAGCTAGAATCTCAAAGCTTAAAGTGGCAGAATTAGAAAAAAGTCACATAACAAACACACAGGCCACCAGCCCTGACGCGGACACACACTCTTGAGTACCCCACATTCCAGATATCATCTACCATACACACATACACACCACCTATAGATGTCCTCACAGTCTCTGGGAGTCTGTAACATACACCAGACATACACACGGAGGCATTCCCAGAGGGTGAGCCCACACAGGGAAATCAATCGCACACAGCAGATGCTCACATGCCTGTCTGTGGCGTATGGCTTTTATCAAACCCAAGGAAATAAGACTCACAACCCTCAGCCCACGTGTCCAGAGAGGTTTGAGGACGTGGGACCACAATCGCTCTCTCTAAGGGGCAGGATGTTTGTGAGGGCTGTACTCAAGGCCAGCCTGGTGACCGGGGTCCCGGGCATCCCATCCCACGCCCCCTCGGGGACCAGGCGGCCCCTACCCACCCCAGCAAGCCCGACTTCTGCGCCCGCCAGGAGGTCGCGGAGCCGAGTGCGGCCAGGAAGTCAGCCCGGAGTGACAGCTCCCCCACGCTGTTTGTTTATTCATGACTCATTCGTCTCCACAGACTGGCTCTTCTTTCTTTCGGGAGGAGGGGAGAGAGGAGCGGGAGGGAGGGAGGCGGGAACGAGGGAGGGGGACGGGAAGGGGGGCGAGCCAGACTCCACAATAAACAATGAGGCAGCTGAGCCGGCAGGCGGGGGAGGCAGCGCGGGCCGGGGCAGGGGTAGCGGCGCACCCCCCCACGCCCCCGCCCAGCCCCGACCCGCCGCCCAGGCCCTGCGCTCAGGAGCCCCTCTTCTCCCGCTCCGCCTGATCCATCCCATCCCGGCCTGGCCCGCTCGGCCAGCCACCACCACCTCCCGGCGACCGGGCTGGAGCAGCCGTAATTGGATCCACGCCGCCTCCTCCCAGCTCCCCGCCCCCAATCGGGGAGCCGGATAAATGCCGAGTACCTTGGCAAAACAGTCGGATCCAAACCTATTATTTGGCTAATGGGCTTCCCTCGTGCGGCTCCGCAACACCCCGCAGGCTCCCCCTCCCCCAGTTCCCAGAGCCGGTCCCCGCGCCCCTCCTCGCCCGCCGCCTCCCCGCCCCGCTCCAGGAGGGGCTCGGCCGGGGCTCCGGATAACTGGAGGAAGCGCGGGGCCGAGGCTTCAAGGGCCTCATTGTTCTGCCTCGAGGGGCACATTGAAAGTGCTCCAGGATTTGCTTCCTGTGAAAACAGGCTGGGAGGGAGGGGGGCGATGCGCGGTGGAAAGACATTATCCTCCTGGAAGCTGCCCAGACTATACAGGGAGAAAAGGCTTGTTTTGATTGTTGCTGGCTCCTTCTTTCCTTCTTTCTTTCCTTCTTTTTCTTTCTTTCTTTTTCCTTTTGGCCCTCCCCGCCGTTTGCTGCCCTCCCCGGACCTAAGATGAATCTTGACGGCTGTTGAGCAAGTGGGAAAACGTGGGGCTGTTTTCTGCATAAAATAAGGCGGGTGAGAGGCAGCGCCAGATATAAAGTCTGATTCAGAGAAATTCTAAAGAACGCAGGGGCGATGAGGTGGGCAAATCCAAGAAGCTCATTTCCCCAGTATGCCCCTCTGAGTCACATCTTGCACCACGAGGGAAAAACACATCACACCACAGTATGTCTGTCACATGCCTGCTGCAGAGGACCGGGCTTGGTGGGGGATGTACAGTCCTCCTTCCTGAGCCTGGGTCAGCAAGGCCAGCCCCACTCAGGGCCAGGGTCAGCTGGGAGGAGGCAGGGTTCAGCCCCACCATGGGCTAGCTGAAACCCTGCTCTTCCCCTTTCTACCTGAACCACCTTGACCATTAATACTAGTAACAGGGAACACCCCATAACACCTACTATGTGCTGGCTCTGTTCTTTGTGGTTTCTGTAATATTATCTCATTTAATCCTCACCCCACCCCTATAAAGGCAGGTGCTTTTATTATCTCTACTTCCAGAAGGGGAAGCTGAGTCCAGGAAGACTTAGGAACTGCCCGATGTCACGAAGCTAGTAAGGAGGGTTCAGGTAGGGGGAGAGCAGGCTGGCTCCCAAGTTCATGATCTTGGCCACTGTGTGACTCTTTTGAACCTCACACTGCTCATCAGGAAATGGAAATAATGACCCTGACCTCATGAGGGGGTGGGAGGATGCATGAAGAAAATTCAGGCAATGTTCAGGACCAAGCAGAGTACTAACTCCTTTCAATACTGCCATCATTTTCATGTAAAGTAGGGACAAATAAGTAACAAATGTTCCTTCCTAACTCCTAGGCTTCTCAGGAGGGATTGGAGAGGCCTGGCCCTTAACAGATGCCCATGAATTTATTGTCATCTCCTTCCTTTTCCCATCACATCTCAACCAACCTAGCCAATTCTTCTTGTCTAAAACTCCCCCCAAAACTGTCCATCAGAGTAACCGTAGGAGTGCCTCTCCCATATCCTCAGTCCCTACACCCATCCATGTCAAACAATGCAGAATTTTCCACATACCCAGAATCGTGGGTTAACATAGGCCTGCCTGGACCACCATACTTTCCATTTCAACGCACTCCCCCCAGCCCCCTGCCCTGTTCCACCTACAGGACTCCTGATCCATTTTACACTACCCCACTTCATTTTTCCCCCATTGTCTCATCACCTCCTCATATACTCTAAAATTTTCTTGTCATATTTTCTTTCTGTCCATCCCCCCTCCATCTCAGCTAGAATGTAAGCTCCCTAAGAGCAAGGAACATCCTTTTGTTCACTGATGTACCCCACCCATTCCCATCTCATAGAAACTCTCATTACTTATTTGTGGAATGAATGAATGAGCCTTTCCACCAGCTATTCTCGCTTGGTAAGTTCTCCTTCCCCTTCCCCACCCCCACCTCCCTTCCTCTGTTCCCCAGGATAACTCCTCCTCATCCTCCAAGTTCCTCCCTCTCTGAATCCTTGCACCATGCCTCTCATCCTGTATCCTTAGTCATGGCCCACAGTGCACCTCCTTTCCCCTCACTGCTTAGGCCTCACTCACCTTCATTCCCAAACCTCCCCACAGGCCCTTCTGGAACCTACTTCCTTTAAAAAGTAGGTTCACTTCTTCTTATGAACACAAAAAATATTCACAGGAACACTTCTGTCTGTCTTTGGCCTCGTGATGGAAACCTTGGGACTCCCATGCCCTCCATCCTGGGGAGGCTGTTCCCATTTTTACATCTCACTTCCTTGAGTGGCCCCCAAGGTCCCTGCATCCTCTTCGCATCCTGGGGGGTATTTCCAAGATTCCATCAACCTCAGGTGGATGGAATGCCATCCAATCCCACAACTTCTCCTCCTCCCTCTCGACTCCACCTTCCCAGTCACCTTTACATGCCTCCTTGCCCACCTGCCCCAGATCATGGTCTCTCTTTCTCCTGCCAAGGCCTCCCATCAGCCCAATGGTATTCAGCATCTGTTTGGATGCCATCCAACACCTGGACTCTCCAGAGCTTCAGCCACCCCTTCCCAGGGATCTTCCCAGGGACCATCTCACCAGTTGAAGTCCAGTCCTCAACTGCATGACCCCCCACACCCCAAGACCATCCCCCACAGCTGCTCCTCTTCTTCCATTTTAACCTCAAAGCCTCTTTCCCTTTGCCCATGTTCTCCAGCTGTTCCAGTGCTTTGGTCCTGTGAATGGTCCTCTCATTCAGCACCCTTGATTCCTCTGTACACCACCCTTCCCTTTATCTGTCCATCCTAACACCCAGGGCCTAACATCCAGTGAACTTCATGCTCAGGCTGGTGAGAACCTAAAGCAGGAAGTTTGGGACCCATGTCAGTTGTAAGGTCTCCAGCCTCAGCTGAATCCTCAGGTCACCCCCAAAGTCCCCTGGCCTGCATTGGCCAGTTTCCCATTCCCATTTTCCTCACAGATTCTTTGTCTGTCTGACCTTCACCTCTCTTCTTATGACCTCTGCCCACCTCAGTTCCTGGAGATGCCTCACTTCATCAAAACCATTATAGCCTCCATATGAGACTTGCTACCCCTGCCCCACCTCCAGTCCCAACCCCCATACCCATCATGGTCACCTCTGTCCAGAATCGGAGGGAAAGGACAGCCCCTCTTGTTTCTGACAGGCCACCCTTCCAATTGTGTGCTGGGCCACCCACTCTGGACTCTCCATCAATTACCCCATCTCTCCTGGGCCTCCAGAATACCCCTCTTAAGACTTCCTCCTCCCACCAAACCTCCAAACGTGCTCAGGGCTTTCCCGTGCTACGGGGCCCTCTGCAAGCCTCATTCTTCCCAGTGGGCCTTTTTTGGTTCTTCTCTCACCAGAGACTACTACAATCAAGGCAGTTACCCACCCTCACTCATGTCCCCCTTCCTCACTTGGCCTACATGAGGCCACTTTTTCTGCTGGCCTCATATCATCTCTTCATCTCGCCAGCCCTCACTTCCTCCACCTACCCACTAAAGGTCAGGGTCCCCAGAGAAAGGCCGGCTCCTCTTGTGCTCAGCCTCCCTGCACCATCTCACCACTTCTGTGATCCTCGCCACCGCCATATGCTCATCATTTCAAATCTACATTGCTAGTTCAGGCCGCTCTCCTGAACTTCAGTCCCTGGGTTTCTAGCTGCCTCCAAGGATTCTGTCATCCCCTTACTGCTTCACACCCGGGCACCTAAGACTCACTGTTGTCTCAACCTGAGATGAGCCTTGAGTCTCTAAATTTACTCCACCCCTTGGATTCCTTGTGGCTGAGGTTGCAACACTGCTCAGCCCCTGACAAGGCCAGCCTTGAGTCCACCCCCTCCCTCATCCCACACGGCCAATCAGTCACTAGGTCCTGATAACCTGCCCTCCTAAATGTTTCTCAACTAATCCCTCTCCACAAGTCCCCACGACCACTGCCCAAGGTCAAGCCCTCATCCTCTCTTCCTGGGCAATTGCAGCAATCCCTGCTGCCTCTTGCCTTGGCTCCCTCTGAGTCAGCTGCCACACTTCTGCCAGGGCCATCATTTAAATCACAAATCCGAATAAGCCGCCCTCCAACTTAAAGCACCTGTAGGATAAACTCAAACTGCTAAAGACCTGGTCCTCTCCCCAATCCCTCCCTGGTCTCCTACCTTCCCCCTTGAGCTGGGGCATGTGTAAAGCAGTAATGACTTTACACAGCTTCATGGCTCCCTGGTTTTGTTCATGCTGTTGGATCTGCTGACAGCCTCTTGCCCATTTGCAGTCTGCTTAGTTCTCTTTCTTCTTTCAAGACTCATCTAAGGTGCCTCCTCCTCCAGGAAGCCTTTGCTGACTACCCCACTTCCATTTGAAGTTAGATGTTCTGCTCTGGGTGTAGGATTATTCTACCAGAAATACTTGTTTAGCTGGCCCTCTTTTCTATAAGTTATGGGTCTTTCTTGACACCTGTGTATCCTCAAAACCCAGGCTTATATGTCTTTCTTACATTGAGCCTCCTTTCCACTAGGGAGACAGGGCACATTGGGTGTGAGTGGCACCATCACAACAATGTACAACTTTGGACAAAATCTGAACCAGATATTCCATCTGACATTTAGTCCTGGTGTCCCCATGGTGTGTCTCACTGACTCTCTTTTTCTTCCAGCTCTGTCCTTGGATCCAGCAGCTCCCCTCCAAGCTTTCCCTAACTCGGTCTAGTTCTCATGCCCAGAACCAGTCCAAGGTCTGGAAGAACACCCCACGGGAGTAGGAAGCAAGGTTCTACCCTTGGTTCTGCTACTGACTTCCAGTGCAATCTTAGCTGATGCCTCCCTACTTCAGGCCTCAATTTCCCTCTCATAGAGTGAAGAATAGAACAGAGGACCCATTTAAGCTCTGCATGCAGAATTCCTGGAGGCTGTGAATAAAGCTAGGACCTACAGGTCACTGAGGGATTCATGAGAAGTCTGTGCCCCCATCCACAGGGATCTTAAAGACAGGCCACCTCTCTGCCCTCCTCGTTATGCATCTTGTGCCTCACCTGGGACCACAACACACCTGTAATTATTAAACATAAAAATTACCTAGAGCCACCAGATCCAGCTAGGACAACTCTCCTAACATACTATTTTGGTTGCAGTCACTAAACTTGAGTGTAATCCAGGAAAATCAAACAGAGGCATGACTTGGCCCATCCAAGCTGATCTGACCCCAGAGATGTAGGTCAACCCTTGTTGTGGTGGCATTTGAGGGTTTCACACCAACATCACAGAGCGAGACACAGAGCATGCTGTGAGCGTGTTCAGCCAGGTTCGGTGGGGGATGTGCAGTGCACAGCCTACACGGAGCTATGGGACACTTGAGAGAAAAAGGACAGCCACCTCTCCAAGGGGCAGTGCCCACCAGTGGGGGGACTTGGGACATTTGGATAAAGCTCCATAGAGGAGGCAGGATTTGAAGATGAGGTGAGGAGGAGACAGTGTCAAGAAGAGCCAAGGCATGTCTTTGATCGTGCCTCTCTCCTGCTAAAAGCCTTCCTTGGCTCCTCGCCGTCAAGTGGATGAAGTCCAGACACACCAGACTGGCATGCAAAGGCCTCCCCACAATGACCCTGGGGTGACCCCTCTGCTCTGGTTCCCCAGGGCTGCCTGTCCTGCCCACCCTCCCTCACAGATCCTGGGTGTCAGCCTCCTAGATTGCTGCTCACTGGTCCACAAAAGTGCCCGGTTCTCTCTCACTCCACCGTGGCTTTGCACAATCCATTCCTGGTGCCTGATACACTGTTCCTGCACCTCCCCAGCCCCACCTCTCTCATCTTCCTGGAAAATCCTTCCTTGCACCCTCAGGCCCACCTCTGCTGTCCCTTCCTCGTGGGCCTTCTCCAAGTTCCTAGCTGAAATCGAACAATTTGTCCTCCAGTTCTGCAGAGCAGCACTTTATGTTCAAAACAAACAAATACACGATGCCATGCTCCGACAGAGACGGAAATAATCCCTGCCAGCTATGAGAAGTGTCGCCTGCTTTCACAATGGCCCTGTCAGTTGACTCTCATGGTCTGTGGGCTGAGAGGAGCAAGAGTAACACTGGCCACAGTCAACCAGCAGGCACCAGGGACTCAGAAACCTCAGGGGACTTGTCCACATTTGTGTGGTCACTCACTGGTCACACCCCCTGCAAGGCTGGCTGTAGATTCTAAATCCTGGAAAAGAGACTCCGGGTTCTGACTCTGTGCTCAACTTTTTCCCACCCTCCCCTGTCTCCTTAGCTGATCTCCTGGCTCCTTGAGGGTGTGACCTTGTTCAGGTCTCACGGTGGCCCCGGGAGCATGGAGCTCGGTGTTTAGCACATAGCAGGTCCAGCAGTTTAACGACCAAGGGATGGACTCTTAGTAGCACAGGACAGCTGAGAAAAGGGGTCCCTACCATGCTGTCCAGAACTGTATGTCTGGGACAAGTGGGAGGAAGGGCAGTGGGAGGACAGGGTAGCCAGCTAAGTCAGCCAGGCCCTTGATGAGGGTGTGCAGGCAGTGGGGGCCCCTGGGGGATGTGGAGACAGGCTGCTTTGAAGCCTTCCTAGTCAGCTCCCGTAGGAAAGAGCTATCACTGTAAGAGGGACTCCCCGAACCAAACCGGATCCCCATGCTGCCCCCAGCTCAGCACTTGCCCCATGAGTGGACTCATTTTAGGAGGGGCTGCTCCCTCCCAGGATGAGAGACCTTAGAGATGGTTATTGTGGGGGTCCAGGATCCTCATGTGGGCTGGGGTCCATGCTCCTGAGAAGAGGCCAGCAGTCATGACAGACCCCAGAGTGGGGACACAAATGCGTTCCTCCTGGGGCCTTCTGGCAGCCCAGGGCTAGAAACACTTGGCTTCCTGGGAGAGAGAAAGACTGGGGAGCTGGCCCCGCTGTTCACTGGTCCTGTGAGTCCCCTATCCCGCCAGCCCCCCAGAGGGGAGGAAAAGTTGTCCCTGCTGCCTTGGCTCAGCCTTGTTCAGAGATGCTTCCCCACACAGGCAGACAGACCCCAGACTGAGCCGGGGCATCTGTACTTCTAAAGACACAGAGGAGAAATCTGCATTTGCTGAGATAGCAGTCTGAGGGAGGAGCCAGCATGACAGGGAGGAGGCACCTCCCAGGGCCCACTGGGCCCTCGGCCTGGGCACCCAGCCATACAGGGAGCCCTTACCAGGCTCACTCCTCATGTGCTGCAGGGAGGGACCCTCCAGGGGCCATGGATGCAGCACACAGAGCCCAGGGCTCCAGCAGGGGAGCCCCACGCCCCATTGCAGCCAAGACACCTGCCACGAGAATGTACGCCGGCCCCATCAGGCACCCAGCGCAGCTCCCCACACCCAGTACAGCAGCCGGCTCCCTGGCCAGGCCCCCAGGAGGCCCCGTTCATCTGACCCCAGGGCCCCTTCCCCACAACCTCTCAGGCTGATGTCTTTCTGGATTGCCACCTCCAAATACTTTCACAGGCCATTCCCCCTGCTTGGAGCTGGGGGAAAACACAGAAGATCAGTTAGATCTGCGTTTCAGATTAACGATTAATGTTTGGTATCAGTATATCCCATGAATACTTGGGACATATTTATACTAAAAATTTATTTACTGTTTATCTGAAATTTAACCGGGCATCCTGTATGTTTAATTGCTGAATCCATCCCCTTCACACAGCCCGAGGTTCAGGCCCTCAGCTCTTGCCTGTACTCTTTCTGATCTTCTTCCTCCTGCCTCTACCTTCTCATCCATCCTCCATTTCAGCTACCACAATGCTTAATTCTTCTAAGGTCCTGGTCTTACTATGTCACTAATTGCTTAAGCACTCTTCAGTGGGTCTGTTAAAGACTCTAAGCTCTGCAAAGGTAAGGACCAAGTCTTTTTTTTTCCATCAGAGTATGCCCAGCACCCAGCACAGAGCCTGACACTTAGCTGTACTTACATGCATGCGTGCATGCTAAGTCACTTCAGTCGTGTCTGACTCTGTGCAACCTCTGGACTATAGCCCACCAGGCTCCTCCATCCATGGGATTCTCCAGGCAAGAATACCAGAGTGGATTGCCATGACTTAGTGCTCAGTAAATATTAGTCAAAGACATGCCTGAGTAAATGAGATACAGGATAGTGTCCAAACTGCAAAGCTTGATATTCCTAAGTTTTTGTTATATGCCCCCCACTCAGCTTGGCACACTACACGCAGCCCTGTAAGACTTTTTGATTTTCCGCAAACACACTTCTCCTCTCCATGACTTCTTGTCGGCTATTCCTTCGGGAACACAGTACAAGCTGTCTTTCCTCTCTTACCTACCTTGTAAACTCCTCTGAATCTTTCACAGTCCTCCTTGAGTGTCTGCTCCTATCTGAAGCCTTTTCCGAGCTTTCCTGCCCCAATTCCCATAGCTTTTTCCATGTCAATCAAATATATTGGTCCCAAATGTAAATTCCCCCTGTGTCCTAGCTCCCCAAATACACAGCACGGGTAAAGGGCTTCCTGAGATTAGAGACAGGCTGCCACTAACACAAGTACATTCATAAACGTTTATGGAAAGTGATCAAAATGTCTCTCCCTTCTCTCTGCCTATTCAGCATTTTCCAAGGCCATGATCAAACTTTACTTCCCACAGAAAAACCTTTCCCAACCACTACTCACCTCACATGTGTGCTGTGGGGTATACAGTCCTGACTTCCCATTGTAGTCAGCCTGACCTCATTGGACGCTTGCTCTGCATAGACAGACAGCACCCCTTCAATCATTCAACCCTCCACTGAGCAGGGTGTGCGCTAGGTGCTGGGAACTATCCCTTGCTGCCTGGAATTCACTGTCTAACAGGAAATACAGACAAGCAAACAAGAGATGGCAATGCAGAGGTTGATGGTGAATGTTAAGGGGTGCCCCCAGGAGGGAGCCCTTATCCCTACTTGGGTGTGGGCAGGTTGCCAGGGAAATTACATCCAAATGGAGACCTGAAGGAAAATAGGAATTGGCAAGAGTGGTCCAGATTTCGGGAACAGCATGGGCCCAAGTCTGGAAGTCAGAAACCAGTTCAGGAAATGACTTACAGACATATTTTGGCTGAAACATAAAACAGAGAGTGGGAGAGGATTAAGGCAGGAGAGGAAACCAGAGGCCAGGTAATGAAGGGTCTCCCACATCCAATAAGACATTGGACATAGGACAATGAGGTTTCCCAGGTGGAGCCCACCTGCCAATATAGAAGTCGTAGGAGAGACCAGTTTGATCCCTGGGTCAGGAAGATCACCTGGAGGCAGGCATGGCAACCCATTCCAGTATTCTTGCCTGGAGAATCCCATGGACAGAGGAGTCCGGCGGGCTGCAGTCCGCAGGGTCACAAAGAGTAGGACACGACTGAAGTGACTTAGCATGCTCACATGCATAGCTGCTGCTGCTCAGTCGCTTCAGCCGTGTCCCACTCTGTGTGACCCCACAGACGGCAGCCCACCAGGCTCCTCTCTCCATGGGATTCTCCAGACAAGAATACTTGAGTGGGTTGCCATGTCCTTCTCCAATGCAGAAAAGTGAAAAGTGAAAGCGAAGCCTCTCAGTCGTGTCTGACTCTTTGGGACCCCATCGACTGCAGCCTACCAGGCTCCTCCGCCCATGGTATTTTAAAGGCAAGAGTACTGGGGGGGGTTGTCATTGCCTTCTCCAACACATGCATAGAGGACAACAATATTAGTTAATTGGACTAACAATAATTAGTTAATAATGATAGCTAACCTATATTGACCAAGGGCTATATGTCAGAGCGCTTACATATAGTCAGTGCTCTTGACCTTGCTTTGACATGAAAGGTACTGTGATGACCACTCTCCGTTTCCATAAGAGGCAACCAAGACTCAAAGCTACTCTATACTCCAACTAAGGTCACACACCTGGTAAGAGACAGACTGGGGGTTTCAGCTCAGGCCACCTGACCCCAGAGCTGGCAACCCAGCTGCCCTGTTACTGACAGGTTGAGATCAGGGGCTGGGGGAAGGGTCCCATTATCACATTCACAGGCTTTCATCTGGACGGGACATAGCGTCCCATCGTTTTCTGTTTCCCCACCTGTACAGTGAAGACTCTGGACAGCTCAGATCAATGCCAAGGTGTGTAGGACCTTCTCCAAGTCCTCCCTCTGCTTCAGCTGGCCAGCCCTCAGGGGACCAGGAGAGGGCCAGGCGCTCTTCAGGGCCTCAGGGACACTAGGCCTGATTCTGCATCGTTAAAGCAAAGTCATAGAACGCATCCTCCCGAGAGTTTCTTCTCGGGAGCTCTTAGCAAGCAACTGCCCATGTCCCAACAACACCCCACTGGAGTTCAGGCAAGGGAGGAGGGAGGGCTGCCCAGAGAACACCAGGGTGCTAGCGCCCCGAGCAGTCCAGCCACTGGGCATTGTGATGGTGCACACATGAATCCCCCCCAGTCTTGGGACCAGCCAAGGTCACCTTACCTGGCCTCTCCCAGAAGGAGGCAGAAGTTCCGAGACGGGGAGCAGCTGGTCCAGGTCACAGCAGCTCAGAGACCATGGGTCTAGATGCAGCCAGGCCGCTCCTCTGGCAGTCAACAGTTGCCTCCGTTTCCATATCATTAGTGTTCCTACCGAGAGGCTGGCCGTGGTCTTCTGGTCATCATCTGAGGCACTGCCATTACCAATCCAGTCATCTGGAGACAGAAGTAGCAGCCTGTGTGTCTAGGTATCTACAAAGCATTCTGCCCTTGATAAGAGCAGAAAACGGTAGCCATACAATTGTGAGCATGGAGGGGGGAAAGGTGTGAAGCCAAGTGGTTCTGTATTCAAATCCTGCTCTGCATACCTAGCTGAGACATGCAGCAAGAGGCGTAACCTCTCTGGGTCTGTTTCCACTTTTTGGAATGAGAATTCTTGCTTCTTTCAATAGTTGTGAGAATGACCCTGTGGTTACGGAAGACAGCGTCCCTGTTTCAGAGATTCATGTTGAACTACAAGAAGGTAAGGTGCCACGTGTGGAATCTGGGGTTGGCTTCATCCCCAGCTGCTCAGATGCTCCTTCCATGCAGATTCCCTGGGGCTCTCATTAAAAGATTCTAATTCAGTAAGAATGGGGTGGGGCCTGAAGTTCTGCATTTTTAACCAGTTCCCAAGTGACCCCTGTGCTGCTGGTCCTTGGAGTGACATAAGTTTAACATTCTTCAGCAACCACATGGGCAAAAAAAGGTAGAAGCAGGATGGAACTTGACAATGATGAAGCTGGGGAGCAGGGTGGAAGGAGTTCATGCCCTCTCTACTTTTTTGGTACATGGGGAGGAGAGGAAGGGAGGGAGGGAGGGAATGGAGAATGACTGCTCATGGGCACAGGTTTCTTTGGGGGATGATGGAATGTCCTAAAATTAGATTATGATGATACTTGCACAACTCTGCAAATATACCGAAAACCAATGAGCTGTACACTTTAAATGAGTGAGCTGTAAACAATGAAGCTGTTAAAAAATAAATAAAAGAACAGTAACTTCTTTATGGGTTCTTGTGAGGAAGAAATGAGTGTATGTAAATGCCTAGTTCCCTGAGACGGAACAAAATTTCCGTTCCCCTAGAAATTTGGATTTTTCTCAGCCTGGAAGTCTTTGAAGCGGGACCACATGTGCCTAGAGCTAAAACCAGTGAGTCCTTGGGGTTCGCTGTGAAGGAAGTAATGGGTTCCAGACAGAAAAGGGTGTTGGGAGACTCGAGAAAACTGTTTGGGACTCAGATTTTGAGGCATGGAGGGACCAAAGGAACAGCCCTCCTGTCCTGAACCTGGCTATTTCGGGCCTGGAACAAAGAATGGTCAGAACCCCACCCCCACCCCCCCAGGGCCTGAGCCCTTCTTTATCCTGCCCTCCCCTGCATCCTACTGATGGAATTCAGCAGAATTTAGGGTTCTGTTATGTCTCCTATCCCTTGGGTCCCTCCCATTCCCATGTTCAGTGCCAAGGTCACTTCCTCCAAGAAGTCTTCCTTGACCATCCATATCTGGACTTGCCTCTCCCCTACAGAAGGAACCATTTTTTCTAGCCTGAGCTATTAGGCCACACAGGCTGACTCTGGAGGACTCGGTGTGCAGCTGGTTCTTACAGAGCCCCTGTAGGTGCCTGCTCTGGCACTAGGCCCAGATTCTGGGGCAAGTGAACCGGCAGAGGCTCCTCATGAGCTGGTGTCAGGAGTATCCTGGATGGAGCCCAGGGTTGGAAGCCTGAACGTCTGGGCCATCTTCACACAGATGACCACAGGCAACAGGCCTCCCCTCCCTGGGCCTTAGGTTTTCCATCAGTAGAATGGGGATAAAAGACATGCCTGCTGCCCTCCCTTTAGGGCTGTAGAGAAATAAGAAGAGCCCCGTCTAGGGGCCCACCCAATCTTCAGAAACACTCCTACCTGTGAGCTCAAGCAACTGAAGGGCAGAGAAAGGAGCCCTGGCCTGGAAAGCAAGGTGGTGCAACTGTCTTCCCTGGCAGGGCCCCAGTTTCCCCTTTGTCTTAAGAGGATGAGACCTCCCTCTCAGGACCTCAATGAGGGGAGAGGCTTGCCAGGACCCACGGAGACTAGGGGAGTCAGAGCGTTCAGCCAGGAGAGGAGAATGAAGAGAGACAGGGAGGAAGCTTTATGTATAATGTCACCTGGGGAGCCCCTTGGAGCCCCATGAAGCAGGGGCGGGGCCAGAGGCAGGGGGCCATCACTCTTCAGGGGCTTGAGAGCACAGACTCTGGCACTAGACTCCCTGGGTTCAAGTCCCAGCCTCACCACTTACTAGCTTGGGGACACAAGCTTTTTGTTTTACAATGAGGATAATAAGAGCACTACTTTATAGGTTATTAAGAGGCATTATTCCATTAACGTAGGCAGTTTAGAACAGGGCTGAGTGCCTATAAATACTATCAAGTGTTAGCTGTTCCTGTAGTTCACTCATCAGGCACCGGCTTCACTGGGCACAGGAACACAGCTCAGAATAAGGCCACAGTGACCCCACCATGCAGAACCAACAGTGCAGCAGGACAGACAGACCAGACCAAAAGTTCATGAGCCAACTGATGATGACAGACTGCAATGGTGCCATGGAGCAAACAAGCAGGGGAAGAGAGAGTGGATGTTATTTTTGTGGCAATCAGAGAGGGCTTCTTTGAGGAGGTGTCATTTCGGCTAAGAACTGAAGGGCACAGAAGAACCCAGGCATGAAAAGAGCGAAAGGGTGAGGGGATCTAGGCCATGGGGACAGTGTACAATGTGCAGCACATGAAGGTTGCTGCAGCCAAGGAGCCAGACTGCCCCATGGCTCATGCAAGCCAGCCCCTGCTGCCACCTGTCCGTCCTACCTGTCCCCCACCTTGCCCCTCTCATTCGAGTCTTTGCCCTCCAGACAGCTCCAAATGAGCAAGTCTGACCTTGGATCTTGTGATCACTCGTTGGTCCTGGGAGCACAGGGTGGTACCACATGAGCCCTGGGCTCTGTGGGACATGCCAAGCTAGAGAAGGGCTGTGTCAAGAGAGAAGATTGGGGCAGGGAGGCACCCAGAGCAGCCCAGCGAGGCCAGCTGCATCCCTGAAGGCAGAGCCTGGGGAATTCTGATCTGGCCTCCCTGTCCCCACATCAGCCCATAAGGGTGGGGAGGGGGCTCTGAGAACCACCTAGTCCAGCCTTCAATGGGGTCCCAAGCGCCCCATGATGGGGTCCCAGCAGGGGCCTGCAGCCTCCCCGATGCCCCTCCAGTGATGCACTCAAATGGCTTCATCCTGAGCCTAGAATCAGCTCCTCCTGTTCTGTTCTCTGGGCCAAAGAGGCCCCATCTCCCGCTCCTGCTTCCCTCTGCCCAGGACAGCCTAACCCCGCTTGCTGGCAGAGCCCTCTCCCCTGAGACAGAACCACTGGGCTCAGCCAGGGTCTCCCTGGCTCCTGGGTTCGCCTCTGTTCTGTTTACTCCTCCCTTACCAGGCCAGTCTCTAGGAGCGTGGAAGCACAGGGGGCCACTTGTCTTCTGCTGTGTCCTGTTCTCCCCTCTCCAGGGTCCCTGGGCCAACCTTCCTACTCTAGTGAAAGCCTCCTCTCAAGAAAGAAGCATACTTTGTGGTGATGGAAATGTTCCCTGTCTTGACTCCATCAGTATCAAAGCCCTGGTTGTGACAGTGTGCTATGATTTTACAAGATGTTAGCAACAGAGGGAACTCAGGTAACAGGTACATACGACATCTGTATTATTTCTTTAAATGCATGTACATTGTAATTAATTCACACTAAAATATTTAATTAAAAGTAATTTATAACAGAAAGAAGCATAACCATAGAAAGTATTACTGTAATTACTATGGCTCTTCTTGGCTTTCTTCCTTGTCTTCGCTCTCCTCTTCCTCTTCCCTCAGGCATATGGGTTTTCAAAGCTGCAGACAGATCCTTAAAGTGACAAAGGGCCCACAGCCACAGATGCCTCTTAAGAGCAGCCCCAAACCCTGAGCATTTCTAGACACAACTCTCGCTTTGCCCAGCTCAGCCTTTCTCCTCACCTGCGCCCATTGCACAGATGGGGAGACTGAGGTCCTGAGGGGTGGAATGGCCTGCCTGACATCAGGCACACACAGTGTGCTTGTGGCAGGGCTGTGGTATTTGTAAGCTGGTCTGACTCTAATGACCAAGATGCATGACTAGCAGAGAGCAGGCAATCAAATCATACGTTTTAACCTCTTGCTTGCTTTCTTCTCCATGCACCCCCACCACCTGCCTTCCTTCACCATTCCCTTCCCTCTGCCTTTCCCCCTTATTTTGTTCCTTCCCACCTGAGTCTTAATCAAAATTAGAAAGCAAATGTTCCAGTCCTCTATCGGGTTAGCCAGAAAGTTCGTTTGGGTTTTAGTTCATTCAGGGTTTCATTAAGATGTTATAGAAAAACCCAAATGGACTTTTTGGCCAGTCCAATAGTTCTGTGAAACAAACCACCCCCAAGACTTAGTGGCTCGAATCAACAATGGTCATTTATCTGGCTCACAAATCCGCAGGTAAAACAAGGCTGGGCAGGGAAGTTTCTCCTCTACTCTATATTACACCAGCTAAAAGAGTTTACCCAGAAGCTAGAGGATCCACTTCCAAGAGCTGGCAAGTGGCTGCTGCTGAGGCCTGAAGACCTCGGTTCCTCCACACAGACACCCACATGGGCCCCTCCAGGCTGCTTGGACTTCCTCACAGCATGCTGTCTGGGTTCCCAGAGGAAGTACCCCAGAGGACCAGAAGCAGAGGCAGCTAGCTGCTAAAGGCCTGGGATGGCCCAGAGTTACTTCTGCCGTGTATTTAGCCAGACTCAAGAGTAGAAGCATAGATCCCATCTCTCAATGGGAGCAGTGTCAAGATATTTTGGTTTTAAAGCCACCATAGAAGATGGATATACAAAAATCAGTTGTATTTCTGTCTACTACTAATGAACCACTTGAAAATAAAATTAGGAAGACCATTCATAATACTACTAAAAAGAAAGCAGTATTTAGGAATAAATTTAACAAAAGAAATTTTAAAATTGTACACAGAAAACTATAAAATACTGTCAAGAGAAATCAAAGAAGACCTAAATAAAAGATCTAAGTAAACACTCATGAATTGGAACACTAGAAATTGTTACATTTAACTTTCCCCAAATGACCATTAAAATTCCTATCAAGTCTCTATCAAAATCTCAGCAGATTTTTTTTGTAGACATTGATCCTAAAATGTATATGAAAATGAAAATAATCTAGAATAGCCAAAAAAGTTTTAAAAACCAAGAACAAAGTTGGAGGACTCAAACTGCGAGATTTTTAATTTTACTATAAAACTACAGTAATCGAGACAGCATTATATTAAAAAGACCAAAGAATAGATCAATGCAACAGCACAGAATATCTGAAATAAACCCATATGAGTATGATCAATTGATTTGCAACAAAGTGCCAAGACAATTCAATGAGGAAAGGATAGTCTTTTCAACAAATAATGCTGGGACACTGGATATTTGTATCCAATTTGTATGCAAAAGAAAAAAGAAAACTTAGATTCTTACCTTACACCATACACAAAATTAGCTCAAAATACTAATAGATGATAGATAGATCTAAATACAAGGGCTAAAACTACACAACTTTTAGAAAATCGTAGAACATCTTTCAGTTCAGTTCAGTAGCTTAGTCGTGTCAAATTCTTTGCTACCCCGTAGACAGCAGCACACCAGGCCTACCTGTTCATCACCAACTCCTGGAGCTTATTCAAATTCATGTCCATCGAGTCAGTGATGCCATCCAACCATCTCATCCTCTGTTGTCCCCTTCTCCTCCCACCTTCAATCTTTCCCAGCATCAGGGTCTTTTCCAATGAGTCAGCTCCTCGCATCGGGTGGCCAAAGTATTGGAGTTTCAGCTTCAGCATCAGTCCTTTCAATGAATATTCAGGACTGATTTCCTTTAGGATGGACTGGTTTGTTCTCCTTGCAGTCCAAGGGACTCTCAAGAGTCTTCTCCAGCACCACAGTTCAGAAGCATCAATTCCTCGGTGCTCTTTATAGTCCAACTCTCACATCCATACATGACCACTGGAGAAACCATGGCTTTGACTAGATGGACCTTTGTCGGCAAAGTAATGTCTCTGCTTTTTAATATGCTGTCTAGGTTGGTCATAGCTTTTCCTCCAAGGAGCAAGCATCTTTTAATTTCATGGCTGCCATCACCATCTACAGTGATTTTGGAGCCCCCCCAAAATAAAGTCTCTCACTGTTTCCATTGTTTTCCCATTTATTTGCCATGAAGTGATGGGACCAGACACCATTGATATTAGTTTTCCAAATGCTGAGTTTTAAGCCACCTTTTTAACTCCCCTCTCTCACTTTCATCAAGAGGCTCTTTAGTTCTTCTTCACTTTCTGCCATAAGCGTGGTGTCATCTGCATACCTGAGGTTATTGATATTTCTCCCAGCAATCTTGATTCCAGCTTGTGCTTCATCCAGCCCAGCATTTCTCATGATGTACTCTGCATCTTTAGGACTTGAATTAAGCAACGATTTCTTAGATATGGCACCAAAATATGATCCGTGATAGAGAAAATTATAAGTTGGACTTCATTAAAATTTAGAACTTTTGCACTTCAAAAGACTATTAAGAAAATGAGAAGACAAGTGACAGATTGGGAGAAAATGCTGACAAATTATATATCTAATAAAGGATGTGTATGGAAAATATATGAAGAACTTTTACAACTCAGTAATAAAACAACCCAATTAAAAGAAAAAGTTCTGAATAAACACTTCACCAAAGATATACAAATGACTCACAGGCCAATAAAAGAAACTCAGCATCCCTAATCATCATGGATATATTAATGCAAATTAGAGATACCCTAATGGGCCCAGGTGAATGGCTCCAATGAAAAGATAGGGAATAAGTGTTGGAGAGGGAGAGGAGAAATGGAAACGTTTATAAGCTGCTGGTGAAGATATGAAACGGTACAGCCATTTTAGAAAACAGTAGCTTCTTTAAATGTTAAGCATATACTTAGCATATAACTAGGTGTTGGAGAAGACTCTTGAGAGTCCTTTGGACAGCAAGGAGATCCAACCAGTCCATCCTAAAGAAAATCAATCCTAAATATTCATTGGAAGGACTGATGCTGAAGCTGAAGCTCCAAAACTTTGGCCACCTGATGCGAAGAGCTGACTCATTGGAAAAGACCCTGATGCTGGGAAAGATTGAAGGTGGGAAGAGAAGGGGACAGCAAAGGATGAGATGGTTGGATGGCATCACCAACTCAATGGACATGAGTTTGAGTAAACTCCGGGAGTTGGTGATGAACAGGTGAGCCTGGTGTGCTGCAGTCCATGGGGTCAAAAAAGAGTCAGACACGACCGACTGACTGAACTGAACTGAGGTATCTACCCAAGAGAAATGAAAATACAGATATACATAAAAACTTATCTGCAACTGTTCAAAACAGCATTATTTGAAATTGCCCAAACTTAGAAGGAATCCTAATGTCTGTAATCTGATGAGTGAATTAATAAAACATGGATAGTCACACACAAGAATACTACTTGGCAATAAAAAGGAAAGAAATACCAATACCCCAAATGACAAAAATGTACCCAAAAAGCATTATGCTGAGTTAAGAAGTCAGATACAAAAAATTCCTTGTTGTGTGATTCCATTTGCATAAAATTTCAAGAAAAGGCAAAACTCTAGAGGCAGAAAGTGGATCAGTAGCTTCCTGGGGCTGAGGATGGGAGTGACTGAAAGCAGGCAAGAAAGAACTTTTTGGAGTGATGGAAATGTTCTAGACTGGATTGTTGTAATGGCTGCACACTGTATAAATTTATTAAAACTCATCGAACTGTGCACTTCCAATGGATGACTTTTATGACATGTAAATTATACCTCAATAAAGCTGGTTTTTCTAAAAAGCCACAGCAAGGCACAAGCCTGGAAGAGATCATGGGAGACTCGCAGTAGCAAGACTGACTACGGAGAAGCAGAGTGCTCTGGGCTCAGTTCCCCAGAACACAGACCAACTTGAGCCCCAGGAAGCCCCTGGATCAGACTCTGACCCCGAGATTCCCAGACCCCCAGGCCATGGACAGCTCAGAGACCTCTTAGTAGCCTCCCTAGGGGCTCACCATTCATGTCTACAGTGCCAGCATTCAGTCTGCTGTGCCAGGGTCATTCTGGACTCACATGCTGCCTCCCACCTTCACTGCCAGGACTGTGTGGCCAGGACCCCCAAAAGATGTGTGACGGGCCCCTGAACAAGTCATTTTACCTCCCTGGGCCTCAGTTTCCTCATCTGCCAATGTGATACAGCCACCTGCCTCTCTCAGGGTAGGGGGTGGAGAAGTAGGCTATATTCAGGGGAGTGGTGAGATAATGCCTGAAGAATTGGCAGGTCACAGAGTAAGCATGGTGAGAAACTAAACCACTGAGCCTCGAGGCATCCTGCTAAACGGGAGAGAAATTTCTAAACCCAGGTCTTTTCCAGACTCTGTTCCCAAGTCCCCAGTGCACAGATGTCTCAGTGAGGGAGGCAAACTCAGAGGCCCCATCCAATCTCTATTTCATTCAAGGTCCCTTCTAGCACAGCTTAGAGGGTTGGTGGCCCGAACTGGGCTTTGACTCCTCTAGCCCTGGGGAGCTCACTACTTTTCTAGGCAACCCTTGCCTCTGTGAACAACTCCAAATGTTCAAAGAGCACTTTCTATCCTCAAGGGAGACAAGGCATCTCTTGTGATTTCCTCCAGCAATGTGGGGTCTGAGCACTGAGGTATATCTGACTCTTCAGCCTCCAGCAGTGGTCTGTAAATTAAGATTCTAGTTTTGAGGTGATGCTCTAATATGTGTATTTTGAAAAAGTTCCCAGATATATGCAGTGCACACACACAGACTCAGAAGCATTTTCTAGGGTAATGGGTCTCACAGCGTGGCCCATGTACCAGCAGCATCAGCATTACTGGGAACTTTTAAGAAATGCAGATAATGGCCCTGCCTCAAACCCACTGAGACCCACAAACTCTTTCTTAACCAGCTCTCCAGGTTAAAATGCTTCCCCAGTGGCTCAGTGGTAAAGAATCCACCTGCTGATGCCAAGAAGTAGGAGACGTGGATCTGATCCCTGGATCAGGAAGATCCCCCTGGAGGAGGAAATGGCAACCCACTCCAGTATTCTTGCCCGGAGAATCCCCATGGACAGAGGCCCCTGGCGGGCTACAGTCCGCAGGGTTGCAAAGTGGCGAACACAACTTAGCAACTGAGTACAAGCACCAGGTTAAAACACGCAAAAGTCTGAGAACCACTGCTGTCCTGGAAAGCCTGACTCGGAAGACAGTTTTACCCTGAGCATGAGATGGAAGGTCCTGAAAGCCACCCAGTGAGCCTCCCAGGCCCTCTCAGTAGCTCTTAGTTTGAAGGCTGCCAATCATGACGCTTTGGGGGCCATTTTGGTTTCCCCACAAGGGAAAAAAAAAAAAAACATTTGTTCTAAAAAACTGGACCTGAAGCTTTCCCTCTATAAGAGAAGTGATGACAGGTGATGGCAGCCCCTCAGTCCCAGGGTGACAAACACAGTGACAGGACATCAAAGTGGGCCATGCAGGCGGCGTGTTTGCCCCTACACCTGTCAGGGCCTGCCTGGCAGACAACCGGTGCCCCCGGCCAGGCGGCCAAGGCGGTGAGGGGTGGCGGGGGGCCACTGTTCCCATCAGCCTTCCGCAGCCCCAAGTAAGGACACCAGGGTCTGACAGCCTCGGAGGAAGCTTTTTGCCTCACGGCCACGGCCACAGTCCACAATTGATATGGATCGCGAGGGCTGCCACCCTCACCCTGGCTGGCAATTAGCACTCGAGTTGCCGGCTGTCGAGAACCCCTGATGCTTGGGGGCAGTGAAGGCTTGTCAGGTTGCTGGGCCCACGTGGCTCATTATGTCAGGGGCATGGGTCCCCCACCCTCAGAGACCCCTTTGATCGCAGTGGGGTGGAGAGGGCAGGTGAGCCGGCTTGTCACTCCTGCTCTCTTTTCAAGAAGGTTGGCCAAGGCCACCAGTGACAGCTCCCCCATCCCTTTCCCCTCTGGAGTCCCTGAGTTCTGCCCAGGGTGGCTAGTGGGGAGGGCTCTGGCGGAGCTTAGGTTGAGCCAGAGCAGGGAACAGCCATGAAGTTCGCATGGCCTGGGAGGTCGTGGTCTTGCGTATCTTGTGATAAGTCCCTTGTGATAAGTCCCTTGTCAGAAAACTGAAGAGGTGAACCTGATCAGAATTATTTAAACTGCTGATCACGCCCATGAGTGGATCATAAAAGTAATTTAAGGGATTGAGATGTTTTAAAAACTTAGAATGGAATATGGGGTGGAATAGAATGAATGAAATTAGAATAGAATTCCTAAAACTCATTAAGGGTAAGTATTGTTTCCTAAAATTTTGTTCCAATTTGATGCTTTCCAATTGCAGTGCTAGAGATGACTCTTGAGAGCCCCTTGGACAGCAAAGAGATCAAAACACTCAGTCCTAAAGGAAACCAACCCTGAATATTTATTGGAAGGACTGATGCTGAATTTGAAGCTCTAATATTTTGGCCAACTGATACGAACAGCTGACTCAAAGGAAAAGACCCTGATGCTGGAAAAGATTGAGGGCAGGAGAAGGGAGCGACAGAGAATGAGAGGGTTAGGTGGCACCACCGACACAATGGACATGAATTTGAACAAATTCCAGGAGATAGTGAAGGACAGGGAGGCTTGATGAGTTACAGTCCATGGGGTTGCAAAGAGTCAGACGTGACTTAGCTAATGAACAACAATATATGTATAACATAGATGTGTGTACTGGGGCACAATGTAAAAATTCTTTCTTATTTTGAGTAAATAAAGTTTGAAAGCTATCACATAGGATGAACCCCTTACATTCTAGAATAGCGGCTGAATACTCCATCTGTTCCAGAGGACGGGGAACCTGTTCATAGGAGAGGAGCCTGGGGGAAGTGAGGAAAGAAGGCCCAGAGCTTGGCCTCAGGGAACCTCCTGTTTCCTTGGTGTGAAAGGCAAATGGGTGAGGCCACAGGAGTCCCAAAGGGCCAGGCAAGGTCTCACTCACCTCCTGTGGTCCCCATTGCCCACCCTTGCCCAGTGCCTGGTACGGAGGTGCCCCCTGAACACTCCTCTAGGTATTTTCCAAGCTGGACTAATGTGGAGGGAGGAGCAGCTCTTATTGGCCATTTCTGGTTTGCCAGGCTCCCTGCTGCTTCCTCCAGAGCCCATCCAGCCCAAATGAGTGACAGACTAGGGGCGAAAGAGTTTGAGGAGCAGGCATATATGGAGTCCAGGGCTGTGAGGTACTAGATGTCTGCCAGGTATACATACACAAACGTCACAGTGCGTCCAGCAGAACCATGTCCTTCTACCTACTTGCAGCACACCAAGCCAACCCTGCATGGTAAGAAGTGCAGTAACTTCATCAGCCAGAGTCATAGTCAAGTGAACATTAATTGACCAATCCCTTGCCCTTTACATTGTATAAAGCTCTTGCTCATACATTCCTCCCTAGGAGATCAGCATCCCCAGTTTACACAGAGAAGGGCAGCATAGTGCCCAAGGTCACACAGCCAGCTAGCAGTCACGTTGGGAGGCCGCCCAGCCTGACCTGGGCCCACAGGACTGAAACCCCCTCCCTCTCCCCCCACCTGCCAAGCCTCCTGCTCCCTGGTCACTGTGTGATTCGAGAACCCTGCTATCCCACCCCTTTCAGACAAGTGTAGCTATTTTGGAAAATCCTGTTGAGCTAAGTCAGGTTCGATGGGGTCCAATAGTCTTTTTTCTCTTTGCTATTAAATCATATTTTATTTAAAAGGCTAAAGCCCCACCAATCACCACTAAAGCAGCATGCCCCATGCTGGCTAGACCTGTATCTACCAACCTCCACCCACTGAAATATGCAGATGCCCCCCTACACACACACACAGAGGGAGGAAATATCGGAGCTTATGACTATTATATTGTATCTGTCTTAAAAGCCAGCCCCTCTTTGCAGACACAGACACTCCCCAGCTCACATTTATCAGTTTTATTCCTTTAATGATTCAAACTTGTGCTGTGATGTGCTACTCGGAACGGAGGGTTTTATGGATTTAACAGTTTTATTAATTTAAGAGGTTTCCACTGAGCGCCAGAATGGCTCAGTGTGACAAAGAAGGTATCATAAATGAATTGATTTGTCACGTATCAGAATGCGATCCAGCAGTGATTTCATTATTGGAGTTATTTTCCTCCAATTATCTGCAAACTTAAAATGCTAAAGAGCAGCCCCCTCACCCCCACCCCCAGCAGCAGCCAGCCTGAATCATTTGAGCAGGAAATAAATGCAAATCGATGGCCCAAATTTGCCACCTTGTGTGGAGGCCGCCCATGCCTCCCTCCTCCCCTCAGCACTACCGCCCTGAGAAAACAAAGCCTGGGGATACAGAGGGTCTGCGATAGGAGGCCTGGGGTCAGAGGTCATCTGTAGCTCCACGTGCTGTGTCCAGGAGACGAGGTCTCTCATCAGTGGGTCCCAGGGCTAGAGGAGCCTAGGCATCCGCTCCTGAGTGCAGTGGGCGGACAGGCCAGGAGCAAGGTTTCTGGTCACTGCCTCTGCTGGATGTCCAGGCCTTTGGACTTGGGTGGGTGCACACGAAATGAGAACTGAACAAGGAGCCTGGCCAGATGGGGTTCTAGACCTGGCTCTGCCCACAGCTCACGCCATGGCCTAGGCAGCTCCAGACCCTACTAAACTCTCCACCGTGTCCCAAAGTTGCCCACTGTCACATCAGGATTGCCATATGCTCTTTCTTCTCAGCCTGGAAGACACCTGCCCTGCCTCACCCCACCCCCACCTTGGGCCAGCTGCTCCCCATCTCCAGCATCCTCAAGTCCAGGCCAGGCACGCACAGAGCCCTGGGCTTCCGGCTCTGAGCCCTTCCCCAGTAGCCTTACTCTGGTCCCCTGAGTTCTCTGTCCACACCCCATCCCCAAGACTCCTGCTCCCAGGACTCAGTTTCCTCGTCCCCTGAGGGCATGAGGGTGGATAAGTTCTGGGCCAGGACTAACCCCCCTGCGTCCACAAGGCCCCCTAGACCCTTACTCATTGCTTCATTGATTTCGTTTTGTCTATTCTGTAAATAGCAACCATCTGTCAGGCACTCATCAGGGGCCAGGGAGAGAAAGTGATGAGTCAAATGGTCCCTCGTCCGGACAGAGAGATAGGACACAGGACCAGAGCCAAAAGTGCTGAGTGTCCCCACTGGGCCTCTCCTCTAAGAAATTCAGACAGGGAGCGGCAAGAGAGCTAGGATCTCCAGGCTCAGCCTCCCGCAAGGGGTGCACCTCCAGTCTCCATCTCTCCCTGAACAATAGGAGCCACCTGGGCTTGTCATGGGGCCCAGACAGGTTGGGAACAATTGGGCTCAAAGTGACAGAGTGAGGGGCAACAGGGAAGACCACCCCAGAACCCTCATAGGCCACCGGCTCCCACCTTCTTCCCTGGCTACACAGACCTGATCCTGTGCCTTTTCACTCAGTTATAAGAAGGAAAGGGCAAGACCCACTTACAAGACACACCTCCTAAGCCCCCGGAACATACCTGGGCCTTTCTCATTTCCTCCTGACGAGATTTTTACGAGTGAAGAAAGGAAGACCCAGAAAGATGCAGTGACCTGCCAATCCAGGCCAGGTCTGAAGGGGCGACTCCACAGCTCTCCCGAGAGACAGTCTCCCTGCCCTCCACTGCCCGCTCTGCTCACAGACCCTTCCCCCTCTGCCCAGGGATGTCTCCAGAGGCTGCAGGAGAAGCCAAGACGGAGGAGTCAGGATGTGGTTCCCCTGGGAAGCACAGAGGCTCTAGATCAGATGCAGCTCAGCCCCTTGCTTGCTGTGTGTGTATTGCTGAGAGGATGACCACCCTCTCTCATCTGTCCAAGGGGCAGTGGCTGCTTCTGGGACTATGGGGTTCTTGAGCAAGGAGGAAAAAGTTCTTGGTAGACTGTACAGTGTTGTGCCCATAGAGCCAGGGCGACTGTGGGGGGCCCACAGACCAGGATGGCTAGAAGGAGCTCTTGTTCCGGTGTCACCCTGGGAGAAACCAGAGCTAGCTGAGGGCCGGCTAACCCCACACAAGCCCCACAGAGAGGGCCTGAACAAAGCTACCACGTTTCCTGGGAAGCAGGTGAAGGTCTCTGGGCTCACCCCCCAATGTCCCAGCAGTAGGAATCAGGGCCCAGAGAGATCCAGAATCCTGGGATTCCCGAGGCAGAATCCACCCATGGCCTCCACAGTACCCTTCCTCCATGATAAGAGCCCCTCCAAAGAGGTCAGCTGCCCAGGTCTCAACAAGCGCCTCACATGTCGGGGTGTTCACCACTTTGCAGGCAGTCCACCCCCTTTCCTCCAACTCAGTTAGAAATGTCTCTACACATGAACGTATGCCTAGAAATCTACTTGCTCTCCACATACACACACATACACATTTACTCCCAGACACGCATAGACTCACTCATAGGTGAGCCTTCTTTTTAAACTTTGAAGGTTTTTTTAATGCACATAAAGAACATCCCCAAAACAAAACAGGTACTGACTTATTAGAAATGAAGCACTGTATAAAGAAGCCCCCTCCCCACTTAGTGAGTAGGAATATAGTATAAACAGACATGAAAGAAGATGAGCATCTTAGGACTAAATGCAAACCCTAACACACACACACACTTTAACAACACACCCCTGTACAATGTGCACACCCATCAGGCCCCAGTGGTGTGCACCCAGGTCAGATCGCTCATGCACACCCTACCTCTGCCTGCCCACCCCTGTTCAGAGATGTGTGAGACTCCATCAGGCTCTGGGCGGCACCTGAAGGATGAGCTGACGCTGCTGAAACACAGGGGAAATGGCCAGACTCAAGGTGAAGCGTGATCTCTCTCTCCTAGCTCAAGTACTTCATTACCTCCGTGACCTCCGATGGCTAATAAAGGTGTCTAATTTGTGTGGCACTAAAATAGCCTTCTAATGTGCACCAGGACTATCTCCTAAAATTAATGCTATGACAAGTAATGAGGGTCTCCATTAGCTAATATCTGCACGTGGAAATTCTCATCTTCCCAAAGTGGGCTGATGTCTCTGAAAGCCCCGCTTCGGGAGCCTACCTTTACTGGCTCCAGACACAGAACAGATTGGAAGGCACTAGACCTTGTCACCAGGCTACCACAGGCAAAAAACGGTCAGCTAGTTACTCAGGTTAACAACTTTGACTAAGGACCACTGGTGACACTACCCTAGGCATGGAAGGACAGGCAGGAGGGTCCAAGTCTCCCTGAACTAACCTGCAGAGGACATACAAGTGTCTCCACAGTGGAGCCCATATTGGGTACCTTGGTATTCCCAGCAGTCATAACTCACTCTGCCCAGGGGAAATCCATGAAGGCTTCTTAGTGGAGGTGGTAATTCAACATCATGCTTGTTCCATTTGGTATTTGTATGAATAAGATTGGTGAATTGAATGGGGATGTGATGGAGGCCTCCTTTGTTGCATTCTTTGATAGTGGTATTAATTTCTGGTATTCCTCTCAAGGGGATTCCCTGATAGCTCAGTTGGTCAAGAATCAGCCTGCAATGCAGGAGATCCTGGTTCTATTCCTGGGTCAGGAAGATCCCCTGGAGAATGGAAAGGCTACCCACTCCAGTATTCTGGCCTGGAGAATTCCATGGACTGTATCATCCATGGGATCGCAGAGTCAGACACAACTGAGCGATTTTCACTTTATTCCTCTCAAGATTCATTATTGGATCTAAGATTTAGGGCACAATATCACTGACTGTGTGGATTACAACAAACTGTGGAAAATTCATAAAAATATGGGAATACCAGACCACCTTACCTATCTCCCAAGAAAACTGTATGCAAGTCAAGAAACAACAGTTAGAACTGAATATGGAACAAGAGACTTGTTCAAAATTGGGGAAGGAGTATGTCAAGACTGTATATTGTCACCCTGCTTATTTAACTTATATGCAGAGTACATCATGTGAAATGCCAGGCTGGATGAATTACAAGCTGGAATCAAGATTACTTGGAGAAATATCAATTACCTCAGATATACAGATGACACCACCCATATGGCAGAAAGCAAAGGGTAACTAAAAAAACTCTTGATGAAGGTGAAAGAGAAGAGTGAAAAAGCTGACTTAAAACTCATCATTCAAAAAACTAAGATCATGACAACCAGTCCCAGCATTTCATGGCATATCGATGGGCAAACAATGGAAACAGTGACAGACTTTATTTTCTTGGGCTCCAAAATCACTGCAGACAGTGACTGCAGGCATGAAATTAAAAGATGCTTGCTCCTTGGGAGGAAAGCTATGACAAACGTAGACAGTGTATTAAAAAGCAGAGCTATTACTTTGCCTACAAAGGCCTGTATAGTCAAAGCTACGTTTTTTCCAGTAGTCATGTATGGATGTGAGAGTTGGACCATAAAGAAGGCCTGCTGCTGCTGCTGCTGCGAAGTCACTTCAGTCGTGTCCGACTCTGCGTCCCCATAGATGGCAGCCCACCAGGCTCCCCCGTCCCTGGGATTCTCCAGGCAAGAACACTGGAGTGGGCTGCCATTTCCTTCTCCAATGCATGAAAGTGAAAAGGGAAAGTGAAGTCACTTCAGTCATGTCCAACTCTTCGCGACCGCATGGACTGCAGCCTACCAGGCTCCTCTGTCCATGAGATTTTAAAGGCAAGAGTACTGGCCTGGGTTTCCATTGCCTTCTCCATAAAGAAGGCTGAGCACCGAAGAACTGATGCTTTTGAACTGTGTTGTTGGAGAAGACTCTTGAGAGTCCCTTGGACTGCAAGGAGATCAGACAAGTCAATCCTAATGGAGATCAACCCTGAATATTCACTGGAAGAACTGATGATAAAGCTGAAGCTCTGATATTTTGGTCATCAGATGTGAGGAGCCAATTCATCAGAAAAGACCCTGATGCTAGGAAAAATAGAAGGCAGGAGGAGGAGATGACAGAGGATGAGATGGTTGGATGGCATCACCAACTCAATGGACATGAGTCTGAGCAAGCTCTGGAAAATGGTAAAGGATAGGGGGCACAAAGAGTCAGACAAAATTGAGTGACTGAAGAACAAAATCACTATTACAGAAATGCAAATCAAAATTACAATAAGGTATCACCTCACACCAGTCAGAATGGTGATCCTCAAAAAGTCTACAAGTAATAAGTGTTTGAGAGGGTGTGGAGAAAAGGAACTCTTCTACACTGTTGGTGGGAATGTATACTGGTACAACTATTATGGAGAACAGTATAGAGTTTCCTTTAAAAACTAAAAATAGAGCTATCATATGATCCAGCAATGCACTCCTGGGCATGTATCTGGAGAAAACTCTGATTTGAAAAGATACATGCACCCCAGTGTTCATAGCAGCACTATTTAAAATAGTAAAAACATGGAAGCAACCTAAATGTCCATCAACTGATAAATGAATAAAGAAGATACAGTACACACATATAATGGAATATTACTCGGCCATAAAAAAGAATGAAATAATGCCATTTGCAAAAACATGGATGGCCGTAGAGATTATCACATTAAGTGAAGTAAGCCAGACAGAGAAAGACAAACATGACATGACATCACTTATATGTGGAATCTGGGGGGAAAAAAATGATACAATTGAACTTACTTACAAAACAGAAATAGACTCACAGACATAGAAAACAAACTTAAGGTTACCATAGGGGATAAAGGGAACAGGGCGGTTTGGGCAGTGGGGTGGAGAGAAAAGTTTGGGGTTTGGGATTAACAGATGCATACTGTATACTGTATAGCACAGGGAACTATACTCAGTATCTTATCAAGTCAAGTGTGCGTGTGCTTAGTCATGTCCAACTCTTTTGCGACCCCATGGACTGTTGCCCACCAGGCTCCTCTGTCCTTGGGATTCTCCAGCCAAGAATGCTTAAGTGGGTGTCATTTCCTCCTCTCAGGCATCTTCTCGACCCAGGGATGGAACACACGTTTCTTGTGTCTCCTGCATTGACAGGCAGATTCTTTACACTACACAATGTGGGAAGCCCAAATATCTTATAATAACTTATAATGGAAAAGAATCTGATAAAGGATATATATGTATGAGTATATGTGTGTGTTTCCACATTACAGGGGATGAGATTGTTGGATAGCATCAGCGACTTAACAGACATGAACTTGGGCAGACTCGGAGAAAGTGAGAGACAGGGAGGACTGGCATGCTGCAGTCCTTTGGGTCACAAAGAGTCGGACAAGACTTAGTGACTAAACTGCAACAATGTGTGTGTATACCTGAATCACCTTGCTATCTGCTTGAAACTGACACAAAACTGTAAATCAACTATACTTCAATTTAAAAAAGATTTGAGGCGCAACCAAGCCTTCCAAGCCAGAACACTTTCCTCATCACCATGTATAGACACACAGTACTTGTCACATGCTCTCACCACCTCCTACCAGACTTAGAACAGGAACGCCTGAAAGATGCTGAACTAGCAAGAACCATTCAGACGTCTTCCTTCCCCCTTCTCCCTGATCTCCACTCTGAACACTCTCCCTTCCTATTTGCCTCTTCCTCCTTCCTTCCTTCAGGTCTCAGCTCAGATGTCACTTCCTCCAGGAAGCCTTCTTTGGTTGAAGTGCTTCTGCAGAATGCCTCCCTCTACCAGTACCTTCCCCATGAGATTTTCTAATCTGAATACTTATCTGCCTGCCTACCAGACTGTGAGCTGTGTGAGGGCAAGGCCAAGCCTTCCTCTCATCTCCCACACCCACGATGGTTGTACATAGCTCAACAGATGCCTGTGTAACCTTATCTCCATTATCCTATGTGATTCTCCAACTGTCTTGGAGGCAGAAAGATTATTATTAAGATGCCCATTTCACAGAAGGGAAGACAGAGGTCCTCAAAACGGGAAGCAGCTGCCCAGTATCACATGTCAGCAGCCGCTGACAACTGGAGGGCTGGGACAGGGATGTCTTCCTCAATGCCAAGTTTGGTTCTTTCCTGGGGCTCCTGGTACCCCTTGAGTCAAGGGATGGGTTTGAGACAAAAGGTTTTGCAGAGGGATTGATTCATCTCAAATTATTACATTATCTGAACAAATGAAAAGCTTAGGTGCCCAGGCTTTCCCTGCCTAGCCCTGCTCTGGAAATTGTGACCCCTCCTGTCTAGCTGTGAACCCAACCAGGGATCTCACTGGACACCCTGCAGAAAGAATCTTGGTCCCTTCACCAATACAGGATGTTTTCCACCAGTCGGTTTGTCTCCTGTTTATGTATGACAGTTTCAATCAATACCTGCCCATTCCAAACATGCCTATCACATGCACACACAAGACTCCCCTGCGTGAGGGCTTCCGCTCTGGGGAACTCCGGGGCTGCTTATCTGGGCTCAGCAAATCCAGTTCTGAATCCCCCTTCCTGTGTGGACGTCAACCCGATGGCCAGTGGTATTTCCCAGAATGTCCACACCGCATGACTGGGGGCATGGCCCCACAGTCCCACTTCCTCTCAGAAATCCCTAGGCATGGGGGGACTGAGAGGGCGAGGGCACCTCCAGAAAAGTCCTTGGCCACTGGTGTCCTGGAGCACCCCTCCTGTGTGGCTGATGGCATGAACTCTCAATCAGCCTTTAGTCCCCAGCCTAGCTCTCACTTCTTCCAGGAAGCCTTCTCTGATTACTGCTCAGCCTCCCAATCAGAGAAGACTTCTAGTTCAATGACAGGACTCAGAGTTTGTGTCCAGGGTGGCCAGGCACAACAGGCTTCATTAGACAAGCTCATGGATTCGGACTTCTCTTGAGGTCTTTGGAAGCCACTGAGGAATTGTAAGCAAGGAATGAGGATTAGCTCATTTGTGCCTTAGGAAGACCCCTCAGTCTGAAAGGTAGAGAAGCAGCTGGAGGGAAGAGGTCCCCAGGTAGAGAGAAGCAGCCAGAAAGGATGGCAGTGACCCGGTAGGCCAGATGGCAGTAGGGAAGGGAAGCGGCGTGGGAAGGAAGCAGGCAGAAGCAAGGACAGAGGAGGCAGGACCCCCCAGCGGCTGACAAGATGAGGGTAGCTGGGTGCCAGGAAGAGTCCAGTTGGCCCCGCAGGATCATACCCGGGAGACTTAGAAGGGAACAGGGTATCACTAAGCTGGCACACCCAGGGCAAGGTGAGAACTCCCTGAGGTGAAGCTGAAAACTGTGTGGAAATCAGGCCGTCCTGCTCAAACAGTATTTTCTTGCATTTTGTTAAAGATTTCCACTGTCTGTAAAGCTGAGCCAGGAATTCCCAACTTGGCTTCCAGAGCCCCTGTTCCCCCAGGTCCCTCTAATGATGCCCCTAAATTTCACCTGACTCTAGGTCCCAGCTTCTCTCGTCCTTCAGGATGGAAGCTGACCTCCCTTCTCTTCCTGCCTTTCCCCAGCCCCCCGTGGATTCTGAGATGCCAAGGTGACCAGGTTCCTTCTCATTCAGGGGTCCTCTCAGCTGTGTGATCAGCCACCTGCAAGGGACACCACATCCATCTCCCTGACCCAGAGAGGAGAGGGCCGGCTCGGGGTGGGGACAGAGAGGGACCCCCCAGGTCTCCAGACAGCTGGTCCAGGGCTCTCTTTGCTGCTGCATCCTTGTGGGTAACGTGGTGGCTAAGAAGGACATTCAAGCCTGGCTTTGTGACTTACGGGTGGTGCTGTGAGTGATTTGTTAACTCCCTGTGCCTCAGTTTCCTCATCCCTGAGTGGAGGATGTGAATAGTGGTCCCTACCCCACTGTTGGGTGTTAGGATCCAATGAGTGGCTCCAGGAAACTGCTCAGCCTGGCACCAGGCCTGCAGTGGGTGTTCAGGGAATTGCAACAAGGACTGCTGTGAAAATGTTTGTGGTGCTCAGGGTCCCTCCCTGGCCGGATGGGGGGGAAGGCAGGGGCAGCCCAGCTCACATTCAAGGGGAGGGGGATGAGGCTGAACTTGTGAGAGAAGGAGAGCCAAAAAGTAATGGGCATGATTTTTAAAGCCTCGTCTTTGGCACCCATATATGATGAAATTCGATCTAGCTGTCATTAGCTGTGGTGGCAGCTAGTTAAGGGTGCAAACTGGCCTCATTTGAAGTCCTTTTAAAAAATATTTATTTATTTATTTTGGCTGCCCTGGGTCTTTGTTACTGCGCTTGGACTTTCTCCAGGTGCAGAGAGCGAGGGCTGCTCTTCCTTGAAATGTGTGGGCTTCTCACTGTGGTGGCATCTCTTGTTGTAGAGCACGGGCTCTAGGGCATGTGAGCTCAATAGTTGTGGCCCATGCACTTAGCTCTTTTTTTTTTCTTTAATTAAAAAACTTTTTATTTTTAATTGGAGCATAATTGCCTATGTTGTGCTAGTTTCTGCTGTACAATGAAGTCAATCAGCTCTATGTATACGCATATCCCCTCCCTCCCCGCCCCCCAGGTCATTGGAGAGCATGGAGGTGAGCCTGAAGTCACTGCTCTTAAGCGCTGTCTTATGGTGCACCCAGGCGATGTGGCTGAACTCATACCCCTCTGTCTCCAAGGGTAGCAGCAGGAACCTCTGTTATGTCAACACCCCTATGCCCAGACCTCGAGGGAAACAAATCTGCCTCCTCCGGGCCTGCTGTGGGCCACCCCCGCTGTCTGCTGGCCAGTCCCCCACCCTGAGTCTGAGAGGCGGCCTTGCCTGCCCGGCTGCTCAGGGTCGGTGAAGAATGGCACACTCCCCGTTCAAGGGTGCTTGCTGGCCCTTATCGTGGGAGAGTGCTGTCTGCAGCGCTCAGCTGCAGATCCTGCTCACCCGGTCAGCACTCTGCAGAGCGCAGTAAAGGGGGGAGTCTCCCCACGTGCCCAGCAAGAGACAGACCCTGTGCTTGACAGGCTCTCTACATGGCCTAGCAGCAGCAGAATGAAATCAGAAGGAAAGGAAGGAGGTGGACCTGGCGCTGAGTGTTCATACCGGGCTTCCACAGAGGGATCTAAGAGGAAGTGAGTTGGTGGCCTTGGTCATAAAAGGGATTGATTGTCCTGGGACCCATTGTGCCTGCCGAGGTCAGCAGAGAGGCCTTGGCTGGCCCTGCTTCCTGGAGGAAGGGTGCCCTCAGAGATTCAGTTCACCAAGGTTCAATTAGCTAATAAACTGTGCTAGGGTGGAAGGAGGCTGGCAGAGGTTTTCCAACTGTAAGAGAGAAGAGAAAGCTTTGGGGACCTAAAGGGACCAGAACCTGACCCTTGTCCATGGGAGGAAGATGGAACTAGAGAAAACTACACCTTGGCTTTCGTCTCAGATGAAGCTGAGTTTAAACAAAGTCCTTGGGCAAGTTCTTTCCCCTCGCCAAGGCTGCCTTCCCTGCTGTCAAACACAAATGATAATCCCACTAACAGAGAGCCAGCTATGTGCCAGGCACTTTGCTATCAATCTTATGGGCATGAACTCATTTAATCAAAGCCACAATCCTAGGAGGTAGCTACCACTACTATTATCAGCATTTTACCGATGAGGAAACTCAGACCCATAAGATGAAACGACTTTTCACAGGTCCCACTCTGAGTTACACATCAGGATTCAAACAAGGGCCACCTGCATGTACCTAAACCCTTGGCTGCTCCCCTTTTCTTCCTTTCTTCACGAAATACACTAACAACAGTGAACTAGCAACACAGATTTATGGGCTGAAACAGTGACAGGAACTTTCCACTGAAGAACTCCTTTAATCCTCACAACAACCCTAAATGAAATGGGTCCCAGTGTAACCTCCATTTACAGAGGAGGAAGCTGAGAAACAGAGGCTCATGGGTGACAGAGATGGGAGCGGAGCCCAGGCGGTCTGGCTCCACGGTCTTTACCTTGACCCTGTGCAAAGGCATGAAGGGGCCTCACCCAGTGCCTAGCACACGGCACAGAGCATGCTCAGCGAAGGGATCTTTCTACCCTGGGGCAGCCCCTCCTAGGCATGCAAGCATGCATGTAAGTCACTTCAGTCATTTCCGACTCTTTGCAACCCCATGGACTATAGCCCACCAGGCTTCTCCATCCATGTAATTCTCTAGACAGGAGTACTGGAGTGGGTTGCCATACCCTTCTCCAAGGATCTTCCCCAACCCAGGGATCGAACCTGTGTCTCTTATGTCTCCTTCATTGGCAGGCAGGTTCATTACCACTAGGCCATCTGGGAAGCCCAAAAAGGAAGCCAAATTCTGTGAACACTGGGGGAGGCTCCCCCCATGCAAAATGCAAGCCAGCTTTTGGAAGGGTCCAGAGATGCTCCCAGCAGCTCCAGGTCTGCTGGGGCTCCCGGCATGAATATGGAGTTAAAAAGACTCAGAAATGCCTCTGGTGGGACTTCCCTGGTGGGCCAGGGGTTAAGACTCTGCACTTCCGCTGCAGAAGGCACAGGTCCCATCCCTGGTCAGGAAACTAGGATCCTGCATGCTGCGCAGCATAGCAAATGGCTCTGGTTCAAAGAAGACAGAGGTAAAGCCGGGGTCAAGGGCCCCATTGTGCAGGGGCTTCTTAGCAGAGGTGGTGAAGCTATGTCTTAGGAAGGGAGAGCAGCGCAATTCTGGGGAAGCTACTGGACTTGAGTGAGAGCTGGGGGTAGGGGCTATCAGACAGGCCAAGGCAGCAGACAGACAACAGGAAGGACAGTCAGGACCTCCCACTCCAAAAAGTCCCGCAGTGCCCAGCCAGGGTCGTGGGTCACAGGGGCCAGCCAGCAGGTGGACAGTTCGGGAGAGTAACAGGAAGAGTGGGCAGCTCCACGCCGGTCTGTTGCTCAGGCTTGGGTGAGCCCCCTGCTCCCACCAGGCCAGAAATCTTAGACCTGACTCCTGAGGGGCCCGACCCTCCTCCAGCCCCCCTGGCACCCCACTCCTTAAACCATCACCCCAGAGCACTGAACTGGAGGTCTGTAATGCTGACACTCCCTTGGAGAGCATTTATCTGGAAAGTCATAAAATCACACTGCGCATGGTAATTAACGATTAGCCATGTTTATCCCTCAGCTGGCTCTGGCCTGTGGGAGTCTGCTGTGGGGACAGAGGCCAGCTTCCCTCCCTAGAGTGGAGATGGTGGCTGCTGATGCCCGGTTCTTGCCATCAGAACTGTGCCAATAGTGGCGGTAAAGGCCAACCTGTGCAGCCCCTCACTGGGGGCCGTGTTGGCTCACCAAGCCATCTTCTCAACAAAGCCACCCAGGGCTGGCTCCTAAAACCTAACCATTCCTATTCCATGCCTTTATCTGTGCCGTGCCACTCACCAAGAATACCATCAAGTCTCTGCCACCTCCAGGAAGCCCTCCCTGACAGCTCTGGTACAGAGATGCCCCACTGTGGGCCATCAGGACCACCTCCTCTGGTCTTCACCCGAGTGTGTGTATCCTGTGGCTGCAGCTTGATCACTCAGCCAGACCAGATGTTCCCAGAGGATACAGATCCAACCCAACCTCCACTCCTTCACTCTCCCATACCTAGCCCTGGACCATGCACCAAATAGGTCCTCAAAAACGAGCCATAACACCAAAGTATTAGAGTTGCAAGAGAACCCCTCACGCCCTGCACAATGCTCTGCATGTATGGACATTGGCACGTGGCTCTGGGGGACAGGCCTAGACTCCTCAAATCAACTTGTAGCCCAGACAAAGCCAAGGCCCAGTACACAGCAACTTGGGAAATGAAGACCTGGGCCAGGTATTAGAGCTTCCTTGGCATCTGACAGCATTTTGAGTGACAGAACCAACACTCAAACCAGGATCTTCAGGCACCTGGACTTGGCTCCCCAGGAAGCGTGGTAGCCCACCTGGAGTCACCTGGAGAAGGCTGGACATAATCCTGGGCGTGGGGTGGCTCTACTCCAACTTTTTATGTCATCCCAGGCATGTCTTTGGTCCCCTGGACCTCAAAGTGAAGATGACGAACAGAGTATAAACCTGTGATGCACAGGCAAGCCTGAGTAGGGTAGCCAGGCCAAAGCGACCATCTAACCTAAAGCCAGAAGGATGTGGGTGGGAGAGGGCTGGGTGGCTGAGTGGGCTTCTCTTTCCTCCTTGGACACAGGCACCAGCACATGAACTGCCCCTTCTCATCCAGCCTGCCCAGCTCCTGGCAGGCAGCAGCTACCCAGGGCATTCTCAGGGAGGCTGTAAATGCCTAGCCCCTGGGGCCAGCCCTCACCCACCCAGACAGACCCATTGCTTCTGTGATCTGAGCCAACTCCCAGGGCAGCAGCCAGCAGCCACCCACCTACCTCACCGAGACTCCCCTGATGGCCTATGAGTCACTGGGGCCCGAGTGTCAGGTCATCTAGTTCAGCCTGACCTCCAAGGTGCTCTGCAGGGATGAAAAGTGCCCAGGACTCAGAAAGCAGCATCACTGGTCTTGGAGATCAAGAGCCCATCACATGTTAAAGGCACAGACAAGGGTTTCAGGAGTAAATGAGACAAGGCTTTAAACACCCTACGTATATGCAAGTGTGTGTGCGAGTGTGTTTTATGAACACAGAGACAAAAGACACAGGTCAGGTCATTAGCATCGCTTGCCCTGGGAAGTGGGGCTTCCCAGGTGGTGCTAGTGGTAAAGAACATGCCTGCCAATGCTGGAGACATAAGAGACACAGGTTCGATCCCTGAGTTAGGAAGATCCCCTGGAGGAGGGCATGGCAGCCCACTCCAGTATTCTCACCTGGAGAATCCTATGGACAGAGGAGCGTGGCAAGCTACAGTCCATGGGGTCAGAAAGAGTTGGACACAACTGAAGAGACTTAGCATGCACGGATGCCCTAGGAAGTGAGAGTTGAGGGTGGTGGCTGTTGGCAGCTGCTTTATATCGCTCTACACGCTCCACTGATCAGAGTGAGTATGCATTTCTCTTGAAATTAAATCAATTATTTAAATAAAGTAGTGTTAGGAAAAGAAAACTGTTTAACCCAGCATTTCCCAAACTTTTTTGATGATGAATTGTTGTTTTGTGTCACACCTAGAAGCATCCACCAGAACTGGGGATATGCACAAAATATACTCTGGGGGAAGATAAACTTGCCTAGTTTTGAGTCGATAAAACCATGGTCCTTTTTGACTCTGGAAACCAGGAAGAGGAAGGGATTTGCAGAATCCAGACACCACATCAATATCAGAGATAGACCAGAGAGAGCCCACGGCTCGCTAAATGCCAGTCCAGATGCTACTGCTCTACCCCGTTCCCTCTCTGAGCTGGGGACAAGCTGCAGGCAGGGGCCATGAAGAGGGTGCAGTGTCACAGGGGAAATGCCTGGTGCAGAGAGTGACAGGGCACAGAGAAATAGGGCAGGGACAGTGCTGGAGACAGGCGGCACAAGCCCTCCTGGGAAGAAATGGAAGCCAAGTGTCACCACATGGCCACAACATTCCGCAGTCAAGCATCAGATCCCAGCTCTGGCCCCTTCCAGCTGCATAACCCTGGCACGTTGCTGAATTTCTCTGGGCATGAAAGAGGGGCCAGATGGGATTGTCCCTAAGCTCCCCTCCAGTCTGAAATTCCAGGCTTCTAGGCTTCACAATGATCACTGCAGGTATGACCCTACAAATTATCACCTCCGCTTTATAGCTGATAGAACTGAGGCTCAGAATGAGTAATTGACTTCCTCAAGGTCAGCAGAGAAAAACCAAGTCCAAGTTAGCCATTGTGCCACCAGGCGTCCTACAGGGAGTGCTCTGCTCTGTGGCCTTGGGAACTGCTACTTGTGCCCGAGCCAGACCAGGAGTCAGACCATCTGGGTTTTAGGACTGGCTCCATCTCTCACTAGCTGTACAGTTCGGACAGGTCGAGTAGCCACTATGAACCTCAGTTTATTCCTCTGCAATTGGGAATAAGCCCTCACTAGTTACATGGCACCGTCCATCGTGGCAAATTCACCATGGAGCCCAGCACACTTAGGCTCTGGAAAATGGGAGCTATTGTTAGTCTAACTCTATAAATTATTCCAGAGTTGAGGGGGAAAGGAGAGGGAGGCATTGAGCTCCAGGTGCACTGGCCTGGGGATCAGTAAACCTGTATGCCCCAGGCAGATCCCAGGACTGTCTTCTACAGACTGAGTCAACTCCCAGGACAGCAGCCAGCTTGCTGCCCATCTGAGGCTCCCAGCTCCATCCTCCATTTCCCCTTGTGTAACAGGAGGAGCTGGACTAGGTGACCTCTGGGAACACATGGATCTATCATCTGGATGGAAGAAGATCTCCAGCTCCATGAGATGTTCTTTTTCCACCTTGGTTTGGAGACTTTTGCTCTCCAGCATCCTGTAATCCTTTTCTGGGGTTGAGTGTGTGGATGATGCGTTGGGAGAAGCAGGGACAGGAATAAAGAGAACATGAATGGGGGCACTTCCTGTATTCCAGCGACCATCCTAGGAGCTGTCCACAGACTAATGCAGTCAGTCCCCAGAACAAGCCTACGAGGACAGAACGGTTAACCCATTTTACAGACAAGACTGACATCCAAAGAAACGAAGTAATGCTCCCAGGGTCACAGGGCTGGTGGAGGAGGATTTGAACCCAGACCTTTCTGATCTTCATGGTGCTCTGAGCTTCTAAGTGGCGCCAACTCTGGGTCTCCATGCATGACAGAGACACAGGGAAGGAGAGACAGGGTAGGGGAACAGGAGCAGAAAGAACAGGGGCAATGTCCCAGGGCAGCTTTTCAGGGAGGAGAATGGGAATCCGATCTAAGAAATGGTTGTTTGCCTCCACTTAGGGTCTGCTGAGTTTCAGGGTCATTGTACCTACACAGGAATGAACAACCCTCTCCCTGTGGGGCTGTGAAGGGTCGCATGGCCATGTTACCAGGAGGGAGGCCCCCGCTGGCCTGAAGATAAGTGGGGCCTGAACCTCTATTCCTAGTGGCCACTTGGACCAAGGAGATGTTCTATCTGCTCCTGCCAGGGCACTTCAGTCCAGCAGCCCTTGACTAGATCACCCGCTCTAAGTCAGTTTGCCCCTCAATATCACATGCAGAATGTTTGTCAGCTCTTGACACTAATATTATTTAAGGCCTAAAGTCTAATGTAAGGCTTCCTTTTAGTGAGATTGTCTCATTTAATAAAACTCCCTGTCTCTGTTCCCCCAAGGTAATCATGCTGATGATAACGCATTCCTCACACTGAGATTTGATCTGGGAATAGAATTAGCACACAGCCTTGCTATGTTGTCAGATTCATATTCTTATTTTTGTTCCCCCCTGGAATAAATAAACAGGTAGCCATCTAGGTGAAAGGTAGTCCTCTGCCCTCTGGAATCTTTAGTCATTGGCCTCCTAACTGGGTCACTCCTCACCCTCAGTGCTCACTCATTCATTCATTCATTCATTCTTTAACGGACTCAGTCAACAAACACTGCCCCATGGTCAGTGCCCTATGCTGTACCCAGGCTCTGAGCTGGGGAGCTGGGGTGGATTAACACAGAAAAGCCCTGTCCTCAAAGAATGGACACCTTCCTGAATGGCCTCTCATCTCGCATCAGTGCCCCCCACGCTGAGGTGACACCAGTAGGGCTGCGAAGAGAAAATTCACTCATTCACACGGAGGCATCACTGAGAAAGAAGACCTTGGCTCAAGGGGCCTTCCTGTCCTCACACCACTGTGGCCAGAAGCAAGTAGCCTGATTCATTCAAGTCTATTCATTCCTGGGTGGGAAGGACACAATGAAAACATGGACTCAGAGTCAGAAACAGTCTGGTTCAAATCCCAGCCCTGCCTCCTACTAACTGTGGAACCTAGAGCAAGTCACTTCACCCTGCAGCGTGGTGCCATCCTGTGAAACATGACCTGCTTCACAGAGACATTGTGGGCAGGGGCATAGCCAGCCATGAGACAGGAGATCACCCAAGGAGCCACTGAACTAGCACGGTCCTGAGAAAAGGGGCCCCCAAAATGTCACGTCCCCTTACGAAGGGGAAATTTTAGATGACATGATGTAGGTCAAGTGTCTGGCTCATGGGAAATACTTAGAAAACATGTTGCCACCATCACCGTCACCATCATCATCAACATTATCAGCAGCAGCATCACCATGGTCATCAGCATCATCGATATCACGGATATCACTCACTCATCTAGTGAGACACGAAAGCTCTTTAAGAACTCTCGGGACCTAGTCTGGCGGGCAGGCAGGGTTGGCACTAGGCTGGGAATTCACACTCTGTGACTGCCGGCAAGCCCCTTCACCTCCCTGGCTTAGGTGTCCAGCTGTGGCGCAATATCCTTCCTGGCCCTGATGCCCCAGTGCCTGTGAGCAGGGGGGAGGGTACATCTCTCACCCCTCAGGGAGCTCTGTTGCTAGCTAACCTAGGGAGAGATGGAGGTCCAGCAGGCCCCAGGGAGTCCCCCAGCTTGGGGACATGACAAGCACGGCCACACAGACCACACGTTGAGTCCAGCAGGCAGTGACAGGGTGCTAGAGGACCCGCTTCTCGGATGAGCGCCCCGTGACTACACAGCACGAGTGGTGTCTGGGAAAGGGCACAGGACCCAGAGACCGGAGTGGAGGGCTCAAAGCCAACCTGCTCCAGACAGTCACTGTGGGAGGCGCCCTGAGCCTCAGCTTCCTCCCATCACATATGGTGTATCAGTGACAGGTCTGACAGAAACGGTCACTCAAGAGGGTGACTGAGGAGATCTTCACGAAGGGACTTTTTAATAGGCATGAGCAGAGTTAAGGGGAAACAGAAGGGACCGGTGAAGCACCCCAGTGGGAGTTGCTGCCACCTCTAGAATGATCCCAGAAATGCCTGGGGCTTGGGAGCTGCCATGAAGGAAGAGTCAGACCAACAGGAGCTATGGCATTCGCTACAGGAACACAAGTCAGTACGACCCACAGGCCGTCAGGGAGGAAGCCATGGAATGTTTGTTGATGAAACCAGAGAGTAAGTGACTGAGTGAATCTGATCTCCTGCTGGTTTATCCTGCAGCAGATCCCGTTTTCCAAATGGCTGCTTCAGTATCTCGCCTCCCGCACACTCTTCTTAGAGGGACCTTACCATTCTATGAAACTGGCCACAGGTGTGATTACAGCAGAAGAGACACTGCGATATCTGTTGGGTCATAGAAAGGGTGAAGCTCCTACCTGTCTCTCAAGGGGTGCTCACACCTTGAAGAGAGCCACCCTGCCCTGAGCAAGCCCAAGCAGTCACATGGAGAGGCCACATACAGGGGTTCCACTCCCGCAGCGGAGGTACCAGGCCACGGTCAGCGTCAACCGTCACGCAGGCAAGTGAGTAACCCTTCGGATCTCAGAAGACCCCATCCCCAGCCTTCAAGGCTTCCAGCCTGAGGTCCCAGGCACTGTTGGGGCAGAGACAGGCAGTCCCTCCTGCACGTTTTCCCAATTCCCGACTCATGGAATCAATACGTGCACGCATGTGTGTGTGTGTGTGTGTGTGTGTGCGTGCTAAGTCGCTTCCGTCGTGTTCAACTCTTTGTGACCCTATGGATTGTAGCCCACCAGCCTCCTCTGTCCGTGGGATTCTCCAGACAAGAATACTGGAATGAATTGCCATACCCTCCTCCAGGGAATCTTCTGACTCAGGGATCGAATTCGCATCTCTTATGTGTCCTGCCTTGGCAGGCGGGTTCTTTACCACTAGCACCACCTGGTAAGTATAGACTCAATAAGCATAATCAAATGGTGGGTGTTTTAGGCCATAATGTTTGGGGTAGATGGTTATGTAAATCGTTGCCTTCAGTCCATAGGGCTGTGCTCCTAGAACACAGAACAGGATGGAGAGAGGTAAAAAAAATATGAGGGGAAATGGAGGAAAACTAGCAGTGCGGATGGCACGTGCAGGGCAGGGGGTTTAGGACCGATCCAACCAGACAGAATCTGAAAACTCATTCTTGCATCCATGGTCAGTTCCACTAACCTGCATTATTGCCCCAGCTGCCTAAATAGCCTTTTGCATCTCCCATCTGTCTTCCCTATCCCACTCCAACTTGGCCCTCCCACACTACCAGAGAACCAGCACATCCCTCCTACCTGGGCACCCTGTTCTTGACCAGCAGAAGCTCTGCAAGCTCTGGCCTGGCAGGGGAAAGAAGGGCTTGGCAGGAGGGCCTGGAGGGACCGGCCTCCTCACTCTGCCCTACACACACCAGGTACTTGCACACCCCTTGCCCTCCCCTCACCTGGAACTCTCCCTAACGCACCAACGCTACCAGTACCCAACGCTTTCAATTAAGTAACCCTCTGCAATGGACTGCACGTTTGTGTCCCTCTGAACTTCGTATGTTGTTGTTGTTGTTGTTGTTGTTGTTTTTGTTTATTGGTTAAGTCGTGTCCAGTTCTTTGTGACTGCCATGGTCTGTAGCCCAAAAGGCTCCTCTGTCCATGAGATTCTTCAGGCAAGAATATTGGAGTGGGTAGCCATTTCCTCCTTCAGGGGATTTCCTGACCCAGGGATCAAACCTCCATCTCCTACTTGGCAGGCAGACACTTTACTACTGAGCCACCTGGGAAGACCCTCAAAACTTCATATGCTGAAGGCCTGACCCCCAAAGAGATGGCATTTGGAGGTAAGGCCTTTGAAAGATAATTAGGTCATGAGGATGGAGACCTCTTGATAGAATTAGTGCCCTTATAAGAAGAGACGGTAGATAAATGATCTTTCTCTCTGCCGTATGAGGACAGTGCAAGAAGGCACCATCTGCCAACTGGCCAGCGGGGCTCTCACCAGGCACAGAATCAGCCACCACCCTGATGTTGGCCTTCCAACCTCCAGAACCATGAGAAATAAGTGTTTGTCGTTTATGTCAGCAGCCTGTGTTCTTTGTTAGAGCAGCCAGCCCGACTAAGATGTCCACCCCCACGACTGCCCTTCCTCTCCCCTCAACCCTGTCCCGAGATGCACATGGTTGTAAATTTCCTGAAAATGCCCACAGGAGATTTGAAGGTGGTATCCGAGTAAGAAAGCTGGCATATACTAGATTCATCTCCCCAGGAATGGAGGAAGTTCTGTTCTAAATCCCACGCAAGCCTTCCATCCGCAGTCCCTGGCAAGGCTCACAGCTGCTCGCTGGCATATCATCATGAAGGCCACAAATCTCCCTGACTCCCCTGTGCATCTGTAGCATCGTATGTCCACTCCCCTCAGCCCAAAGCTCCCGTTACCATAACTAACAGCTTCCCCGACCACGCTGCTATGGGAGCAGGGCCCATGTCTTCTCATCACTCCTAATAAAGCAATAACCACACTTGGTGTTTCAGTCACTGCAAATAAAAGTGTTGCATTTCCTCACTTGATCCTTGCAACAATGCTATGAGGAAGGTGGCTAAGGGACAAGCCCAGAGAGGAGACGTGACTTGCCCAAGGTCACCGAGGAGGTGGGAACCAGAGCTGGGACTCAGAACCAGGTCCCACTCTGCCTGCATCCCCCACCCCAGAGTGGTGTATCACCTCTGCAGCTCCACCACAGAGCAGGGGAGGCTGAGCACGAAGCAGGCACTCGACAAATATTTGTAGACTGAACAAAACCTTGACAAATTCGCATTGCATGAATCAAGCTCTGATACGGAATAGAAACCAAAACACCTCACTGATTTCCAATTCAAACACCACCATCCGCTCGGTGCATTCTGATGCACTGGTGTCTTTTGTTTTCTGGAGGGGTTTTGTTTCCTCCAGCAACGCAAGTGGGCAGCGAGGAGGTACACAGAGTCCCCTGGGGAATTGTTTCTCACAGCATCTCAGATGTGAGGTGAGGAAACATTCTAAAAACAAATAGGTTCTTGTTATTACAACACCACTGCCAGAGAGGTGGTCAAAGGTGCAGGGTCTCGCTTAACAGACAACAGAACTCAGACCCCTAGGGTCAAGGGACATGTTTGCAGTCCCTTAGAGAAAGAGGGCTCATACCATTCTTGATGCCCAAATGGGAGATTGACAGTTCCTCCACTCCCCTACTTCCAAAATGACTAGCTGTGAGCACCACAGCCTTGTAAAATGCATAGGGAACGCGACTCTGGGGAAAGCACACGGTGGTCTTACTTGATTAGAAGGCCGGGCTCTGAACTCCAGCCAAGACCAGAAGGAAGCTTCCTGCTGCAGAGGCCTCAGCACCCTACATGCTTCCTCCCACCTCTGCTTCTTCCTCTTTTCTATGTCCAGCAGGCAGATCATCATATCACATGGGCTGAACCTCTATAACCACATAGCTCTGCAGAGGAAACAGGGGCCCTACGCTCTCTTGGCAATTGATGACTCTGGTTGGGCATGGGGTTCTCAAAGGACTGTGTGGCTCTTGCCAGGGAGTGACTGGAGACCCTCTCAGCCAATCTCCACTGGTGAGTCAGGCCTTTGGCAATGGGAGGAAGTAGAGAGGAACCAGCCCCAGGCTGGAAAGCAAAGCCCTCTGGTCCTTTAATTTCCTGTGTGACCTTGGGTCAATCACATCTTTTGGAACCACAGTTGTCAAACAGTTGTCCCCATTTGTCAAACATGTTCATACTACCTTCCCTCATTACCTCTGGGGGTAAATGTCCATCTCCAGAGATAAAATGATAACACTTAACTTTATGCCTGCTTTCCTATTACTCCCCCACCCCTGATGCTGACTCAAGCTGGCCAGGGTGTGTTCTCACAGCCTGGAGGTCAGTTGCCCTGGCCTGACTGATGGTAAGCGTGATTGCCCATGGCAACTGGAATCAGGCTGCATCCAAAGGACAAGGTCAAGTCTTAGCTAAGAAGGCAGACAAGTCAGTTTATTGGAAGCAGTATTAAGCATCATCACAGAAGGGACATGAAACAGGGGATGAGGAACCACAGAAATGAGGCTGGTCAGGAAGCAGCAGCAGGGCAGTGAGGCCAGCAGCTCAGGGAGAAACCCTGTTCTTGTCAGGGAAAGTCACCCAGCACGAGGCCTGGTAGACCACACCCACTGAACATGGACCAGGCTACCTTTGGGGCCAGAGCCTGGAGGGAGACAGGCCAGTGTGGCCAAGAGCAGACCTAGCACCAGCATCCTTCAGCCTGTAATTAAATCCTGGGTCAACCTGGGAAGAATGTGCTCAGAAGTACTATGTGTATGCACTTGGTTATATCTTGCCTTGTCCCAAGAAAAATGATTTAAAGCATACACAAACCCATATGGAATCTATAAGAATAATGAAAGTCTTAGAATAAGACAGAAATTATAAACTGATAGGAAAGTGCACAAGCAAAGTCCCTAAAGTACAGAGGAAAGGACATTAGATGAGACACGAATCTGAGTCGTTCAAAAATGAAGATGACTAAGTTCTTAACATTGTTTCAAAGGATCCAGATTTTTGATCTGAGCTTCCTGGTAGCAAGTGCAAAAGGAGAAACCTGATCAATTACACAGCATCCATGAAATAAAATATAAGTATATAAATAAAGCCTGATATTTAGGAAAATCATAACTGCATCTGACTGTAAAGCAAGAATTTTTTCTGGCAGTCTTCATTATAAAATTCTCAGAATAGATACAAAACAAACTTCATGGAAATGTTTCTGGGGAATGACATCATCAGTTCAGTTCAGTTCAGTCACTCAGTCGTGTCCGACTCTTTGCGACCCCATGAACCACAGCATGCCAGGCCTCCCTGTCCACCAACAACTCCCGGAGTCCACCCAAACGCATGTCCATCGAGTCGGTGATGCCATCCAGCCATCTCATCTTCTGTCGTCCCCTTCTCCTCCTGCCCTCAATCCTTCTCAGCATCAGGGTCTTTTCCAACGAGTCAACTCTTTGCATGAGGTGGCCAAAGTACTGGAGTTTCAGCTTCAATATCAGACCTTCCAATGAACATCCAGGACTGATCTCCTTCAGGATGGACTTGTTGGATCTCTTTGTTGAATGACATCATACAAACAGAATTCAAGAGAAGGGGTCCTACAGGAACCAAAATAATGTTCTATGGGAATCATCCTCTCCTGGCCAGGCTTAAGGCACAGGTAGATGAGACTGGGTTAGTTTAAGCAGAGAAAATTACTGCTATTATTGCTAATAAGATTGTTGCTATTTGTTTATTTATCTAAAATTCATTCATGCAAGCTATATTTACTGAGCCCCTAAGTAGTGCCAGCCTTGTGTGGGGCATTAGAGAAGGAAAAGAGAGCAGGACTGACATGGACCCTGGCCTCCAGTGACTCAAGGTCTTGAAAGAGAATCTGTAAGTAAACAGGTAGCTACAGATCACAGTTCAACAAGGGTCCTGATGGGAAGCCCAAGTCACTATGGGAGGACAGAGAAAAGACCTAATGTTTCACAACAGGGAAGACTGCCTGGAGGAGGTGAGGCCTGAGGTAGGACTGGGAAATACCTGGAAAGTGAAGTTGCAGCGGCTATGCCACAAGAAGTCAGGATGCTGAAGAACCCGTAACTGCCCAGAGATTCCACTGGGAATGGCCTTAGGAGTGGCCCCAAGGCCAAGCTTGGTTGGGTTGGGTCCCTCGCCTGGCCACTGTTAGGATCAGTCTCAGACAGAAATGCAAGTATGGCCAAGCTGGGAGCAAATGCCTCAGTGTCCTCTGGGTCCTTCCAACTCCTGGGGTGGGGTGGGGGTGCTCCTTCCCTGATTCTCGGAGCTTGGCCCTGCCACCCAGCAACTGGGACGTGAGGCTCTCCTTGTTTGTTCACAGCCAGGCCAGACTCAGCTTGCAAAGGAGCAGGAGGCAGTCCTGTGAGCAAGCCATTCCCAGATGTGAAAAACAACTCGACTGTCTCGGAGCTGAAGGCGCCCTTGGACATCAGCTAGCCCAACTCCCTCATCTCATGGAGGGGGAAATTGAGACCCAGAAAGCGGAAATTATACAAAGTCACATAGACTGAAACTCCAGAATTCCAGAGGCAATAGAGAGTGGAAGTAAGAAGATCAGACACAAAGGAAGATTCTGGAAGAAGCTCAGCAAGAGTCAGAGAAATAACTCATATCTGAGGCCATGAACATGAGCCACATCTGAGATCTACCGTTTTCTCATCTGTTCTCATCTCATCTGTTGGTGATGATACTGACCTGCCCACAGGGTTACCAGGGGAACTGGAAGACACCTTGTAAACCGTAAAACCCTGTGCACATGGAGATGGCACAAGGGGCCAGGAAGAGGGCAACTTCATGGATAATAAGGGCCCACATCCATCAGAGTGCTTGCTATGTGCACAGCACTGCTCTGACGTACGTGTTGATCATCCCCATCTAATAGACTAAAAGAAACTGAGTTAAGTAGCTTGCCCAAAATCTCAGAGCTAAGAAGCAGTGAAGTAGGGATCAGGACTCTTAATCACACATGAGAGGGCCTGGATTTGGGAGCTTATTTCTGAGAAAGAAGTGGGGCAGAGGAAGCTGAGTAGATGTAACCCCTAGGCAATACAAAGCCCCCCTCCCCACCACCATGTCCCATACCCTTCCCTTGGAGCAATGTTTTTCATGGAGAGTGTGAGCCCAGCCAGCTCCCCACGGCCCATGAGGGAAAGACGGTCTGAGTGGGACCTCTGAGATGAACATATGGTACATCCCAGCTGCATAGCTGTGACGGTTATCTTTGGCTGCATAACAAATCAGCCAAAAACAGTGGCACAAAACAATTTATCCTGAGATTCTATGGGCCAGGAGTTCAGACTGCACATAGCAGGGGTGATTTGTCTCTGCTCCATGATATCTGAGGTCTCAACTGGAAAAACTCAAATAGCTGGAGAGGCTAGGATGGCTGGGCTCAGCTGGGACAGTTAACCAGGGAGCCCAGACACAGACTATCCATGTAGCTTGGGCTTCCTCACAAGATGACAGCCTCAGGCTAGTGATTCTTCTTACTTCCTACCTGGGGGCTCAGGGCTCCAGGAAAAAGTGTTCCAGTGAACAAAAGGAAAGTCATATGGTATGACTTAGCATCCCTTCTGCCACTCTCTGTGGGGCGGAGCAGTCACAAATCTGCCCAGACTAAAGAGGGTTATTTCTCCCTAGAGGTTATTTCTCCATAGAAGGCTGGCTGAAGAATTTGTGGCTGTGCTTTTAAACCACCACAATGGCTATGGGTGGCCCAGCAGCCTGACAGGGGAACACAGCAGGAATCTCTGCCTCCATGGCAGATTCACAGAGACTGAAGAAAGTCCCATTCAGTCAGGGCAGACCCAGGACCCAGTCAGGCCCACCTCAGCCTCCTCTACCTGCGCTGCTGGCCTCTTGCACCCCACTTTTGACTCAAAGCATTTCCTAGAATGATGACAAGGTTAGACCAGGTACTCACAAGGGCAGGGCTTCGTCACATCTCAGCCATGGCAGGATGACCCTGATTGAGTCATATGACCTCTCAGGCCTCACTGCATTATGATAAAATCTTCCTCTCTTCCAGGTTTCTGGGGAGGAACAGAAGAGAGAACATATGTGAAACCCAGACACCCAGTAGGCTCCCAGGGAATGCTGGTTTTCTTCCAGGGAGAACGGGGTGGGGCACGGGTGCCACATGCAAGAAGAGGATCTGAGGGCCTGACTCACTGGGTTCTTGCCCAGGGACTTCACCAGGGCAGCATGTCTGCACTTGAAGCTGCAGCGGGCACCTCTCAGGCCTGTGGCTCCCGGCTCTAATTACAGCTTTCTTGACACATTTCCTGTTTGGGAGCTGGCAGGATCCTCTTAGAGGAGCCACAGATAATGAGCAGCTGGCGGCAGAGCCTCCAACCACGGGGACACTGACCCCAGAGCAGGCCTGAGCAGGCCCACCGAGAAGGGCAGAAGGCCCTCAAAGATCCCTGTTCTCAGTCCTGCCCTGTACACACATATAACCACACCCAGGATTTCCTGGTCTCTGCTTGCACACTTCCAGTGACAGGGAGCTCACTGCCTCACAGACAGCCTGCTAACCTCCAGACAGTACAGATGGTTAGAAGTACATCTCAAATCAGACTACCCTTCAGCTTCTAGCTGTTCCTCCTCAGGTCCCCCAAGATTCTGGCAATGTGGAACAGAAGAAAGGGCACAGCTTCTGGGGGCAAGAGGAACTGGGTTCACATTCTGACTCTATCACATCTCAGGTTCTACAGCTTTAGTCATGTCCCTTCACCTCTTTGAGTCTCAGTTTCCTTCTCTTTAAAATGAGAATAATACTTCCCAGTGGGAAGGGAGATTGGAAGGGGAAAAGGCCCAGCACACAATAGATACCCAGTAAGTTATTTCCCCTGCTTTCCTTCTCGTACACTCTGTCTTAGGGTAGCTTTGTTAGGCTCAGATTCAAACAAACGTCGGCCTGCAGGAGTACTTGATCACCTCGAGCCTCAAGACAGTGGAAGCCTGCCTCCTCAGCTCCTCATGCTAAGCTGGAGGGGACAGAGTGGGGATGAGCTTTTCCCATTTCAACTTCTAGGTGCAACTGAACTAAACCTGTACCAAAATAAAGAAGGACAGATGGATGGATGGACCTACAGACAGACAACCAGACGGTTTCAATAGGTTCCTAAGTCTAACCAGGAAACACCCATCCTCTTTTAATTCTATACTTGCTGGATGTCATACTTTTGTTGAGAAACAGTGTAAAGCAGTCATTTTTAAATGTTCATAAGCATCCGAGGAGGATTTGTAAAATGCAGATTCCTGGGTACCACCTCTAGAGATTTGATTTAGAGGCTGTAGGTCTGGGATGGAGTCCGGAGTCTGCATTTCTAACCAGCTCCCAGCTGACGCTGTTGCTGCCACTCCTCAGGCCACGCTTTGAGAAATGCTGGAACAGAGCAGAGCCACTGACTTCAACACCCTTTGATTGACAAGCCCATGGCCAGGGTTGGGTCCCTGGCCTGGGGCACTCCTGCAGGAGGGAGGAGGAAGGTTCCCCTCTCAGCCCTTGGATGCGAAGGACAACGTGACACCACTCCCACCTCCCACCTCTTCAAATCTTCAGCTCCCATCTCTACTGCCTGCTTGGAGCTGCCCCCCAGGCTCTCATCAAAGCTATGATGGCTTCGTTTCAGACAGGGCTTACACCCTGAATAAGAATACCTCCCTGCAGGCAGTTCAGGCTGCACAAAAATCCATGAAATAGGTGAGGTGTGCAGGGGCCACACAGAACAGCCACGCTTGACAGGCCTTCCGGCAGGAGGGAAGAACTCTGGAAAGAAGGGAATTGAGTCTCCTGGCTTCCCAGACATGAACAGGCACAAGCACACACATTCACGCAAGCATCTGCCACAGAGAAGGGCGCACCCCTTCCCCCAGACACGCTTCCTGGCCAGGGCTGTGGCAGCAGAGCCTTCATCCAGGACTCTACTCAGGCGCTAACTTGCTGTGCCACCGTAGACAAGTCCCTTCCCCTTTCTGGGTCTTAGTTTCCCTGCCAGAGGTGGTTGGCTAGCCTCACCTAGGGAAAGAACTGGCATTAACTGAGCCACTGATGTGTTCTTTTATTAAATTCTTTCATTCAACAGATATGTACCAAGCAATTCCTATGAACCAGGATCTGGTCTACAGCACAAACAGAAGTGAAAGAATGCTCACACCTCATGGAACTGGCCCACTTCTTTGTACCGGCTGCTTCATCCCATTGATTTCATTTCACTTTCACCTTCTCAGGTCACCTCCATCCAACCACAGGAGCCGGATGACCTTATCCCTGCTTTATAGGTGAAGAAACTGTGGCCCAGAGGAAGTGACAGAGCTGGGGTTCAGAGCTGGGGTTTCCCAGACCATCACACGGCCCCAAGACCCCTGCCCTAATCAAGCCCCACTTCCTCCCACTCTCTTCTGGGTGGGAATTTTTCCTTCCAGGCTGCCCTTCCTTCTGCCCGGCAGGGTCCACCGCCTCACAAGGAAGTGGAAAGATCAGTAGCTATGAAGGTGACTGTTCCCAGATTTGGGAATTCCAGGCTGAGCCAGGGCTCCCTACCTCTGTCCTGCTTCCACCAATTCCAGGCCAAGCCACTCAGACCCTCTTCAGCAGTAGGTGCCCGGGATCATGGGTGCTCTGGGATCACTGGCAGATCCTTCTAAGTCCCCCATCCCCCATCCACCCTGCTCATCATCTAGTCATGAGTGCCCACATCATCCGCAATGCAGAGCAAGTCCACAGCGCCAGCACTAACACAGCAAGGCACCCCAAATTGAGACACATTGTGCTTCTGTGCACTTAACCAAGTTTGCAATCCAGAAACTAGAAAGGGGCTAATTTACTGTCAACATACAAGGAAGCTTAGCATCACCATGGAAAGTAAACTTTATCCCGGGTTACACTGGGTGGGAGTGAGCATCTTCCCAGAGCTCGGGGCCCTTGAGATCTCAGCCAGCCTTGGCCCCATGCCTCTCCATATCACTTTGAAGATGTGCCCAGTCATTCCCCAGCACCCAGAAAACTCCTCTCCCTGAAAACTCCTCTCCCCTCTGCCTCTGCAAAAACTCCCGTCTGCCTGCCGTGGCTCCATTCACCTTCTGTTTCCTCCAGGAAGCTGCTCTCCGCCCCATTCACTCTCCCAGTTCCCACCTCTCCAGCTGCCAGCTCCCAGGGTGACTGAGCTCTCAGACCTGATGTCCAGACTTCTGCTGATTGCTGAGTTCCTAAAGCATATGTCAGGTTGAGGAGTCCATGCAGGCGTCATATCAGGAATGACCTAAAACACCAATGCTTTCGGAGGCTCTGCAAGGTAATAAGATGTTATTTGCCTTTTTTACCTTCTTCCTTTAGCAAACATATAGCGGAATTTTCCAGTGGCTTCAACAGATGACATGAGAACCCAACCCATCTTCTCTTAAGTGAACGGTTAAAGAGACCCACAAAAGCAGTGGTACCACTCTTCAATTTTTTCATTTTAAAAACTAGTTATTTGTTGTGAAAAATATGCTAATGGTTAATAGGTTATGATTTATTCTTATTGTTCTTCAAGAATAAATATTTTTTGATTTCTCAATTTTCATTTCGAACATGGTAAATATCAATAGATGCAACGCCATAAACAAGGATTCTTTAGTGTCCTCAGTAATATCTAAGAGGGGTGATGCCAGCACCACAGCCCCAGGGGGTTCACTGTTGCACGATACCCCCTGGCCTCAGCTGCCCCATACCATGGTCCAGCCCTGCCTGCAGCCTAGAGAATTGGCTCACCCCAGGACCCCACGAGTTTCCTCTTTTCATTCAGCCCTCCCTTACTTGAGGTCAGCTGAGTACCTCTGTTCTTTGCCATCCTCAGAGCCCAACCAAAATAGCCTTGAGTTCTAGCCTAGACCTGAAACCCTGGGCAAGTGCAGAGCATCCATCCCCTCGTTGTCAACATGGTGATGGTGAGTCCAGCTCACGGCGCAGGGGAGGGCTCATGAAGACTGACATCAGAACACATGTGGGGGCCTGGCAGGTGCTGGGCCCTCAACAGGTGCAGCTAATATTAGTATGCTTGCTCCTGCCTCGATGGCTACTGTTATTATTAGTGGTGGTATTAATATCCCAGCAGGAAATGAGCTTCAAGGTCACAGAGCTCCCCATGTTACTGAGGGACAAACAGGAAGGCCAGGAGTGCTCAGCAGCAGAGCTGGAGTCAGAAACTCAACGTGTCCCAGTGAGCCTGAAAGCTCCTGGGGTCCATGGACACACCAGCCACGTCCGCACTCACGACTCCATCCCTTGCTTCTCCCCACAGTTAATTTTTGGACACATCTCATGGGCCAGGCTCTAGGCCAGGTGCTGTCTGCTCACAATGGGGCTTGGCCCCAGATTGGTTCTATCAATGTTTATAGATCAATTCTTGGCCTCTCCCATCTGGCTGGCCACTGGGAATCTAGGCCAGGGGTGGAGTTTGGGAAGAGTTCCCTAAGCCATCCCCCCCGACCACCAGTAACAAAAACACAGCTGTTACTTTGAGTAGATCCTACTCTGGGACACTCTGGGTAAAAAAACAAAAAAAAAAAACCTGATTCCTCATCCCCTTAGCTGGGGAGAACACAAGGCCCAGATAGGGTTAGTGCCTGGCTCAGGACACACAGCCAGGTCTGTGAGAGCCAGGGATCACAGGCTTCTCAGTATAGGTTCTGGATTCCAGACTGTGGCCAGGGATGACTGTGGAGGACTTGAGCAGATGGACACTGGTCAGGACATGCCTGAGAGTGGGGTGCAGATAGCAGGGTCTTCATGGGCAGAGGACAGGGTCTGGGAGTGGAGTCTACTGGTGCAGCCATCCCAGAAATCAAGCCCCTGGAACAGCCACTTCTCCCACCCTCTGCTCAGCAGAGCAACTTCACATTCAAATAGCGGAGCATCCATGCTGGTCATAGCTGATTGTCCTGAAAAGAAAGGAAGATGGAGTGTGGACCTGGCAAAGCCACCTGTCCTAGCCAGGGGTCAAGTATGAAGGAAAGGAGGGTGTATGGGGAGCTCTTGCTGGGGAGGAGGTGGGCAAGTTGTAGGGAACAGGGGTACTGTGGCCAAGGAACCAGCTTGAGCTGAAGCTGGGACCCTACAGGCCCTGTGAAAGGAGAGCAGAGCCTAGGCCAGGGAGGTGGCTGCCCATGGTTAGGACTCTTCCCTCCCTTTCTTCCCTCCTCATACTTCTCATCCCAGCTGGAGTCAAGACGTGTCTTTCCAGTCTGACATGAGGCTACCTGACCGCAAGCCCAGGTCCTCTTGTTCACTTCCAAATCCAAGGCCTGGCCCAGAACAACAGCTCAGCAGGTCTGCTGAGTGGGTACATGCAGAGGCCAACCATGAGAGTCTGGGGCAGCGAAAACAAAGCCCTGACTTCAGGAGGTTCTGTTTCAAAGAGACTTCAGTCTTGTTTCCTGATGTGTTCTGAGTGTTAAGGCCCAATAGAAAAAGGGGTGGCAGAGAGGAGGGCCTGGAGTGGGGGACTGACCACCAGGCAGCCAGGTGCCTGCAAGACCCGGCAGGGGGTCAGGGCCCCACTGCAGCAGCTCCGCTCACAGCCCCAGACCCCTCGGGGTGTGCACGGGGAATAAGGACGAGGCACTGGTGTTACCTAGGGACAGCAACTCTTGTGCTAACCCCAAACACAGGATGGAGGGAAGAAAAGGGGGCTTCCTTCAAAGAGTCCCTAGGGCGGGGTTGGGAGGCAGGAGGCAGGCAAAATCCCTGTTGGTCGGCACCCAGGAGGTTTGAGTTTGGGTTCAGTGCCGCCTCCAGCTCCCTGGATGTCCTTAACTAAGTTGCTGACCCAACGTCTCTGAAGTCCTTAAGGGCGCTCTGCCATCAGGTAAGGTCCACAACTAGGTCTCCACACACACACACACACACACTCACACTCTCACATGCATGCACACACTCATACTCTCACACACTCGTACACACACATGCACATTCACACACACATGCACAGTCACACGCACATACACTCAGACACACACACACACATATGCACTCATGCGCACTCACACACACACACATACCCAGCACCAGTTCCTGCCGGGGAAGGGATGCAGGCAGCCCAGGCAGCAAGCCCGCAGCAGGACCCCTAACAAAGGCGGAGGGGTAGGGGGACGTTGGCAGCCAAGAGCTGTGGGGGAGGGGCTCAGGCTGGGGAGGGATGTGGCTCAGAGCCTAACAGGCCACCAGCAGCCGCAGCATCTGCTTTTTCTCACCTCTAAAGGGAATCGATTTGTCTCTGACTGATTTCCCTGACGTCTAGTTTTCTTCTCCGCCCGGCTGTCAGCCCAGCCACTGTGTGCGGGGAAGCGGGGGTGCGCCCTGGCCGCATGCCTGCCTGCTGCTCCCCCCACCGCCACCTTCCCTATCACACCACCCCCCCACACTCACCCCACACACCACACAAGCACAAAGAAACCCACACCCACGGCCCTGCAGCCACCCTCCCAGACAGACAGACAGACACACCACAACACAACACACACATATGCTCCACCCACACCCAAACTTCAGCCACCCTCCCAGACAGACACACCCACAGCCAGCCAGACAGACAGACACGCACCACACCACAACACACACACACTCCCGCCTACACCCGCACTGCAGCCAGCCTCCTAGACAGACATACCCACACACAGACAGACAGACTCACATCATCACACACACACACACACACACATTTCCATAGCGCTCACACATCTCCACACTCACATTTTCCTGCACTACAGAAGCATTAGCACGCGTACCACCACCTACCCACAAGGTCAGGCTCATCCATCCACATACGCATGTGCACACACACACAGACACACACATACACATTGCATGGCCCTCTAAGACACCAAAATGGATGTGTACACACACAGCACACTCTCTCACACTCTCCCATGCCCCCAGACCACACAGCCATGCCTACACACCCAGCATCCACACAGCCCCACAAGCTACATTCTCACCACACAGGCCCACACCCCTGCACACCCCCATGCCCCACAGTCACACCTCTGCGTGCTCTCACAGCACCGTCTCCCACCTTGGCACGGTCATCTGGGCACTCCCCACAGCTGCTGTGAGCCACAGCTCCTCAGACCCTCCCAGCCTCCAAGGACAATGGTATCGCCCATCTGCTGTGACACTGGGACTCGGGTGGGGGAAAGTCTTGTGTGGATACCTACCCCTAAGGGCCTCGGTGCCTACGGAGGTTGGGAGGCTACTGTGGGCGCTGGCTGAGGACGTGGCTGGGGACAGGCTTGCTGCAGGGCAGCCTGGGGGAGGCGCTGGACCCAAGCAGGATCCCAGTGATTCAGGGTGAAAGGTGTCGAACCCTTATCAAGATCAAGTTGCGTTTTCCTGGCCACAAGCACCTCCAAAGGACCCTGACTAACCAACAACAACGGCAGCAAACAGTGATAATAATACACCCTGACCCCCTCTGTGTTCACATTCTCACTTCCATGATAGCACTTGATTAGATGCTGGGAACATCCACTGGGATTGGGACTGTTGCCATCTCACAGATGAGGAAACTGAGGTCTGGACTGGGAAAGGAACTCCACCAGGCTCCTGCATGGTTAATGAGTTTAGAACTCTGACTCAAATCCAGGTCCCCTGATTTCGCAGCCAATAATTCAGACCAAAACAACCGGCTCCAGACAGTAATCCATCTGTCCTCAGAGACCCCATAAAGCCAGCCCATGCTGGCACCACTCTGCCCCTCAGGGAACACGGAGGAAGCCCTTAGCATGGACACCGGCAAGTCGTGTGCATGGAGAACCTATGTATGGGCACATGTGTGTGCCAGAGGTTGTGGAGTTGCATGTGATTGTCAAGGCATGGGACGAATGTGTGGAGGTGGGCAGGCAGGTGGGACCAGGCTCCACCAGCAGAAGTTGGGGGAGGGTGTGTCTACATAAGCACATGCGTCTGTGGGTGTTGGAAGCAGTGTGTGTGCACGGGAGCAATCTAGCCGTGGTCGTGGGTTTGTGTGCATTAGACACGTATGCAGGAGAGCCTTTCAAGGGTATGGGGCTTCGTGTATGTGTGAGAGGGTGATAGATGTGCCAGAGACATTGTGTGTGAGAGTGTCAGGGTGCACGCCCACCGCGCTGTGTGCCCACCAGCTGAAAAGGGCTCCACTCCGGTACCTTGTCTGCTTCCTGGCCCCCTGCCCTTCCTTTTAGGCTTTATCTGGTTAGGCAGCTCTGCTCTCGGCACAGACAGCAGATAATTGATGAATAGGACTGGCTCTTGGCTCTTCAAGGTCTGGACAGAGATAAGAGGAGACGCGAGTACCAGCACGGAGTGGGTGCTGAGGGTTCAAGGACCACAGACACTTCCTCCATCCATCAGAGCCTTTGCTCTCCCCCCTCTGCGGCCAGTGACTCGCACACCCAGGGCAGGAGCCTGTGACAGGCAAAGGGGCTCAGTGGATGCCTGGAGGGTGGGACTGGGGCAGGGCGCACCCTCACCAGGCCTGGCACCAAGTCAGGCCAAGCAACGCTGCTGAGTGAATTAGCTCTCAGCTCAGCATCCACTCATACCTTCCAACACCTGACCCAGCACCTACTAAGTGCCTGACTGCGGCTGCCTCCTAAAGCCAGGGAAGTCGAGGAGACACAGGCCCTGCTTCAGGGAGATCACAGTCCACATGGCCACCCCAGACCAGCAAGACAGGCAGGTGACAAAAATATCAACCCCAAAGGCCTGGTCACTTCAGGAGAAGCCCCAGAGCTGAGACCTGCAGTTACTGAGTTGGGGTCCCTAGGAGACGTTAATCAGGAAGGCATGTTGGAGAAATGAAGGGATACAGCTCACCCAGGGGCAGCACTGATGGGAAGGCCACCACCCACCACTTACTTCCTGTTACATGCCAGACCCTGTCCCACAGAGCCATTTGTTAATAGAATGACAGTCACTCCACCTTGTCCAAAGCCCTGCAGATAAGTACTGTTATTACTCAAGCTAAGGACCTTACCAGTAGTATTTGAGAGAAATGAGGGAGGTGGATAGATGAGGTTTTAGAAAGACCCAGCCTCTGCCCTCCAGTGTATAAGAGAAAGATGCCACGATTGTCAGCCAGGAACACCAACTTCTAGCAGGCTCCCCATAAGCTAGCCCAGAACCTTCCCAGGACTGATCCTCAGGAAGGTTAGGGCCCTGGAGATGAAGGCAAGGAGGCCTGGTTGGAACAGGGGAGGCAAGGGGGCTGGATGGGTGAAAGAGGGCAAACTCACAGCCCCCCGCAGTTAGGACATGGAGTCTGCGGACCATTAGGGACCCCGGTTCTCCCTTCAAGGGGCAGTGGTGGTCATTCGGCTGCTGGGGTGGATGCTGCCTCCGCCCTGCCCGGTAGCCCTTCTGGGACGTCCCCACTGGCCTGGCCCCAGTATGGCTTTCCTGTGACCTCCTCAACGTGGCTCACTTCAGACGGGTAATTTGGAGAACCATCAAAGGCCAGGACCAAGAGAGAAACTGAAGCCAGTGAGAGCAGGGAGCAGACTGGCTTCTGGTCACACCACAAGACTGGGATTGGAGTTCAAGGTCCCTGATGCTCAGCCTGATCACATACTGAGTGGCTGAGTCCATGTGACATGGGATAAAAGTCACTTTTTCAATCTCTTCCTCTTTCTTCTACTACTTCTCCTCCTGCCCCATTTTCCTCTCCTGTCCTGCCTCCAAGCCCTGTCTCCTCTTTCTCTTTTTCCCTTTTCCTCTCCCTCTTTCTTCTACCTCCTACCTTATCTTGCCTAAGAGAAACAACACAATATCTTTTGGCTCCGGATTAGAAAACTTATCTGGGTAAGAGAGATCCCAGAGGTCTTACCCCACATCTGTGACAGGTGGAGTAATCACACCCCCATGGTGAAGGACAGGGAGCCTGGCATCCTACAGTCCATGGGGTCACAAAAAGTCAAACACGACTTGGCAACTTATCAACAAAATGTCCACATCCTAGTCCCCATAACCTGGGAATATGTTGGTTACATGATAAGAGGAATAAGGTTGCAGATGGTATTGAGGTTGCTGATCAGCTGACCTTGAGATGGGGAGATGTTTTGGGACCATCCAGGTGGGTCCGATGTAGTCACAAAGGTACATAGAGTGGAAGAGGGAGGCAGATGAGAGAAGCAGGGAGATGAGATAGAAGCTTGAGAGGGACACAGACTAAGGTCATTGGATTTAAAGATGGAGAAAGGGGTTGTGAGTCAAGGGAAGCAGACAGCCTATAAAAGCTGGAAAAGACAGAAACTCGGAGTCTCCCCTGGAAGTCTCAAAAAGACATGTAGCCCTTCTGATACCTTGATTTTAGCCCAGTGAGTTCCATTTTGGAGTTGTGACCTCAAAAGAACCATAAGATAATAAATGTGTATCCTTTGAAGCCATGACTTTCATGGTCATTTGTTACAGCAGCAATAAGAAACTAATACATGGGTCTATGTCCCCCAAAGCCCTCCAGTTGCATCCCTCCAGCTCTTATCAGCCTCAGCCAGCTCTCATCATTACCAAATCCCTCCTCATGAGATCCAAGTTGTCCCCCAGGACTGCTTTCCACTGTGCCAACTCTGTCCTTCTGGGCCCCCTCAAAACAAGGGGGATTTTTAAAAGTAGTATTCATGGGAGTAATTCCCCCCTGCCCAATTCCTTCTTGCACTGTGCCTACCATTCCCCAGAATGCTTTTCTGATTGCCCCACCAGAAATTCCTCTCAAAGAAATCTCATTCCCCATTCCTACCTTTTCTCTGAGATCACGAGGTCACTCAGGCCCAGGCCAAAATTCTCAGGAGCAGAGACTCAGCCTTCCTGCCAAGAGAGGAATTAGGGTAGGACAAAGGTTGTGGTCTCTGTTGGCTGGGTGATCTTAGACAAATCCATGCTCTCTCGGGACATCTGATGTCCTGTCTGTACAATAGGTGAAACCCCACGAGCTCTGTGCTTGGCCACAGGGCAGAGTGGGTCTTACCCGCCTTGATTACCTTGTCAACATAACTCTCAAGCACCTGCCTTCTCTCCATGTTGCTTATCATTACAAGGAGAGGGGAGGAGAGGAGAAGAGAGGGGATGGGAAAAAGAAGAGAGGAAAGGAAGGAGATGGGAGCTGTATGTCCCTACAGAAATTGTACTCCAATGTTTTATTATGTGCTCTGGCTCGGGCAGCACCTTAGTTAATGGTGTGTCAGATGATGGTACAAATTTATAGCTGAAGGTTTACATCACAGACAGCTGGAATGAATGACAATAAATTAATTTAAAGTGCTACCAAAGTGTTCCCCAAAGTATATGTGCTTATGAGCTCTGGGCTAATAATTTATAAATGCATGCCTTTTATAATCCTGGTCTTAAGTCTTGAAAGCAGCTAGTTAAAAAGCAGTCACATGACATAAATTATTTTTATTAATATCACGAGTGCATGATTAGGGTGGTGGGAATGGTGGTCACTAGTCCAGGTTTCTACAGTCAACCTTCTCTTCTTTACCCCCTGACTTCTAGTCCTGAGGGGCTCAAACCTCACAGCCCTAGACTCCATTCCTGTCCAAGAGCTCCTCAGGCTGTCAGGGTCTGAGGTGCTCCCACTGCCTGATCCCCTCTGCTGGGTGAGAATTTCACTCCACATCCATTATGGGGTCCCTCTTCTAAGGGGTTATCATGCTTCTTAGACAGAAGAGAGAAAACATTTTTTATGTGCAATCAACACATTCACACACACTCAAAAACAGAGAGATATTTGCTGAGCCTCAGTTGCTCCACCTGTAAAATGGGCATCACCATATTGCCCTCCTTTAACCAAACAGGGCCTCTGGGAGAATTGATTAAGGCCACATATTAGAACTCAATAATGTGTGTTGAGACACTGAAATAAGAGTCTCTCTGCTCTCCTACAAAGGGAGGAGAAGTTCAAAGTGGTTTATATAATCTGGAATTTTGTGGTTGGTTGACCTGCTCAGACCTTGATAAAGTATAAGATGACCCCACCTTCTTGGAATCCCATTCTAATCTTTCTTCTTTCTAAAGCCAATCCCACTGAATGTGCCCTGGGCTCCCACTTTGCCATTTTCTTGATGGATCCATCAATTATTCCCTCAAAGATTCCCCCTTTCCTGAGTTACATTAAAGATTGCCCAAATGTTTCACAGGTCCTCCCATCAAGAAGAGTCTATTGCCCTCATCCTCTTGAATAGATGCTGGCCTGTGACTTGCTTAGACCTATAGAATGTGGTGGAAGAGACATGGGGTAACTTCCACAACTGGGTCTTAAGATACCTGCAGCTTCATTGGAGCACTTGGAATACTCCTCTTGGAAGGAGGCTGTTATGCTGTACGAAGCCCAACCAAGACAGAAAGACCACATAGAGAAGAACCATGATATTCCACTCCACAGTCTCAGCCCAAGCCCTCAACAGTGACCAGCACCAGCCACCAGCCCTGTAATGAGCCACCTTGATGTTCTAGTCAAACCTGCAGGTGACTGCAGCCCCACGTGAGCCAGCAGAGCCCAGTCATCCCAAGAATTGTGAGAGGAGATAAACAGCTGTTGTTTTAAGGCATTAAGACTTGGGTGGTTTGTTACACAGCAATAGACAACCAGAACACCCCTCTCTACTAGCTGCTCCAGATCAGCACTTAAACAAATCCAGGCTGCTAGCATCTAAAATTCTCTCTGGATCCCACGTCCCTCACCAACTCCAGCCTTGGCTCACCAGCCACTACCCTTTTGCAACCAAACTGCAAACAAAAACAGAGAGGCCATACTCCAAGCTGCCTCCCTTTCCACCCCTGCCATCCACTCCTCACCACTTCCAGCACTCCAGCTTTTGCTCCTTTCACTCCTTTAAGGGGGTCATCTCTTAGGTCACCAGGGGCTGGCCATGCTTGAGTCCTGCCCTTTATCTGATGGCCTTGAGCAGCATGACTTCTGGTGCCCACCACCTCACCTTTCAACACTCACCCCTCGGCTCCTCCAACCCTTCTTGGTCCGCACTCCTATTTCCCACAACATTTCCTTCAATCTCGTGTGGAAACCTCTTTTCCTGCCCTTTAAATCCTGGCATTCCTCAGGTCTCTGTCTTGAGCCCTTGGCCCTCCACACTCTTCATGCACTTACAGACACACTCATCTGCTCCCACGTCCATGCCAATGCCTTCTAATTCTGCATGTCCAGCCAATTCCCTCTCCAGGCCACTGCTTCCTGGACTTTCCACTTGGACTTCTTTAACCTCAACAGTGCCCACATTTATGCATCATCTCTATACCTGCTTCCTTACGTGCTCCCCTTCCAGGGACCCAGTTGCCCAAGCCCCAGATCTAGACTTAATTCATTCTGCTTCCTCCCCACATAAAATCAGTCACCACATTCTGGAAAATCTACCCCTAAACTGATCTAAAAGTCTCTACTTCCCATTACCCTTGCAGGTCACCACCACCACTCACCTGGAATACTTACAATACCCCCACTGGTTTTTCCCTGTCCACTTATGCACTAAGTAAGTCTTTCTCCACTCTAAAGTAGAGACTAATTAATACCACTTTGCAACTTAGTCTTTCAATGGATTCCCTTTGTATTTAGAATAAAAACCAAACTCACTGATGAGAAATATGGGCCCTAGGACCACCTCTCCAGCCCCAAATCTAACTACTCTCCACATTCACATTGGCCTTGGTCCTTTTACCAGGCACACCCTTCCCTCCTCCCGATCCAGAAAAGCACCACCTTCAGAACTTGACTTCCCCAGGAAGCCTTGTCCACCCCAACCACCCTGCCCTGCTGTCCACCTCACAATACCCTTGCTCTGCACCCCCCATCTCCCACCCATGCTCTGTCTGCCTTCTCCCAGCACTGATCTCCCTCAGTATTAACTGCTTGGTGAGTTATTTGTCCTCTCAGCTCAACAGTCAGCTCTGGAGTGGGCAGGGACTTTTCATTACAGCCTAGCACAACAGTTGGAACAGAGTAGATACTCAATAAGCATCTGTGAATTAATGAATGATAGAGTCTTGGGAAAGCATCACCACGTTGCCTCCTCCAATCCCCATCAAAGCCTGGATTTGACAGATTTGTAAAGTCCCTGTCTTTGGCTTCCATTCACCTCCTTGGCCACTCAACATCTATCTATTGGGCAACCGTTGGGTACCCAGCCCTGGGATGGACAAATGAGTATCAGATGTGTGGATTAACAAATGAAAAGGACCAAACTACCAATATGAGGTGCTACTTGGATGCACCTCGAAAACAATATACTAAATAAAGGAAGCCAGACAACAGATGACATGCTGGATGATTCCATTCATATAACATTCTAGAAAAGGCAAAACTTCAGGGACAGAAAACAGATTGGGACTCCCAAGTCATGTGCCATAGAGAACAAGTGAGGAAGACATAGAGTTGTCTTTTTATAACCAACCTCAGAAGTCACTGGGCATCATTTCTGCCGCATTCTGTTCATTAGAAGTGAGTCACTTAAGCCGAAGTGGAGGGAAATTAGAATTCACCTTCCCATGGAAGGTGCTGAAGGTGTGCAGATGTGATTTGAAGTTATCACAGGTATCACTTGACCACATGGCAATGCCCTGTCCACCAGGCACAGCGGCCACATACCCTAACCCTCACAGTCTTTGCAGGGAATGGGGTACCTCAGCCACCTAGATGGCTCAAAGGCAGCTTTAAGAACATTATTGAAAATTCCTCTGGTGGTCCAGTTGTTAGGACTCCTTGCTTTCACTGCCAAGGGCATGGATTCAATTCCTGGCTGGAGAACTAGCCACAGGTATAGCCAATAATAATAAATAAAACAGATTTATTTTAAAAAGAACATTATTATAATAATGTTAAGAGAGTATTTTGGCAGAAAACAAAACCGTTTCAAATCGCTACTTATTCTCTTTGTGGCCATCAGTCATTTATCCTTTCTGTGCTTTGGTTTCCTGATCTGTAAAATAGGCACAGTTATAGCCCCTACCACATAGTGTTATTCTGAGGACTAAATGAGGTGACTGTGTAAAGTGCTTAGAAAAACACAGGGCAATTCCAAGTACCATTGGAGCCTTTCATGAGCTGGCAAAGGGGTAAATGAAATGATCCACGGAAAAGGCTTAGAGCAGTGCCTGGCTGGCACACAAAGATAAATCAGTTGCATGTTATTGTTTGCTAAGTTTATAATTATTACTTGCTGTAGCCTCCTGAAGACTTCCTCCAGGATAATGTGCAAACTCCTAGATGTTATTCCAGGTCCTTTACAAATGCATTCCTGCCTATCCCTCTGCTCACTGATAACCCTCCCCACACACATACCACAAATACCATCCCTGAACATGCCCCATACTCACAACTTTCCCCCATGCAGCCGCTTCTCTTAGAATGCCCCTCCACATCTCTTCCTGCTGAGTTTCTATTCATCATGAACATTGGATGGGAGTCAATGCTCTCCGCTCCTAACCACAGCAGAGTCACTGATAATCAGACTAGCACCAGCAACATGAAAAAGAAAAAGAAACTTAAAAGAAAACTGAAGAAATACAGAAACACCTATTTTCACATAGAGGCACAGATCAGCAATTCCCAAGAGAAGGGAAACAGGTGAGGTAAGCTCTATGATTCTCTCAAATTGGACACACATTTCAGGCCACTAAACACAGAGAGAGAATCCAAGTAAAGCACAGCAGTCTCACTGAGTTGATGAGACAAAGGTTGGAGAACAGGGAGGCTGAGACTGTCTGTAGGAAGTCGTGAGCAGAGTAACAGAGAGAAGGCAGATAGGAAGAGAAAATTCCAGAAATCTGCAACAGAAGTCCTCCTGAGCCTTAGAATTAATTATAAACTGTGTGTGTTTGGGGTGAGATGTAATGAGGCCAGGCAAGGACCAACTATCAGAGAAATATTATTATCAGGGACCGATGGATTTAACAACTTGGAGAGCTCACACAGAGCTGAAAGACTTTGAGTTCCAACCAGCCAGAGCAGAGCAGAAAGGCCTCATTGACCAGCTTAATAAAGCTTAAAAATAAGCCTTAGAAGGAGCAACTTGATCCATAAGCAAACTAGCTGCCTGCCAAAGCAATGTCAATGCTCTTTAAAAGAAGACAATAAATCCCAAACACTCAGCAATAGAATATCAAAATGTCCAGCATTCAAGCAAAAAATCTTAGACACACAAGAAAGCATAAAAATGCAATCCACAACCAGAAGAAGAAGAATTCAATGGAAACAGATTGAGATGCCAGAAATTAGATGACTTGAAATAATTATTATGAAAATATTTAAGGATTTAAGACAAAATAGCAAATAGACGAATGAAAATCATAAAATGAACTGCAGCACACCAGGCTTATCTGTCCATCATTATCTCCCTGAGTTTGGTCAAACTCATATCCATTGAGTCAGTGATACCGTCCAACCATCTCCTGTCATCTCCTTCTCCTCTTGCCCTCAATTCTTCCCAGCATCAGGGTCTTTTCCAATGAGTCAGCTCTTCGCATCAGGTGGCCAAAGTACTATAGCTTCAGCTTTACCATCAGTTCTTCCAATGAATATTCAGGGTTGATTTCCTTTAGGACTGGCTGGTTTGATTTCATTGCAGTCCAAGGGACCTTCAAGAGTCTTCCCCAACACCACAGTTCAAAAACATCAATTCTTTGTCACTCAGCTTCTTCATGATCCAACTCTCACATCCATACATGACTAATGGAAAAACCATAGCTTTGACTATAAGGACATTTGTTGGCAAAATAATGTCTCTGCTTTTTAATATACTATCTAGGTTTGTCATAGGTTTTCTTCCAAGGAGCAAGTGTCTTAATTTCATGGCTGCAGTCACTGTTTGCAGTGATTTTAGAGCCCAAGAAAATAAAGTCTGTCACTGCTTCCATTGTTTTCCTGTTTATTTGCCATGAAGTGATGGAGCCAGATGCCATGATCTCATTTTTTTGAATGTTGAGTTTGAAGCCAGCTTTTTTACTCTCCTGTTTCACCTGTATGATGAGCCCCAATAAAAATCCTAGGCACTGGGTCCCCAACGAGCTTCCTCATAAACAGCATTTCACCTGTGTCATCACAACTCATTGCTGGGGGAATTAAGTGCATCCTTTGTGGCTCCACTGTAGATGCTTGGAAGTTTGTGCCTGGTATCCTTTGAACTTCACACCATGTGCCTTTTCTCTTTGCAATATTACTTTGTACCATTCATTGTAATAATTCTTAGCAGTGATTATGACCATTTACTGAGTCCTGTAAGCCCTCCTAGAAACCAACTGAACCGGAGGATGATCTTAGGGACTGCTAACACACTACTGACTCACCTGAGGAAGTTTGAAAATAGAAGAATAAACTAAAACCAAAGTAAGTAGAAAAAAGAAATAATAAAGAGCAAACAAAAAATCAGTGAACTAGGAAACAGACATATATTAAAGAAACCCTATGAAACCAATAGTATATGCTTTTGAAAAGATAATTAAAAATCATAAACTCCTTGCTCAACTGATCAAGAAAAAATAAAGAAGGCATAAATTATTAGTATTAGTAATCAAAGTGAGTTTATCACTACAGCTCTTACAGATGTTAAAAAGACAGTAAAAATATTTTAAACAGTTTTAAGATAATAACTTTGGCCACTTGGGTGAAATAATCAAATTCCTTGAAAAGCAAAATTACCAAAATTGACACAAGAAGAAACAGAAAATATAAATAGTTCCATATCTGTGATAGATATGTACCATTTCATAAAACCTTCCCACAAAGGAAATTCCAGACCAATATAACTTCACAGAGAATCTTATCAAACATTTGAGTAAGAAATAATACCAATCAAACATAAAGTCTTTCAAAATACAGAGGAAGATGGAATTCTTCCCAACATTTTCGTAAGGTCAGGATTACCCTGATACCAACACCAGACAAAAATATTACCAAAAGACCAACAAATGAAAAATTAGAGCAGACTTTCTTATAAATAAGAATTAGCAGGCTGATTCTAAAACTTATATGAAAATGGAAAGAACCTATAATATCAAAAACAAATTTGAAAAAGAAGGACAAATTTGGAGGACTTACACTGCTGATTTTATGACTTACTATACAATTACAGTAATCAATAGAGTATGATATTGGTGTAGGAAAAAACATGTGGATCAACAGAACAAAATAAAGTCTCAAAATAAGCCCACATACTCGTGACCAATTGATTTTTTTTTTTTTTACAAAAGTGACAAGGTTACTCAGTGGACCAAAGATTATTTGCAAGAAAATGTGTTAAGACAAACAGATACCAGACTTCCAGTTTCCAACCTGGCATGTAATGAACTTGGGCGTCCTGATTCCCATCTGCAAAACAAGAAAAAGGCTAAACAAACTGGAAGTCAGCAGTCCTTCTTACATCAGTCAGAGAACTGAGGTCATAGGGCAAACCACTGCCTCAACAACTTAGAGAGACAAACAGGCAGATAAGGCAGATACAGAGAATCAAAACTTACTGGAGCAGAAACCTCTGTGGGAACCATGCCATGTTCCTTTTATCTAGTACATCAAGTGAAAGAAAGAAAATTACAAGATGTAATAAAAGGGGAAAAATAGTTTGAAGAGAGAGCAAGCATTAGAACCTGATTCAGATATGACAGAAAGATTGGAATTACCAGCCCAGGAATTTAAAATAGCTATAATTAATATGCTAAGTCCTCTAACGGAAAAAGTAGACCACGTGGAAGGACAGATGGGTAATACAAGCAAATGGACATTCTAAATACAGAATCACAAAGAAATGCTGGAAATCAAAAATATTGACCTTGGATCTGCTGATAAAAAAATGTGACCCCACCCACCGAATGTCAGACTGAGCTGGTGGACGTCACTCTCCAGGCCCAGTGCCCATGGGAAGGAAGAGCCCATGGCAGCCCTGGGCAGGGCCAAGACTGTGCCTGCTGCCACCTCTGGGATTGAGGCATGGCTTCAGTGGGTCCGGGGCAGTCTCTGCAGCAAGCAAGGGCAATGCAAAGCTGGTGAGGAGGCCAGAACTTCTCCATGATGGACAGAGGGCCTGGAGCCCTGGTGTGGGTGGCCCTAGGCTGAAGAAGAAGAGATACTGGATGGGCCATGGGCAACGTGGACCCAGAGGCGGGCAGCTTAGTGTCTAAGCACAGACTGGGTGGTCCTCCCTCCCTGCCCAGCTATGTCACTCACCCAAGTTGGCCTTATTGTCCCATCTGTCCCCGTGGGGTGGTCTTGCCTGTCAAGGAGGAGAGAAGGCAAGCACTGCAGAGGCTTTCACATCAGCAAACCAAGGCTCTGGGGTCTGATCCACCAGCCCCAAGCAAGATGTCTTTGAACAATCATGAAGTCTCATGAGCTGCACTTTCCTCATCTCTCCAGTGGGTCTGATAGAACTATTACCAGAACGCGATGCTATACCAAATGTACAGCTGCAAGAAATAGCACGCTCTGGATTTTTCTTCCAAGAAACTAAATTCTGACAACCTCACTTCCATCATCAATGGGCTATTACCCTCGGCCTCAGGAAGTGGGAGGCTCCATGGTGCCCAGGACGTTGGAGGAGCTGTGGCCACTCTGTCCTGGACACTGAGGAGGCTCTTGTGCTCCCAGATTGTGTGCCCCTGATGTCCTGTGGTGTCTTGCTCTGCTAGACCATGTGCAGGACTGACCTCCCAGGCAGAATGAGGCTCAGTCACACGCTCAGGTCTGTGTCTCTTTTACCCACCTTCCTTCCTAGTCTGTCCCGCCCTCCTCAATGTCTTGTCCCTTGAAAGCCTTCCAGATCATCTTACGGCATCTTGTCTGAAATGATAAGAGAAAGCTCTGGTCCTGGAGCAGTTTCTGCTTTAGCCCCCAAACCCCCAGGTAAAAGGATACAAAGATCTGGCCATCATCCTATAAAATATCTGTAAAAGTCCTACTGCACAGTACCCCCTCAGACGATGGATGGACAGGAAGTGGTCCATGAAGCCCACTCTATGTTGGACGTCTAAGGCTGCAGTAAAGGCAAATTAAACATATAGAATGTGGCTGCCCAGTGTTGGTCCACAGAAAGGGCTTCCTAGTCCCTGGACCCATATCCTTTGATCCCTGCAACCCCACAAAGCAGGCCCTGCAGGTGATGTAGGAGAGGCCCAGAGAGGGTAAGAGCCTTGGGGAAGGTCACACAGCAAAGCAGGGTGAACACTCCTTCCCTGCCCTCCATCACTAGGAGAGTGGGTGAGGCAGGTACATTCCTCCAGGTATCTGGTTGCTGATCTTGATGGGAGTTAAAATTAGAACTAGCTGGAGAAGTATTTTTATTATTGGGAAGAGCATGTGGGCAGCAGAAGAGCCCCACATCACAACAACAGGCACAGAGTCAGCAGGAACAGCATTCCTCCCCTTGTACCAGAGACTGTGTGCTGGTCAGACACGGAGGGCAGAGGAAGCAGTAGGGCAGCCCTGCTTTGGAAACCAGTAGAGAGAGAATCTCCCTCTTGATCAAAAGTCCAAGGACATCTGGGTGCTCCCTTCAGATCTTAGTTTACCTGTCTTGGAAATGGGTACAAAGGGCACAACGAGGCTATAAGGCTTAAACATTCTACTTTCCTGCCGTTAAAGCACCTCTGCCAGAACAAGACTGCTATGGTCCGAATGCTTCCTCTGGAAATTTATAGGCAGAAGTCCCAACCCCCAAAGTGATGGTATTAGGAGGTGGGACTGTGAGGAGGTGATCAGGTCCTGAGTGTGGATCCCCATGAATGGGATTAGTGTCCTTTTTAGATAATACCACAGAGAGTTCTCTCATCCCTTCCACCATGTGAAGACACAGCAAGAAGAGAGCTGTCTATGGACCAGGAAACAGACTCTCATCAGACACTGAATTTACCAGCTCCTGGAAGGCTTCCCAGCCTCCGAAACTGTGAAAAGTAAAGGAAATGTCTGGTTTATAAGCTCCGTGTTCCATGGTATTCTGTTATAGTGGCCTGAATGGGAAAGGTGCTCCCCCTCTCCAGCTGACAAATTTCAGGAAAGGGATAACAGTAGTTTCCTCAAAGGTCCCAGCCTCCTCAGCACCTCCAAGCGGTGGTTTATCCCCAGGGAACCCTGACACAGGTGGCCCAGGATTGTTCACCTTTGAGAACACCTGTGTCACTCATAGGGAGATGCGTGCCAGGGGAATGGTTCATAGTACAAAAAAGGCACTCCGTTCACAAGAAGAGAAGCCCCTGCTCCCTCCTTCCCTGCATCATGAACTTCCCTCCCTGTCCCAGCTGCAGAGGTGTGGTGGGGAAACTGCACACAGATGCACAGCTCTGCCCTGCTCTGGGGGGACTTCTTCACCTATAAGATGAGGAGTCAGAGGGAGACCTCTCCAGGGCTGGGCTAGTGTGGGGAGACTTGGAGCAAGAGGGTTAGGAAGCCAGTGGACAGAGGTCAGTGAGAAATGGAAACCATGCTTCTCAGAAGGGCCTGGACTTAAGATCTAAAGAGCTTCTCATTGAAAGTGAAAAAGGCAAAAGAAAAAGCTGACTTAAAACCCAACATTCAAAAAACTAAGATCATGGCATCCAGTCCTATCACTTCATGGCAAGAAGATGGGGAAAATGTGGAATCAGTGTCAGATTTCACTTTCTTGGGCTCCAAAATCAATGCAGACAGTGACTGCAGCCATGAAATTAAAGGACACGTGCCTGCTCCTTGGAAGAAAAGCTATGACAAACCTAGACAGTGTATTAAAAAGCAGAGACATTACGTCACTGACAAAGGTCTGTCTAGTCAAAGCTATGGTTTTTCCAGTAGTCATGTACAGATGTGAGAGTTAGACCATAAAGAAGGCTGAGCACCGAAGAACCGATGCTTTCGAACTGTGTGCTAGAGCAGACTTTTGAGAGTCCCTTGGACAGCAAGGAGATCCAACCAGTCAATCCCAAAGGAAATCAATCCAGAATACTCATTGGAAGGACTGATGCTGAAGCTGAAACTCCAATACTTTGGTCACCTGAGGCAAAGAGCTGACTCACTGGAAAAGACCCTGATGCTGGGAAAAATTGAGGGCAAGTGGAGAAGAGGGTGACAGAAGATGAGATGGTTGGATGGCATCACTGACTCAGTGGACTTGAGCTTGAGCAAACTCAGAGAGATACTGATGGACAGAGAAGCCTGATGTGCTGCAGTTCATGGGGTCGCAAAGAGTCAGACAACAACCCAAGAGATGGTTAGGGAGACGACATACCATCTCACATTTGGTCACCAGGGTGGGCTAGGGTTCAGGACTTCAAAACCTCCAGTTCCTCTTCCCCCAGGACTTGACAGCCGAAGCTGGGAAGATCCCAAGGGTGGGGACTCTGTCCGGGGCAGGAGCCTGGTGAACCATCGTGGCCTGGCCTTCCTGATTCTTGCTCCTGGTTGTGGAAGCATGAATGTGGGTGGGGATGAAGGGTGGGGGAGAACATCACCTTTCTTTTTTGAAAAGGAAGTCAAAGTCCTTCAACAGCTCCCCAGCCTCCACTCCTCCCCTGCAGTCTTCACCCACACCGAAATATACATGATCCTCCAGGAACATGGTCTTGACTATGGTGGTCCCTTGGTCACCCACCTTCAGAAGCTCCCCACCACCTCTGCCAGTCCTCCCGACCTGAGGCCCTGCTAAACAGACAGAGGCGTCAGTCCCATGCCCCACAGCCTTCAGGGTCCACCAATCTCTCGCAGGGATTTCTCCAAATTTCTCAATTGATAGCTAAGCCATCTGATGCTCAGAGAGGTCAAGCAACTTGAAACTCAAATCCAGCCCTGGTGATGCAGTTAGAGTTCATGTCCTACCTACAGAGGGGCCACGATGCCAGAAAGGAAGCTTCAGGAAGCTGTGTCCCTCAGCTGGGGAAAGCCTGGACCCTGTGTGGTTGGGGAAAGATGGAGAAGGAAGGAAGAGGTCGAATGGTGAACTCTGAAGGCAGACCAGTGTGGTGGGCAGAGTCCAGACCATGAATCGGGGGGGTCTGGGGCCCAGACACCCCTGTGGGGCCTCAGCTACCTCCTGCGGGAAATGGAAAATAAAGCTCCCTACAAGGCACAGGTTCTTGAGGGAGCGTGAGCACCAGGTGGGTGCTGCCGAGCCGGCCTGGAGCTGGGTGCACAGCAGATGTCTATTTCACACTCGCTGCCTCTGCACTGGATTCAGAGGCTCTGGGCTGGGGGTGCAGCCTTCGGCCTCAAACCCACCCCCCCAGCCACAGCTCACAGGGAGGCTTTGCAGGCCCAGTAAACAACCCCTCACCGCCCTCGCCAAAAGGAAACTTTTTTAAAAAGCAACAGAAACCAACATCTCTGTAGGCTGCATGTTGGTGACGGGAAAAGGAGCTTCAGAGAGGAAAGAGCTACCGGGGGCGGAGGCCAGACTGAGGCAGCAGAGAGGAGAGAAACAGAGATCTGATAAGGAGCTCTGCTCTTCAGGGCCTGGGGAGCAGGGGATGAAGGCTCAGCCCCTCCTCAGCCCCTGCAACCAGGGAGCTGGGGGGTGGGGTCTGAGATCCCTCGAGGTAGCACTAAGCCCCACCTGCACTCAAGCCACAGGCTTACAAAGCTCAAGCATCCTCCCCTGCCTTGGGGCAGGCCCTTACCCTGGATGCAGGAACCAACCAGAGGCTCAGAGTTTGGTGGTCCCCTTGTAGGTATGCATCCCTGGGCAGAGGCCAGTCTCTTGGAGACCCAAGGGGTTCAGTGTCCCTTTCCCCCAAAAGAAGGTGCTGACTGTCTATAGGACAGCATTAGGACACAGTTCAGGGCTGTGGGCTTGCCGTGAGGCCCTGAGCAAGTAGCCCTATGTGGCATGATGGAGATGTCCCAGTTTAGCACTGAAAGTCTGCATTCCAGGGGACCCTTTGGTCCTGGGGAAAATGTTGGTCCCCTTTGCCCCTCTGGGCTGGGACTTCCTCTGTTGAGACTAGAAGACTCTCCCAGCTCCCTGCAAGGCCTTTCCAAAGCCTGAGGATTGGGCCTGTCCTCTTGGACAAACTCACAGACTGTTTGAGAAGACGGGATATGATGCTGTCCCAGGGAACCCAGGTGGCCCCAGGATAGACAGGTGGAGGGAGCAGGTATCAGGAACCGGAGGGCAAGCACATCAAGGCAGGCTTGGTGTGACCTGGGCTTCACGGAGGAGTCTTACAAGCACAGAGAAGCGGGGAGGGAACAGCTTCACCTAGGCTGAGAGGCCAGATAGCGGAGTAAGCAGTGTGCCACGCCCTGTATTGACCGCTGGTCGCTGGTCGAGATGGTCGGGCCCCAGCTGGCCCTCAAGAGTCCTGCCATTGAATTTCCAAATGTACCACCTGCACTCTCTGAATCCCCATGCTGCATCCACTGCCAAATGATTTGTATGAAAAAACAAACACTTAAAAAAGAAAAACACCCATAACAGACAACAAAGTTTTTTTTTAAGTGAAGATGGGCTTTTCACAGAAATTAAAAGCACCCAGGGGAGCTCTAAATGCATATGCCCATATCCCCATGCTTTCCTGACTGACTCCCTGTGTGTAGCCCACCTCAGCAGAGGCAGATCCCCCAAGAGAGACTGAAGGCTGTGCAGAGAAGGCCTGCCTCCAGCATCCAAGGACCCACTCCCACCGCAGGGCACAGGGTGGCTCCACCTGGCCTTGCCGACCTGTCAAACCCACTCCCTCGAAGCGTCTCACCAACAGTTTCAGGGGTGGCAGGGGAGTCATTAGTCCACCCTAGTTTCCTACACCCAAGAGCCCTCATACTTTCTAGCTACGCTGCCCTGAACAAGTCACTTGTTGAGCGTTCTCTGAGCTTCAGTTACCTCATCTGTTAAAAGAGGGCAACAAGACAGTGTGGGGGAGGATGGATGTTTGGTGGGGTGAGTGGGCTTCCAAGCTAAGGGGTGAGTGGGCTTCCAAGAAGCCAGTAAATGCATTTCTGACCCTCCTCTGGAAACCACAAACTCCACCCCCAAGAAGGGCAGTGAGAGGCAGGTAGGGGCGGCGGAGGGGGTGCGCACTCTTACCTGCTGGGCTGAAAGCTAGGCCCAGCCCTACCCAGAATTCTCCACTAGGAGGAGGGGAAGGGCCATGCAGGGCATGAGGGCAGGAGAGCTAAAAGTAAATTCTGTCACTGTCCCTCTGGCTGCCTCGGCTGGTCTGGGGTCTCGGTGGGGTCCAAGGCTGAATCCACCCTTCCTCTCTCCTCAAGCACTTGCTAAGCTCTTCTGACCTCTCACCAGGTCAAGTCACATGATTCTGTGCCCCGTCCCGCCCACTGTGTGAGTTACATGCCCCCTGGTTCACTCTGTATTCTCAGTGACCCTAGCTTAAAGGTCTCTGTGCTCCCATTTCCTTAAACCATCAACTGAGGCTCAGAGAGGCAGGGACTTGCCCAGTATAAAGCACAGCATCCTCAGAACCAGGGCCAACAAGAGATCCAGGCACCTGACACTGCAGTTGAAGGCCCCAAAGCAAAAGGCCTTGGCGGGAAAGGGGCCTGTGGGAGCCACTAGGAATCCTGAGCAGAGGAGTGGCGTGATTGTGGGCGGTGCGAAGTTGGCCTGGGGGCCTTGAGTCTGGAGCCAGTGAGACCAGCAAGGAGGCTATGATAAAGGTGCAGGCAACCGGGGGAGCCAAGAGGAGTGTGGGGGCAAGGGATGTGGGGAGGGCAGACCCCTGTGGCTCTCAGTCTCTGGGGACTCAGAGTTGGGAGGCGGAGCACAGAAGAGAAGGGGAGGGATGGGAGGGCCGCTAGGCTGCGCTCACAGCACTCCAGGCACAGTGCTGTCTCCGTGCCTCCAGCTGGCCAAGCAGTAGGCTCAGCGGGGTCATCACCCCACTTTCCCGGTTGGGAGCAGCCGGGGCTGGGCTCCCTGAGTACTACTCGGCCAGTGTGGGCTGGGTCCACTCCCCACTGCACATCAGAATCCTGTACCTACCTCTTTCTCCAGGCGGATTCCCCATGCCAGATTGATGAACAACGTAATAAAGGGGGCAATCACATTATTCCTGAATGCATTTTAATAAAAATCAAATAAAAGCAATTATGTGAATTTTCAAGAGGATCACCTCTCCTCCTTTCCCTGAGGTAGGAAACAGAATGAATTCAGGAAATCATTAAAATCAGAAACCCGAGCTGCGCACCACTGCCACGCTGGCAGCTGCCACACAAAAGCAGCAGGGAAACCCAGTCTCCAGGGGCAGCGCGGGTGCCTTTCTTTAGCTCTTTGAGTGGAAATTCCACCTATGGGTGAGGAAGGGTAATTAAGGGCCAGGAGAGACGCTTTGAATCCAGGCTGCCTTTGCAGCTTCCAAAGGGCAGTCTGAGGACTCCCCAAGGGACAGCTCTCCAACCTGGCAGCTTGGGGCTCAGAGAGCATCCCCAGATGAACACACTCTCACCTCTGTAAGAGATGTGTAGCTCTCAGCTCAGCCGGGCGCCAGAAAGAAGAGGTCCCTCCAAGGGGCAACAAGTACATGTTCCCCACTCCCCAGCTTCCCCAAAATGGGCTTCTGCAAGGCCCTTCCCTTCCGATTAGTCATTCTTGCCCCTCAAACTGATATGTTCATTTGGGGCTGTAGATGGTGAGACCAGAGGAGACAGGTGACACACGCAAGGTTGCCCAACTGTGAGGTGGCTCCGAGACAGAACGTGGTCCTCCAGAGGCCCGGAGGCAAGTCCAAGTCCTGTGGATTAGGCAGTCTGGACACAGAGCAGCCTGGCCTTGCAGGGCCACTTACCAGAACAAGCCCTGATCACCTGACTGCCATAACCTGGGCACCGGCCTGGGCCACTGTCTCCAAATACTGGGAAATGACTGTGTTCCTCCTCTCGATACAGGTCCAAGACTTAGCTCCTGTCAGGTGAGGCAGCCTGCGCACAACCCTGCAACTAGAACAAGGAATCCCAAGAGTGGACAGAGCCATCAGAATCCAGAGCCAGTTCCTGATTGATTGCCAGGCTATAGGGCATCCTCATCACAGAAAAAAACGCCTTCCTCCATGGCCTTCCAGGTTGCATTTGGGCACTGGGGAGAAGAAAGACAGGGATCTTTCCTCCCTCCACCCCACCACATTCATGCTGGGTAACCCATGTCCCCCTCTTACCTGAAACACAAGCCAAGATCCTAAGATCTTGACCTTGACCCCTGAGATCCTTTCCCTCAGCCATGGGGCCCTAGTTCTCAGATGGAGGCAAACTGGACCCCTGGCAGCCAGAGGTCCCCTTTAGAGCAGCCTGAGTTAAAGGAGCAAACCAGCCTGGGAGGCAGAGGGCCAGCACTGGCTGTGTATGACCTTATGTAACTCCCATGGCCTCTCTGATCATGTGTGTGTGCGCGCGCGCACCCGTGTATTTGTGTGCGCACATGTATGCATGTGCCTGTAACTACTGGAGTGGGGACAGGGCTCAGTCCCCAGTTCAGACTCTTGGCTCTGCTCCACTTCGTTCTGACTCAGGTCAGAGTTGCCCTCAGTTCCTGCTGCTGCTAACAGTTATGGCGCCCTCCTACAGGACACTCGGGGAAATATCGCCCCAAAACAGTGTGCTCTCCCCCGGTTGGGAGCGGGGAGGAGAAGCCAAGTGATTGGGAAGATTCTGGGTGGCCCCTCCCAATCAAGGTTTCCCTTGGAAGTAGGGGTTTCTGGCAAACCAGAACCCCTGTACCATCCAGCTCATGAGACAGGGAATTGAGCACAGAGCTTCCAGTCTCATTCTCCTGTTTCCATCGGTGCCTCTTTCTGGTCTCTGAACCTCAGGGTCTGCTTAAAGGAAGTGGAGGCATTGGCACCTGGCTTTAGGGCCTGTGCACGGGGGAGAGCAGGCCCAGGAGATGATGTGCAACTCCTCTGTCATTCCTGTCCCTCAGGGGCCAGCTGCTCTCTGCTCTGCTCTGCCCAGCCCCTCAGGTCTCGCACATAGCAGGCCCTCCATAAACGTGAGTGTGTGATGCTCAGAGAAAAAATAAGCTTGTCTAAGAGGGAGAGCTGAAAGCAGGAAAAGGAAGTGCCCCTGCCTGCTCCACAGACCTGTGGCCTTGAGGCCACGTGCATGCATGTGTGTGCACGCACGTGTGTGAACTTGTGTGCTCCTGTGACCACACATGTACTATTGGAGTGGGAACACTCAGTTATGTACCCACTGGTCTGCACATGTGACTCGTACACACAGCAGATGGATAAACAGGTAAACAATATCCCAAGCCTCAGTCTCCTCCCTGCCTTGCCTTCAAATGGCCCATCAAGACGGGTCTTGGAGCCAACAAGCTAAGATCTTGGAGGTCCAGGCCCAGGCACCTTCACCCAGATTCCGTCTTGGTCACTCTGGGGACATCTGCCTGGGTCTGAGACCAGCTGTGCCTGGGGTCTGGGAATAGAGGCTGCTATTGGGAGCTACTAGAACATCTGCCTTGGGATAACGGCTGGCGGAGGAATGCCTTAGGGTCCTGGCAGGGTATAGGAGGACATATTCAACTCTGCTGGAGAGGGTGAAGAGATGGGGGTCACAGGGAACATCTCCCAGCAAACATAACCTTGGAGCAGGACCTAGAAGAAGCTGGGCTTCCCCAGCAGAATGGATGGATGGGGCATTCCAGGTGGAGGGAACAGCTTAGGCAATGCCCTTATTCAGGCAATGCCCAGCTGCCTGGGTACCCATCCTGCTTCTGCGGGCTGTACCAGCAAGAAGTGTCCTTTTCAGAGCACTCCCAGGAGGGAGAGGGCAAAACAGGGTACCACACTGCAAACAGACCCTGAGTAGGGGACTAGTGCAGGAGGCAGCTCCTGTCACACCCCTAACATATGGGGTGTCAGTTGGCCCTCAAAACTCCCCCTCTTGCCCTTTAAAAAGTCACTTCCCAGGGAACTACAGCCTATAATTCAATGTCTCAGAAGTACAGTTAGTCCAGGGATTCCACATGTGTGCTAAAACCTTTAGTTAGAGAGAGGAAGGGAACAATGAATGAACGTCAGGCAGCTTCTCTCTGGGAAGCAATGGACTGGGCAGGGCAGATTTTCACCCGTGTCCCTAATGCTCCAGTTCTTAAGTGCAGGGGTCATGAGCATTCATTTAATCTGCTTCATGACTTACAAATAGTCTTTTATACACACGAAATATAATGTAATAAAAGGTTTAATTGTGTTTATGCTCACGTTTATGAGGCTGTTCCAAGGCCAGGTTGGCTGAGATGCCTCTACATGATTACCTGAGCTTGGCATTCTCACAGACGCCCTCTCCCCAGCTTAGGGCAGTGTAGGGGCTGGACTCTTGTCCCAGTTTCACTAAGTCCAGAGAATATTCCAGTCATTCCAGGTGCAGCTCAAAGGTAGGCGATAAATGCCCAGCCAATCACCTCTGTGGGCTTCAACCTTCACCTCCATGCGCCTCAGTGTCCTCTCCATACAGGGAGGGAACTGCTCAGCCCAGTCCTGGGTCTGAACCCAGCTGTCATCACTGCACCACAATGGCAAGCAGCAGCTTCCTTGCCCGGAACGTGGGCCCACGACAGAACTGCAGTGAGGAATGGGCAGAATGATGCTTGAAGACACAGCTCCTGGCAGGCACTGTGCTGTCCTCAGTCGCTCAGTCATGGCCAACTCTGCGACCCCATGGACTGTAGCCCTCCAGGCTCCTCTGTCCATGGGGATTCTCCAGGCAAGAATACTGGAGTGGGTTGCCATGCCCTCCTCCAGGGGATCTTCCCAACCCAGGAATTGAACCAGGGTCTCCTGCATTGCAGGCAGATTCTTTACCAGCTAGTACTCCATAAAGCAAGGGTTTCTTGCTTTTGTTTTTCAATCACCAGAGTAAACAAAGACCCTCTGTGGAAACAGGAGGTTGGAAGACCTGTGCTCTGGGTCTGGACCCACCACTCACTGGCCCAGAAGCCTCCAGAGGCCTTTCACCCCAGGTCTCACTCTGCTCCTGTGTAAAATGGGAACCCCAGGGTCCCCTCAGAGAGGAGAGAAAATGAGAAAGCTCTGGCAAAGGAGAGTGCATTGTGAACACCAGGGTCAGTAACCAGAACTCTAATCCCCAAGACCCCTCCCCAGAGGAGAAACCCCAGTCTGCCGCGAGGGGGATATGCCCTGAGCTTCACCCAGGCAGCCCTAATCTCAGGCCAGCCCAGCGCCAGCTCCTGCTCAGAGTTAGGGGCCTGGGCTGGATCAAAGGCAGAGGGAATTAGCATCACAGAGAGCCCGGGGGAGGGGAGGCCAGGATTAATTCATTCTCCTCTTCCTGCTGTTTCTCCAGCAGCCTGTGGAGTTGGGGGAAGGGTAATCATCCACCCCCAAGCCCCTACCACACCCCCAGGCCAGTTCTCACAGAAGGAGCTGGGCACGGGCAATGATTTGGGCGGGACCTGCAGTGAAAAAGGGGACGCGCTGTGCACACGTCTGGAGTCAGTGGTTTGAACAGACAAGAATTCAGATGCCTGGGCCAGAGGAACGTCCTCAGAGGTTGGACTTGGGGAGTACCATGTGAGTTCACAGACCCCACTATGTGTCATTTCAGGGACATAAAAGCGTGTGTGTGTGTGTGTGTGTGTGTGTGTGTGTGTGTGTGTGTGAATCTACGATGCTGAGATGGTGAGCCTCATGTGTGGGTGTCCACATGTGTCTGGATGACCAAGGTGTCAAAGGTGGGGACACATGGGCACATGCATGTTCAGAAGAGCGTGAGAACATTGACATGAACAGAAAGGAAAAGTGAGGGGACTCGAATTGGAGTGTTTCTCCCAGGGAAACAGCTAGATGGTGTCCAGTGACAACTCACAGGCCCTGACCCTAAGTTCCATGGGCTGTCTGCATTCCTCAGGCTTTACCTGTCCTACCAAGGAACTGTCGAGGGACCACCTAGGTTAACCTTTCTGAGCCTCAGTTTCCTCACTTAAAACATGGGCAATCATAGTGTGCATGTGAGACTTCAATTAGTTAATAGAAGGGAAGCAGTTAAAATGGCCCTGGGCACACAACGAATGCCCTCAGGGATGTGTCAGTACAAATTAGTGCTACCTGGAAGGGGCATGGTGGGGCTGGACCAGGCTGGCCGGAGGAACAGGGTCAGCCTGGAGCCTGCCAGGAGCTGTCCTCGCTGAAGGAAGGTTGCTTCTAAGCCAGCAGAGCTGGGCAGCCTCTGGCAGTGCTGGGAAAATGGAGCATGCGGTGTTGGAGGAATCACGAGGCACAGCCTCGGCCAACTTGGCAGGCTTGGCACTCACTGGCCGTTCACACAGAGCTCCTCCTGCCCCCTCCCCTTCTAACTTCTCATCTCCCCGACTCCTGCACCTCCCACCCACATTCTGCCCCAGGAGTGTGAGGCATGTCCCCCCCACCAGCCCTGTTTCATCCTTCAACTGGCTCAAAAGGTCCATTCTTCATGCCCATTTTGCAGGTGGTAAAACTGAGCCTCAGAGAAATGGAAGCAGGAAGCAGAGCTGGACTCAGGAGTCTCCGAGTAGATTACAGAGAAATAAAATGCCAGCCTGGTCCCTAGAGCAGCCCAATCAGCTCTCAGCTCTTCAGGGTCTGTGCTAGCTTTCAACGCCCCTAAAACAGTTCCCTCAACTGTTCCTGAAAACAGACTGGGCAAAGACACCCCCTTCCCTGATGTTCACCTTGTCTTCTCCATCCCACCCTCAGGAAGGAGAGAAAATGTCTAGCCTGACACCTAAATGAATCCTCCTATACCTCTCCCACCTCTTCACTTATGCTCCTGCTGTTCGGTCTTGGCCATCCTGGTCCAAGTCTTCTTCATCCGTCAAGGCCCAAAGCAAATGCCACCTCTTCCATGAAGCCTTTTCTGATTGCTTTGTCCATTAGTGGCCTCTTGGTCCTCTTCCCCCCAGGGACCTAGAGACATTCCTCTCAGCAGTACTAACCACTTACCTGTTGAGAGGTCCTAGAGGGCAGACCAACAGCATCTCCATTACACACCCATTCCCACCCGACAGGTCAGGACAAAGATGTCCACAAGCTGTGGTGGACTGTGGGTTCAAATCCTCCCAGATCACTCTAGAAGCCCCTCTGGGCCATTGTACTGTGGCCATGTGACGTAGCATTAACAGCTAAGGCTTTGGGGCAGATTTTTCTGGATTCAAATCTCAACTTTCCCACTTACTAGCTGTGTGCCTTTGGGCTTTTACCTAGCCTCTCTGAGCCTCAGATCTATTAACAAGAATAGTAATAGTTACAGTTCCAAGGCCACTAAGTTGTTGCCATTGTTGTTACTATACTGTTATTTTTATAACCAGGATAATACAAAGGGACACTGGACACAACCTTTGTCCCAAAGAGGATGACAGTCCAGACAGAAACAGGAAAAAAGGTCTACATTTCTAAGCTCATTTAATGGTCAAACCACCTGAGTAGTTATCATCAGCCCCACTTTACAGATAAGGAAACTGAGGCTCCAAGAGGTGGCGTAAGCTCCCAAAGGCTCACAGCCCTAAGCAGCAGAGCTGGGATTCAGGGCCAGGTCGTGCGGCTCCAAAGTCCACGCTCTTTCAACAAGCCCGCGCTGCCTCTCAGTCTGGCAGCGAGATAAGCTGTGTACACAAATAGCTGTAATCCAAGGTAGAAAGTGATAAGTGCCAAACAGGGACTGATAAAGGCTCTGGGAGGGGAGGAAAGGGGTGGCGGTCAGGGCAGGCTTCTGAGAGTGGGTGACATCTGAGTGTAGCCTCCAGGGTGGACAGGCTGGGCAGCATGACTTTCCAAAGTGGGGGGCACTGTGAGCAGACATGGGTCACTGGGTACCTAGTGCAGGACCTGTCGTGTCACTGAGGCCCAATGAATATTTGAGGAAGGGAAAGGAGGGAGGAAGGAAGGGAAAAGGGATGGAAGGAGAAAGGGAAAGGGAGGGGAGACAGAAGGGACAAACAGGGGATGGGAGGAGGGAAGGAGGCTGAGAGGGAGGATGGATAGACCCTGACCCCATTTGGCCAGGAATTACCCCTCACTGGGAGGCAGGGTCAGTTCCTCTAGTTCTCTAAACGGCTTCAGGGGACCAGAGGACCCCTTGTTCTATGACACCCCATAGAAGTAGCTCAGCATTTCCAGGCTGGAGTTCCTGACAATTAGATGTTTTGCTCAATAACAGGAAGAACTTCCCAGCAAGTAAAGCTGGACAGTGCTTCTCTGTGGGGCGGGGCACTGGTATGTTGGAGCCGGTTCTGACTGGCTCACAGGAGCCGATTGTTAAAATTTTCAGGAACTGCTTGACCTGGTTGATATTAAGGCAGCTTAAAATTGGCCATAGTGGGAGTTTTTTATACCCTGGGAAATCGGCAAATACTACAAATCCGGTTTTCCCTACCTTGGAGAACCAGCTGTTAAACATTTACCAGCGCACCACGGGGCATTGTCTGCTATGTGAGGGAGCAAGCTCCCCGTTTCCAGAAGGATGCAAGCAGAGACAGTTACTGCCTGGGGAGAAATGAGGCTAAGGGGTTCATCTTTAGTGATGAGACTCATATTGGATGACATCAAAAGACCTTATTTTTTGGCTCCACCGCCTATGAAAAAAAGAAAAAAAACTTAATCAGGGTAATTATTTATGCCAGGAAATTATTAACCACTTGACTCAGAGGCTGGGAGTAGGGCATGAGGAGCCACAAGCTTGCAGATTTCCCAGACGGAGAGCCCTGTCCAACGTCACACGAGGCGTCAGTGGCAACACTGGGACCAGAACCCACGTCTGCAGCCTCCAGGCCAGAGCTCCTTCCAGGGCACATGGGCTGGGCCAGTGGGCAAGGGGGGCAGGCACAGCTTCTTGCACAGTTTGTCTGGGGTCTGTCTCCTCCACCAGAATATGCGCTCTGTGACAGCACAGATCACACCTATTTTGCCACTGTTGGATTTCCAGTGCCTAATTTTGTGCCAGGCACTTAGCAGGTATTCAATAAATATTTGTTGAGAGCATCAATATGTCTGAGATTCTTAATCCTGGCAGCATTTAGAGAGCTGGGAATATTATCATCTGAGGCCATTACCACTCAGGTCCCTACTCTTGCTTAGTGACATGGAACCAACAGACCAACTCTGCCAATTCCTGTATGACCTTGACCAAACCACCGGGCCTCCAAAGCTTCGGTTTATTCCTCTGCTGAGTGGGTTGCACAACCTTGCCTCCCGAGGCTACTGTGGCATTCAGGCAAGAAAGAAAATGCTATTTACTGACCGAAAAGTCCCGTACCCATTCGAGGAAGGTGGGAGATCGGGAAGCTAGCTTTGACAGCGAGTGAAGCCCAGGGGCACTGGAGCAGTGGACACTGGGTCGTGGCCAGGCTGTCACTCTCTCACGGGTGACATCTGGGGAAACCTGCGCCAGACCAGCTCATTGTGGGGGTAGGGTGCGAGGCTGCAAAGCAGAGCTCAAAGTTCTAAAGGGGCAAGTGAGGATGGATGAAATGAAGATTAAGGGAAACTTTGGAGAAGGCTTTTTCTTCTAAGACCTAGTCTTTTGAGCAGAGTGAACAGGAGAATCAGTGAATTGAAAAGCACATGTATCTCTGCGGTGCTGTCACCCGCACCTCAGGCCTTCCCTACTGCCTCAGTGGGTAAGCTGAGGGTTGGTACCTGACAAATCAGATTTAGGGTGGGATGGAAAATCCTGGCATGTTCTGAAATCAAACCAGTGTTCTAAATGATTCCATGGAGGAAAGATTTCTGTGATTCTACCCTACAGGCCCCTCCTGGTAGGGTGAGGGGCTGGACTGGCAGGGAGGGAGGCCGGGCTCACCCCAAGCTGTGCTGGGGGGGGGGGGGGGGGGGGGGGGGGGGGAGTTGGGATGAGGAAAGCAGACAGGGGACAGCAGTGCCCCTAGGGGCCTCCCAAGTGGCATTGGATTTTCACAAAGAGCATGAGGGCAGTGGGAGGCTCAGCGCTGAAGCCAGGGAGGCAGGTGGAGAGGGTGCCCGCAGAGCATGAGCCTGGGCCCTGGTGGGAAGCAGAAGAGAAAGGCCCTGGGTCAGCAGACTGGCCCCTGGGCGGCGGGCTCGCTCTCAGCTCCATTCTGTTCGGCGGGATTCTAGTTGGCACCAGCTGCAGTCAGGAACAATGCCTGGATTTCTTTCTTTCTTTCTTCTTTTTTTAAAAATTTTTAATAGAGGGGAGAGAAGGACGAGAGCCACTCACTGAACAGCTCAGCATCGTGGAGGCATCTGGGACCATGCGTCCTTGAAAAAGCACAGACACAGGGACCCTGCAGCTGGTTGCAAGGTGCAAGAAGGCACGTCAGGCTGGCAGCCCAGGGTCTCAACCCGGCTGCTGCCTCAAACTTGCTGTGTGACCTTGGGCAGGTCCATGCTTCACTCTGGTCCATGGTCTCCCCAAGGCCTCCAACAAAGCCTGCTTTTCAGGCCTCACATGGTGACGATTAGTCTCTTTCTCCCAAACTATGAGAGAAGCATTTGGTATAGGCAGTCCCTCCTTATACTCTGTGAGCTCCCAGAGGGTTGGGTCCGGTTCATCCTTGTGTGCCCCCTGCATCTCTTGAGACGCTTGACCGCGCATCAGTTTTCAGCAGCAATGCTGGGTGCTGGGATAAACCAGTGAGTCATCCTACAGCCTGCAGTCCCCAGGGAGGGGACATGGGTTCCCAGATAACCTCCCTGACTAGTGAAGTGTCACACCACCAGGCAAATGAAACTCTATGCCTGTCTCCTCATCTATAGAATGGAGACATGAATACTAATCATCAGTTCATGTGAGGACTAGAGGAGTTTATACACAGTGCCTGACACCTAGTAACAACTTACCAAGTCATTTCTATAACGATGACAATGCTATGGGGACAGCAGCATATGGGGGTGAGACCAGCTACATAGCAGGTCTGCTAGAGTTATCTGAAGAAGCTTCCCAGCAGGTGGCTGTAGATGGAGCCTGAAAGGCTGGGAGGGGTGAGTCCCAGGAGGCAGGCAGAGCAGGAGAAGGAGAGTACGTGTATAATATAGACAATTCTGGGAGCCACCCAGCATGGCTATAAGACAGGGTCAGAGCAAGGGATATGAGAGGCCAGGCAACTGCTAGCCAGGTGAGCAGGGCAGATATTGAGGCTCTGAGCTCTTTTCCCACCCCCTCCAGTGCCAGAAAGGAGGGCCCCCTCAGGGCACTGGAGCTGTCTGGAAGGAGGTAGGAGGTCTGACCTTCCTCCGGTCACTTGTCCCAGAGTTCCCATACAGTGCAGGATGCACGAGCTCCTCCATCACCCACTCTGGCAGCACTGGTACAGGTCTAGAATTAGGAGACCTGGTTCCTGTCCCAGCTCTGACACTTTCCAGCTGTGTGGCTATGGGAAAACCACCACCTCCATCTGAGGCTCAGTTTAGTCACCCATAGAAGGCTGAGAGGCTGAGAGGGTGAGAGGTACCCTGTGAAAAGAGGCATTAAGACTGTTACCTATTCATAGTCCTGGACAGCTCCCTCCACATACAGAAATTTTTCTGTCTCCATCCGGCCAAAAGGGGGCCACTGAGCACACTCCCCAAGGCAGCCACCCCCCCCAACCACCCCAAACCCTAAAGTGGAAGGCTCAGACCTACAGAATTTCAGGACACTCCAAGGCACAAGTACCACTGGACGCTCCCTGTGTCCCACACACTCTCTTGATGGCCGATGGGGAAACAGAGGCACAGAGTTTGTGATGTGCTCAAGCTACCAAGTAAGTTGGGCAGCAGGTTGGGTGCGTGGCTTGGGCTGGGCTGGATGTCCCAGCGCCTGAGGGAGGCTCTCAGCTTACTCTCTGAGGCCCCCCATGGGAAGAAGTGGATGGTGGTGGAACTGGAACCACAGGGCAGAACACCGTGATGGCAACTGAGAAGATAACAAGCCTTGTAGAAGGGCCTAGGAGATTCAGGGTCTGGAGGCTGGGAAGGTAGGGCCTCAGAGAATGAAACAGGCCATCTGACTAGAGCACAGAAAGAAGGCAGGCCAGGGGAGCCTTCTGCGCATGTCTGCTCCCTGCCAGACCTGATCACCATCCACCCTTAGAGGCACAGAGTTGGGTAGGGACCAAATGCCTCCTGGATCCAACCAAGGTGTGAAGACGAAAGGTCCTCCCCATTACTCCACCACCCCCAGAGGGCCCCACGACTGCCTGGTGAGCAAGTCTTTACTCCACCTCAAAGCACCCGGCAGGTCAACCTGTCTGTACCATAGCCTGGGCCTTGTGAGGAGACGAAGACAAGTCTCCATTCTCAACACAGAGGCCCAGCCCAGACCTCACCCACTGAGTAGCTGTGAGGTCCTGAGCAGGTCACTTAAATCTCTCTGAGCCTCTTTCCTCAGAGGCAAATTACACCTTCTGGCTTGTGGAGAGGATGTAATGAGAGACTATTTCCCAAGTGTTCCGTGAACAGTAAGCACTCAATAACTGTGACTTTCCTCCAGTGCCTTCAGCCCTCTGGCTCCCTTCTAGGGACGGGGGTGTGAAGAGTGGAGACAGAGGAGGCAATCCTGGAGAGGTAGAATTCATCCCCGCTGGTACCAGGCCCCTGCCCACCCCCAGCCCACGGAGGGCCCCTGTTAGAGAGGACCATAGTCATGACACCCTACATAAGACCTACGCCACTGCCTTCCTCCGGCCCCGGCTCCTCTTACCCAGGCCTAAGCAATGGCCTTCTTTTCCTGCTGGGGGCTCCCAGGAGGTTGGAAGTTGAGGAAACTAATAGCACTTAAGTCTGTTCTGAAGGTGGGTGTGGGCTGGGCCCCACACTGTCCTGCACTGTCCTGCTGGCCACTGAAGCTGCCTGTGGAGCCAGGTGATTTACGGGCCTGCATGGACTGAATGGATTCCATCTTCCAGCTCCAAGTGGCTGGGAAGTGAAAGCACCATCTTCTCTGTCTCACCCGAGGCCTCCAGGCCCACAGAGGCCAAGGCCATGAAGGAGGGGGCTCAGAACACACAGTCCCCCAAAGAGGCCTGATTACCATCACGAAACCCTGCTCTTGGTTTACAGAGGCCCAGAGAGGGCTAGCTACTTGCCCAGGGTCACACAGAGAGTCTAGGGATGAGGATGTAGAGCTGGGACTGAGAGACCAGCAGGAAACTTTGTTAATGAGGACCTGAGTTCAACTCATGCTGACTTTGGACAAGTCCCTCACAGTGCAGTTTAATAGCAACTAACTCAAGGCAATGTGACAGTTCAATGAACTCATGCCTCAGAGGCCCTCAGCATGCTACCCAGCACACAGTAGGCACATACGAAGTCACAGCATCTTCCAAGAGCCCATATGGATCCAACATGCCTTATCATTTCTCAAAATTGGAATAGGGACAGCAAGGGTCTGAGTCTTAAGTCCTGGAGCCCAGGATCCTCAGGAGGCTAAGGTAGACTCAGGGCCGAGGTGAGATTTCTTAGAGTCGGTGCCATCAAATGCCATGCTTGCCCAGCTGGGAAGAGCGGAGATTACCCCTGGCTCCATGCTATAGAGAGCTAGGCTGGCTTTGTGTTCTGGGCTTGGTTCCTCTGTTCTCTTCAGTCACTCCCTAGTTTCCAGATGGCAAGGGAGATGGGAGGAAGAGTTCTTCTGGATAGGACTTTCGAACAAGAGTGGTCACCCCCCCAGGTCAACTGCATCCCCCACTTTTTAGAAGCAGCTATACCTTGTCACTTGCTAAGAGATTTCGACAAAATGTTTAGAGAACTGACTGAACAACCTGATTGAGGTGGTCATCAAAGCAACAGGAACTGGCCTAGTTCTCAGCTGGGGCTTGATTCTTGCCCTTCAGGTTCTTAAACACCCAGAAACTCTGTCCTAAGGTTTTGGACCTGGGGTAAGGATGGCTTTCTGGCTGCTGCAATGCTATGGATTTGGGGGGGCAGAGTGGGGATGGTGGTGGAAGGAAGGCAGCTGTTGCTCCAGCCACCTTTCAGCAAGTGAATCACCTTTTCAGAACCTTTCAGCACCAGGTTAAGCCTTCAAGAGTTTCTCAGCTTACTCTCATTTCCCAACTTAAGGAACCCAGGCCACCTTGATGATGAGGGGTTGGGTTGCCCTCCCACTGGTGTCCCTAGAGGTCCCAAAGGTTTTCAGACCATCCACCATCCCCAGTGCTGTGCGGCTGACACCTGTGTCAGAGCAGAAGCAAAGTAGCTGCCTGATAACAGTCCATGTGACAGGGGGAAAGACTAAAGCCCAGAAAGGAGTACCGAATGGCTTAGGGAGGCAGAATTTCCCATGGGAAGATCAAGCAGGCTCTGGGCATTCTCCCTTCTCCTCCCACCCCCAGCCCTGTGGACCTGAGCTGCAGTCCTCTGAGCTCTCAGGAATTCAGGCTGAGTTTGCTGGCTGTCAGAATAGCGTAGCCTTGAGAATGAATTCAGGGATGGCAAATTCATTTTGCCTCTTCTCCCTCCGGTGGTGGAAGGAATGATCTCGCCGACCCTGAAGGAGTTCAAGTCGAGGTCAGAGAAGCCCTCTGAAGGATGTTCTAAAAAGAGGGTTGAGGGGGATGGTACTCCGGCCTGCTCCCTCGTTGGCCGAGGGTCCGCGCTGATCCCTGCTCAGGAGGCCTGGAACCATCCTCGAATCTGCGTGGCACGTCCGCTCTCCCAAGCGGGCCTCGTCAATCAGGCAGCGGCCCTGGCCCGGCCAGTACGTCTTCTGCTAGTCTCAGGCCCCGGGGGAGACCCCCGCCTCTGCTGTCTCCGGGTGCCCACCCCCTCCCCCCGCCCCCAGCGGCGGTGTCATTGTTCTCTGACGTCACGCAGAGGCCCCGCCCCTCGACCCCCATCCCGGCTCTCCTGCTCCGGCTCCTGGCGCCCAAGACCTAGCAGCCTCTAAAGCCCCAGCCGAGCAAGGCTCCCCCCGCGGCCCGGCCGGGGCTGCGCCCCCTTGCGCTCTCCCCAACTTGCCTTTGTTATTCCAGCTCCCTTCCTCGCCTCGCCTCCGACACCGCGGCGGATTGCAAAACGCGGAGCGCGGAACAGCCACCACACCTGGAATCCGAAGCCGGCGCCGGGCCGAAGCCTCCCCAGCTGGTGCCGGGAGGGGAGTGCGCGCGTGCGCGCGTGTTTGTGTCCAACCCGGGCTGCGCGGGCGCTGATTATGATTTGGGACTGAGGGTACCGCAGATCATGAGTAGGGGTGCTGAGGGGAAGGGGTATGGAAGAGGACGTGAAAGGAGGTGTTTGTATGTGTACCTGAATGTGAGGATTTAGTGCACAAGGAGATGTTTTTTTTTTAGTGTATGTGGGTTTGTACAGTGTGCGCGCTTGCCCTGTACACGGGCATATTTGTGAGCGCAAGTGTACGTGTGTGTGGGTGCGTGTGCGTGTGGAACCATGTTAGTAATACTGAGTGTGGGTGCAAACGTGTGCCGTTTGGGTAGGAGTTTCCGTGTGAGGGGCAGCGGACGTGAGCTGAAGTGGGTGCACACTTAGATGCTCTCAAGGGTGGGTCTGCCCAGGGAACCCCGCGAGCGGCTGTATCCAACTACACCTTGTGAGTGCCATCATTCTCCTCGACTCCTGGGACAGTGCACAGCCCTGAGCCGGAATCCTGCGCCACCGCTCCTTCCTCGCCCGCCCACCCCCAGCCCCCGCGGCCCACCGCCCGCTCACTTTGGGCCTGGGATGCTTCCCGCGGGGCCTTGGGGAATCCAAGAGCTTTTGGACCTCACAGAGTGCGGGGGACAGACCTTGCGCACCGCTTCTACCCAGCGCTCCAGCCTACTCCAACATTGCCCTTGGTGGGAGGGGGCGGGAGTCCTCTGCTCCCTCCACCCGCCAGCCCCCGGGCTTTAGGAGCAGCCCCAAAGCCTTCTCCAGCGGAAGGTTTTGGCACTCTCGTTAGCAACTCGCTCAGCCCTAGTACTGGTACCTGACAGCTTTCGCAGCCCCGAGCGCACTCCTGTCGGGGGCGTGAGAGCAGAGCGGGGGACACTCCGATGAGACTGGTGATTTCCCTCCTTCCCAGTGTGAACACATCTTAGGCTCAGCATTCCTCTCCTGCTCCAAACTTACTGGGGCAGCTAGGGGTGAGGTCGCAGTTAGGGAGGGGTGGGGGTGGGAGAGTCCAGAGAGCAGTGGAGAGCAGAGAGAGGAGGTGAGTGGGAGTGGGGGAGTGGGTGACGCACGAAGCCTATCAGAGCCTCAGAGGGTAAAAAGCTTGGAGAGAGCCCAGACCAAGAAGCTCGGAAGAAAGGGAGAAAAAGAGGGAAAGGAATGGGAGAGAGAGAGGCGAAAAGAGACAGAGGGAAAGGCGAGAGCGCAGAGAGCGCTAGGCAAGCCGAGCTGAGCGCTGGCGGCGGCGGCGGCGGCTGCGGCGGCGGCGGCGCGGCGCTCCGCTCCTCCCTCCTCCCCTAGTTCCGCACCGGCTTTTGCGGCCGGCCGGCGGCGCGGGGCCCTTTGGAAATAGAATAGCCAATGTAATCTGACACTTCAACTTGCTCGGCTCCGGGCGAGTTGATTCACTTACTCACCCCCTAACGCCGAGTTCCTTTTCACTGTCTGTGGACATTAAAAAAGCGAGCGGCGGCGGGCGCCCGGGAGAGCGATCGGCCAGGCGGCGGGCGGCGAGCAGCGACCGGGCGGCCGAGCAAGCGAGCAGCGCCGGCGCAGCGCGGTGACCCCAGCCCCGGTCGGCGCGGAGCTGAAGCCGGCGCGGAGCCCATCTCGGCGCCCTCTCAGCTCTTCCCGGCCGGAGCCGGCCCTGCCGGGCAGCGGTGGCTGTGGCAGCGGCGCGTCCTCCAGCGGCAGCAGCGGCGCTCGCAGCACCGGGTAAGTTTGGGGCCAGACCTGGGCGTCCGCTGGCCCCAGGCCTTCCTTCCTCTACCCGTGTACTCCTGGGGAGCGATCGTGGAGCGCCGGGCGCTGGACCTTTTTTCCCTTTTAGGGTCCGCCGGGACCTGGCGAGCCGGGCGAATGCCCGGCGGCGGAGCTCCGCTGCGCTCTTGGCGGCCGGGGGCCGAGGCCCAGGCGACCAGGGAATGCCCGGCTGCGCGGAGCCGGCTTGGTCTGCGCGCGGGGTCCGGGGCTCTTCGGGTGTGCGGGGCGTGAGTGCAGTTGTGCGCGCGCGGACCTGGTGCCCGCCTCCTGCTGGCGCGCCTGCAACCCTGGTTCCGTACACCCGGGGGCCGGACAGGACCAGGATTCGGGGAGGGAGGAAGAGAAGGACCGGGGTAGGATCACCTCGGTCTCCTTCCTTTCCTTTGGAAAGACGCGAAGTTGTGCGCCTGTGTGTAGGAGAGCCGCCCGAGAAGGCGCCGGATTTTGGGGCGCAAGGGGTGGTGGTGTTAAGTTGTGCATCTGAATTTCCAAGGGAAACACACACTTTTTGTAAATGGGAGTGGGGGGGCGCGGTTAAGTTGTTTGTGTGCGAATTGCCCGGGGGAGACGCGGTGCACCGTAGTAGCGGGGAATGCCAAGGGGTGTGTGAAGGGTCTTCCGGTAGATCTTTAGAAACCCGGGGAGCCATCAGGCCAAAGCCTGGATGGGGCTGCCCCGACCAGGAGGGGAGCCCAGGGGGGAGATGAGCGTGTGTGTGCGCGCGCGCGTTGCAAATAGGAAAGTAATTTCCCCGTGTTCTTTCTTCCTCTCCGTCTCTGGCGGCGGCGGCCCCGGGGGAGTGGGAGGCCGGCCGGGGCGGAGGTTGGGGGGCCGGACCGGGGCTGGGGCTGGAGCTGGGGTGGGGGGCGGGCTCTGGAAGCTTGTTTCACATTCCTGGCGTCTAGGCTGGGGGAAAAACAGTGGGGAGCGCGGCCTCGGCGTCTAGGGCACGGGCAGCGGGCGCGCGTCGCCCCCTCGCCAGGGACATCTGTCCAGGAAGCCAGCCGGGCGAGGAGAGGGCGCGGTGCGGAGGGCAGGCTCCCCGCCCCAGAGCAGCGGGGGCGCGGGCTAGGGGCAGCCGTCTTCCCTGCCATTGTGCGCCAGCAGATTTTCACGGGAGACTGCCCCGGAGCCGCCGGAGAAGGCCGGGAGCCGGCCTCAGCCCCTGGTTTAAAAGACACTCCAGGAATGTAAACAACCCGAGCCGGAGGGCGGGCGGGCGGGGGCGCGCCAGGGCTGCCGGCCGGGGCCCCCCAACCCCTCCCCTAGGGACGGCCCGACGGCAGGGCCGCCCAGCCCGACCCCTCTACCTACCACAAACTTTTTTCTCCCTTGCCTTCCTTTCCCACCTCGCTCCTCGGGCAGGGCACTGAGTGAGGGCCTCTACGCGGGCGAGGACCCAGGGCGCCTGGCACCCGACGCCTGACCCTGGAGGGCTGGCGGCCGGGCCCCTGCTTGGGTGTCCAGAGCCCCGGCTGGCTGCCTGGGAGCCGCAAGCTTCCTGGGCAGGCAGTGCCGGAGTAACTGGGGCTGTGAAAGCCTGCCCGCCTGCCTCCCTCCCCCTGCTTCTTCCCCCACTCTCCCCCTTCTCCCCCCCCCCCCCCCACTGCTTTTCCAATGCCCTGACATGAGGGAGGAAGATTTAACTTGGCAGCCCAAACAAATGTTCTCTCAGAGGTCCTCCAAGAAACTGGCGGCTGGGCTGGCAGGGTGAGGGCACTGCTCGGCCAGCCTTTTTCTTCCTTCTTGCTCTGCCATGGCCATTTGGAGCCCCCTGGGTGGACAGCCCAGGGCATGGGAGAGTAGCGCCCAACCCTTACTGATTTAGAAGGGCAGGGGAAAGCTGCTTCTGGAAGCCCCTGGCTTAGCGCTGGGCAGGAGCTGCCTGGAGCTGCCTCCTCTGCCTCCTGGTGCCAAGGGTTTTCTGGAGGATTTTCTTGAGCAACAGTTTGTCTCCTTGCCGCAACCCCGGGAACAGGGCCTGGTAGACCAGAGGGTTAACCAGTGCCGTCTCCTCCTCCCTCGTGGGTGTGAGGACAGGCTGGTTACACAGGGCAGGGCAAGAGGCCAGAGGCTGTTCCCAGAGGTGCCTGGGTTTGCTTATTATTGTTTCTTGAAGGAGATAAAGAGGTAGGCACTGAAGCTGTAGAATGGGCAGTCTGACTGGTAATGAATTCTGAATGGCCCTTGCTGCCATTTGTAGTATGGTCCCGGGAGTTTAAAAGTTGCTCTCAGGGAAGTTTAGATGAGGGAGTAAGCCAGTAACCTTCTCTGTTCTGGCTTCTTTCTGAGGGAGTCCAGACTGGGGGAAATTCCTGGATTCTCACTTGTGGGCTGCCTGGCCCTCGTGGCCCGGTTCGAGAATGCCCCGAGCCTTGTGCTGACCTTTCTGTCTTCAGGTTGAAGATATTGAAGCACCGGCATCAAACAAAAGACACATTGAAAGCCGCAGAGCACGTGTGACTTTGGGGCCAAGGGAAAGCATTTGGAAGGCGAGGGTGCTTTCTTCTGAGTTTTATGTTTTCGGTTGGGTTTTGCTTTACTCAACAGGACAGAAGCATCGCCTGGTCCCAAGTCATGAGATTATGAAATGCTGTTTTCACATGTAAATCTTAGAACTTTAGACTTCAGAGTTGGTGGTAATAGTTGCCTGAGTGGGATGATGCAGGGGGGTGGGGAGCAGTAGGGAGTTTTCAAGTTTTAAATGGTTTTGGGTTTGGGATTTTCAGTCATTTAGGGTATGGCTCACAGAGAAGAGTTGGGACTAAGTAATTGCTGGACTTACAGGAAACTTTGATAACTAGTCCTCTCTCTGCTAAAAAGGATTGCTGGCTTCTTTATGGGGACAAAATGTCCCTTTTTCCTCCTTAGGAAAGGGAGAGGAGGAGGAGCCTCATTCCTTTCTCAGCCAGGAGCAAAGAAAGGTCCAGAGACTTGGGTTTTTCCTCTGTCTGTCTCTCTCTCTGTTCCCCGCCCCCGGCCCCGCAGCCCCCCACTCCCCTAGTGATAGCATTATCTTCATCCCTGGTCCCCAGAGATGTGCCCCAGCCTAGGACAGGTGTCAGCCATCGATGTAAAATTGCAGAGACAGGACCCCACTAAGAGCAGCAAACTTCACTTTTTTCCTGATTGACAGAGATGGGGGTGGGTAAAGAAGGAAGCCACTTGGCATCCTGTTGTGTCCTGAGAGTTTTGTCACAAGAGTCCCCGTGTGTGTGAAGTTCTGAGTTCTCTGGCATTGCCCAGCATCCAACAGTCAGCCATGACCCTCGTCTCACGTGAGATGTTGCTATAAGGAATTCAGGCACCAACAAGTTAATTTCTGGAAGCTTCTCTGGGCACTCTGTCACACAACCAAGAAGCAGGGCCTGTCAGGTTCTGACTGAGTCCCATACGTTTTCATTCATAACTTTGCTCCCCAGGGCCCTAGCCTGGCTCCTATCACCACCTCATCTTTATGAGGCTCCTTAGGTTTTGTATGGACAACAAAGGCTGGGCTGCTGTAATTACCCTGAACCCTGCTGCAGCTTTGCCTGGTGACTGCTCTGACCTCTCAGCAGGACACAGTAGCCTCTGTCCACGCCCTCTGGGCAGAGGTGGGGGCCGCTCTTTATCCCTAGAGCTCTACCCTGATGACAGGGGAAGGCAGAGCCTGCCTAGGCTAGAGGCTCCAGGGGTGATTCTGAGGTTGGGCCCTGTGGCCCTCAGGGAAGATGAGAGACTGAAAAAAACAGTGCTAAGCACAGGCTCTGAGGAAAGAGTCCAGAAACCCGTCAGGATTATGCAAACATTTCCTATCACCTGAGGAGATAGGGGAGAGGTGTCAGGAGGCTGTAGCTGGCTGGCTGCCTCAGGCTCATAGTTTTATTCAGTTGGGCCTCAGTTTCCACATCTATAAAATGGGTCCAAAGGCAGGACCACTCCACCCCCAACTCTGATCCCACATGGTTGCTGTGAGGATGAGGCAGATATAGATGTGAAATCCCTGGACGTGTGTCGCCTGAAGGCCTGGCAGGCTGTGGGTGCGGAAAGGATGGAACTCCAAGAGGTTAAATTGAAGGTGTTAGAAGCATTTGCCAGATACCACTCTCCCATCCAAGCCTCCTGGAAGCTTATTGTCCAGCTTTGGCTTGCATGCTCCCCATGACCGGGTGATCACTACCTCTGGGCAGCTTCTGCCTTTAGTGGATAGCTCTGACTGTTGGCATGTTCGGCTGCATACACTCTGGAAATCAACCCCTCCTGACCCTCGCTGGGCTTCAGGAACTAGGGGTTCTCCAGACCACAGACTCGCACTTTGCTGAATGATCCCAGATTCAATACCAGTGCCCAGGCAGGCCACACTTCTGTGGGGTGAGAGGACACCCTTCAAATGGCTGCCTCAGTCCTTATTGGGAGTGACCTGTGGGGAGCAGAGGAGGGTCTGTCTTAGGGGCTCAGTGTCACTTGTCTCTGCGTGCCAGCTCTGCCTCCTGGCCTTGGATCGGGTAGAATAAGAAAGAAGATATGTAGCGGGGAGGGGGGTCGGGTCAGGGTCTCAGCACTGCTGCTGAAGATACTTCCTGAGAGTCCCCAGTGTGAGGACCGTGGCCTGCCAGAGACCCTGAAATGTGTAAGACAGTTCCTGTTCCTTAGGAGCTTCCAGTCCAGCAAGGGCAGGAAGATCAGTCCAAATAAATAATTAACCACCACCGGCTGGCTGCCTGCCATGGGTGCATGATGACAGTAATAACCACAGCCCCTTGCCTTTGTATGGCACTTGGTGGATTAAGAAGTGCTCTCCAACTTTGCCTAACTCCAAGAGCAGTGGCGGAAGCTAGCTGCTATTTAGAATCAGCCCCATTTAGCAGAGAAGAAAACTGAGGTTCATGGAGGTGAAATGACCCCTGCCGCAACCGGTACTCACTGTCAGACCTTACAGACAGTGGGTGTGCTGGTGCCTTCCCAGTGTGTCAAGCAGGCAGGAACAAGGGTGCAGAAATCCATGTGGACCCCCAGAATGGGGAACTGGGGACTGAGGTTAAGTTGGAGGAGGTGTGCCCAGGAGGGGTTGGGGAGGCTCACTTGCCCCCCACTTTGGCAGCACATGGCCCATGCCCTGAGCAACTGCACCGTTTTCTTAGGGCACAGTGTCTTACAGCCAGAGCTTGCTCTGAGCCCCAGATCCTGCCGTGACTGCCCAGGGCACACATGTCTGTGCATGGGGCTTTACCCCCATCCCTGGCCCTGGAGCAGGAAGCAGAGATGTTTCTAGGCCCCAGATACCCATGCAGACCAAGGCTCTTCCCTGGGCTGTGATGGTTTCTATAGATACAGACATTGACTCAGCCTGCCCCTCCTCTGGCTGAGTCAGTCCCCAAGCCGTGTGGGGTAGCCACCCTGTGGGGGCCCTTAGATTCCTTCTGCCCCTTAGCACTGCCCGCTTGCTGACCTGCACTGAGTTTTCTGCTGCCCATCTGAATGCCATCCCAGGACCAGGCTGCAGGTGGCAGGGGTCCAGGGCAGGGAGCAGTCGGGCAGCTGAACTGGCGGCTCCCCAGGAAGCCTGGCCCAGCCTGGCACACCTGCACAGGTAATGACTGTGGCCCAGGAGGGCCCCAGGCCCCGCCTGTCAGGCCCAGCTGCTGGGGTTACTGCGGATGGTGCTGGGGGAGGCCGGGGTGTCTGAGCTAATTAGATTTCTTAGATTTCAATGCTCCCCTAATCCTGTTAGCCCAGCTGTAATTGTAACTACTTGAAGATTTCAGCCGTGGCAGGCTGTGGAGGACAGACGGTGTGGGGACTCCACTCAGCCCCAGCCCCCAACCTTAGCCAGCCGGGTGGGGACTGGGGACTCCCTTTCTAGGTCTCCGGGGTGGGGCCCTGAATGATGCAGGTGATGTGCTTTTCCTTAGAATCTTAGCATCGTGGACTGTCAGAGCAGGTGTGGCCTTAGAGATCATCTCACTAAAAGTCTTCACTATGCCAGCGGGGAAACTGAGGCTTACAGAGGGGGAGGGACTGGCCCAGTGCCTGGATGGCCGGCAGTGCCAGGGTGGCAGGGACTTTTGTTCTAACTGTGTAATCTTTGTACCTGCAGACTTCAGGGCAGGTCTGAAATTGTCCAAGGGCTAGTAAACCCTCTGGAGAAGTCTACTTTATTTGGGATTTTTTTTGTCTCAAGGCTGACTCCCTAGTTGGCATTCCCTATACACAGACACAGTGCTGTTGCCTCTGCTGGCCAGGGTTTCTGCTGAGGACTCAAGCCTGCCTTTCCCAGTCTCCCAGACCACAGGGCCTTTCTCCTTCTCCCACCCGTCTGTTCCAGATTCTCAGTCTCTTGGAGGGTCCACCTCAATGCAGATTATAGCTTTGCCAGGAAGTGGCAGAGTTACTCTGAATGTTGGAAGGGGGTGGGTATTTAAAATATAGTCTCTTTCTACTTTCAATGGCTCTTCTAAAATTATTTTGGAATTATTCTGATGTCTGGTTTAAATGGACACTGAACCCACTTTCTGTCCTTACTCCTTGCCCAACAGCTCTAGTCATTCACCCACAGAGGTTGGCACTTGCAGAGGAAGGGGTGGTGGATGGCAGTGATGCTTTCAGAACCCCTGCCCTGGAGGGTCCCATCCAGCAGTTATATCCTGTTCTCTTCTCTCTGGAGCAGTGGGGAGAGGTATTTGAAACCTCTTCCTGCTCTTCATTCTCCCTGCCTATGTGTTGTACCCCTAAGTATGTGTTATAGAACTGAGGGGCTGTAGGATTACTTGGTCTGTCTGTTCTTTTTTTCTGGCCCAGGAAACCCAACTATGAAAAGAAACAATTGTCTGTATCCAACAACAACAATGAATTAATGGCAGAACCAAGCCTGGAACCCTGTCCCTCCAGCCCATTAGTTCATTAAACAATTATTGAGCTCCTATTGTTGGCCTGGTATAGTCTGGCTAGCCACCCTTTGGTGCTCAGAAATGAGTGATGCTCCATCTTTGAGCTGGGAAGGGCCAGATGAGCCCAAGGAGGACATTTTCTGTCTTGACCCTCAGATCCTACCTACATAGCTAGGGGAGGATCTGGCAGTGGAGCCCCAACCCAGCAGCGTATTTCTTGAAAGGTGATAACAGGTTGGTTGCATTAGAGGTCTGAGGGGAGTAGAAGAGAAACTCTTTAGGAAGAGTACAAGATTTCTCATCTGCCCAGGCCTGTTTAGTCTAAGGAGATGAGTAGCTTCTTCTGCCTCCAGTCCCCCAGCCCCACCTGGCCCTTTGTAGACTTTTGTTCTTTGAAGGACTAGTGGTCAGCTCTCCTGTTCCTGCTAACACTTCCTCTGTGGATGGAGAAGCAGGGAGGGAGCCCGCTCGCTCTGCCCTGGGAGTCACCTGTGTCACCTCGGGACAAGGAAGGAGACCCAGGTGCCTGGACCTCACCCTGTGCACAGGCTCGTGTCCAAACTCCCATCCTGCTCCCTGGCAGACTGTGGCCAAAGCTGGGAAGCAGGGCCCCTGGATCAGCCCAGACAGCACTCCGACTGAGGGATAATTAGGGCATAGCAACCTTCGGGGAAGGGTCCCGAAATCTTTTGGCATTTGCAGGTGGGGAGGGCCCTCCCCTCCCAGGGTCCCTGTCCCACCTTCTCATTTTGCAGTGGGGAAACCCAAAGTCCAGAGAGGTGAAGGGGCTGGCCACATGTCACACAGTGAGATGGATGCCCTACACCAGGGTGTCTCACTGTGGGGGGCTGAGTGTTCTGAATGGGGAGGGGTGGAATTTCCTTATTGATGTCATTGTTTTGGTGCTTCTGCTGTTTACATCTTTAAAACAACTAACCCAAGTCTCGCACAAACATCCTAATACTCAGCATTTCTTGGGCAGCTCATTGGCTTTAGGATCTTACACTGCATCAACTCTCAACTCCATCCTCTGTGACATCTGTAACTTTGGGCAGCTCCATGTCTGCAAAACAGGCTCACTAATAATATAAAAAAAGAACATGTGGCCTTCTCCTTAGGTCGAGAAGATGGAGCACAGGCAGGTCTGGCACATAGTATGTGCCCAAGACATGGTGGCCTAGGTCATTGTCACAGCCATTGCTCCCTTGACACCTGGCCAGCTGTTAGCAGTGCATCACCTCAAAGTGAACTATGAAGAGACTCAGGGGTATTGCCCAAGGTCACGTGGTACCTCAGGGCCAACCAAGGCAGGCTTGGGATCCAGGTTTCCTGATATCAGGCCCCTGCTGTGGTCTACAGTCTCCCTTCTGGAGCAGGCAGGACTGCTGCGGCATCTCAGGGAGGCCCCGGTGACAACCACGGGGCCTCATTCACCCCATAAGGGAAGCCTGTTCCCCTGGGAGAGGTGTTCTGAAGGTGGAGATATACATCTGGGTTCCTGCCTCAGAACTTCATCTTCCTCCCCTATAAATTGAGGTGAGCAATGATTGTATATCCCCCCCGCAGACTCTTCCTGCGGCAGGGGTGGGGAGAAAAGGAGAGGCAGGAGGGGCTGAGTCGTCAGCCATTAACTTCTGTGCAGAACTTCACGGGATGGGCACTGACTCAGGGACCCTAGGCCAGTCACGGCCTCAGCTGAGCCTCAGTTTCTTCACTTGAAATCATGAGCTGAGACCACATCCAGGTTCCCAAAGTGGGTCCTCAGAGACACCAGTCCATAAAAGGAAGGACAGATGGCAGAGCACAGCCTCTCCCGGGAAACCACCAGCCCCTTTGCTTCACCCAGGCTTTTCTAAGCCATAGGAACACCTCTCACTTCCCTTTTTAATGCAGAATAACTCGTGAAGACACCAGTGGAACCTCCTGGTGAGGCTAGGTGGCCCCAGCTCTGCCATCTTATAGCTCGGCCAGCAGATGGTCTCCCTGTTGAAGAACTGCCTTCCCCAGGGGTGTCTGTGGTGGGGAGCATGAGGACAGAACCCCACTAGCCTGTCTTCTCAGCAGTTCTACCTGATTGCCACCCCCTTCAAACCTTCAGGTCTGTCACTTTTGCTGGCCTCCTTTTCTTCTATTGTTACCAGACCACAAATCCGTTTGTGGTTGGGCAGGCCCCAAAGCAAGGCCAGCTTGGCGGAGGGGTGGGACCCCTGCCATGTCCCTAGAGATAGGCCTTGAAGACCTGCTGGCTGTGAGAGGAGGGGCCCTTGTACTCACCCTGCGGTGGTGGTGAGCCTGCCTGCACTCCTTGGCCATGTATTTTTCTGCAGAGGTGGTCCCCAGCTTTGTTCCAATTCTTGAATGAGTTTGAACAGCTGAAAGCAGTATAAGAATCACAGCCTTCATCTTAGGGTCTAAAATTACCCTGGCTCTGGACTCTTGAGAGTGTCTTGGACTGCAAGGAGATCCAACCAGTCAGTCCTTAGGAGGTCCAACCAGTCAGTTCTAAAGGAAATCAGTCCTGAATATTCATTGGAAGGACTGATGCTGAAGCTGAAACTCCAATACTTTGGCCACCTGATGCAAAGAACTGACTCATTGGAAAAGACCCTGATGCTGGGAAAGATTAAAGTCAGGAGAAGGGAACAACAGAGGATGAGATGGTTGGATGGCATCACCAACTCGATGGGCATGAGTTTGAGTAAGCTCCAGGAGTTGGTGATGGACAGGGAAGCTTGCTGTGCCGCAGTCCATGGGGTCGCAAAGAGTCGGACACGACTAAGCGACTTAACTCAACTGGGCTTAGTGGACTTCCCAGGTGGTGCAGTAGTAAAGAATCCATCCACTTGCCAGTGCAGGAGATGTGGGTTTGATCCCTGGGTTGGGAAGATCCCCTGGAGGAGGAAATGGCAACCCACTCCAGTATTTTGCCTGGAGAATCCCATGGACAGAGGAGCCTGGCAGGCTAGAGTCCCTGGGTCATTGCAAGAGTCGGACATGACTGAGGGGCTGAACACACACTGGAGTTAGTGTGACCCATGGTTCGTCTTTCCCTTCCTCTTGCCCAGACCCTCTGATTGCCCCTCATTTGTGTGTCACCTCTCTAGTCACAGAGGCACTGTATTTAAACCCCCGCTCCCAATCCAACTTGACTGGTGAGGAAGCCAAGGCCGAGGGAGGAGAAGGGACCTGACCAAGATCACTAAGAACAGTAGGTCCCCTGGGGCACAAGGCCTGCCTCGGAGTGGGGCAGCTGGGGTGGCCCCAGGGGGTGGCCCCTTGTGCCAGCTGACCTCACCACTGAAACCATTTTGTCTCATCCTCTGTGAGCACCAGGATTCAACGTCGGCAGAAAGATTAGGGTGAAGGGAGGAAGTTCCCGCCCACTCGCTCTTCTAGGAAGGCTGGGCAGGACTGGTTTACCTGCTGTGGGTCAGGAGGCCAGTTTCAGCCCTGCTGGCTGCACTGCCTGTTTATTCCGCTCCGGTTAATGTTTCCTCTTCCTGGGCTGAGGGGCTTGACACCATTTACCTAGAGAGGAGTGTGCGGTGTCTTCTGGATGCTGAGCCGGCATCAGTCAGTTGTGAGCTCTTAGCTGGGGTGTCCTGCTGCTGTCGGGGATGGGGGGCGGGGCAGCCTGGGGCCCCCGAGAGAGCCCTGGGCCCCAGCTGGTTTTCCACACTGGCAGACCCACTCTGGGACTGCAGATGCATCCCTTTCCCTCCCTGGCTCACACCCCTCCTGCCCTTAACTTTGTGGGACTCTGGGGAGTAGACTTTGTGGCTGGCAGGGGGCAAGTCAGGGGGCTGCTGGGCACTCAGCCCCTCTGCCTGGTTTGCTCAGCACCCCCGCAACCCCACCCCAAGCTCTCGGGCCCCCTTGTGCTTCCGATCCTGGAAAAAGAGAAGAAACCTCAAGTATGATTTCTTGCCTGGTGTTTGGTGATGGGGCCTGGCTGTGAAAGGAACTTCCCCGAAGCTGTGAGCTCAGCATTGATTCATTTCCTGCAAAAGGCTGGCTCTGTGATTCCTCCCACCCCAGTCCAGGTTGACACCTTCATTTCTGCACGTGCTTTGTGTACAGGGCTGATTTCTATAGGCACAGGAGTGGAGCTGCTTTGGCGCTTGGAATCCACATGGGCCCCAGGATTCTCAGAGTTTTCTGCCTTGTGGATGGCTGCCCTCTAGCCAGCTCGCTAGAGGTATAGTTGTCCAGCCAGGGGAAATGGTCCTCCAGACCTCCCCCTCCAGGGGCTCCAAACACTACTATTCTGGGTGTTCATGGGATCTTTGATTCTCAAGACAACAAGGGAGCTTGGCAGCCACCTCCTCTGATGCCTTTGTCACACAGATGACTTCCGGTCCTTCTGCCATATCCCCACAGAGGACTGTCTGTTATATTCTTGCATGCCTCCAGGGACAGGCTGCTCCCTGCTTTCCATCAGCTTCCTCCTAGGAAGTTCCACTTTGTGTGGCACCTACAAGAATGCCTCTCATTAGTTCTCATCTCAGGATTGTGCAGATAAGGTGAAGTCAGTTCTCAGTCACTCCCTTCCACATCATGGGTGTTTCCCCAGAGACTTCTCCTCTCTAGCTGAGTTCAGGCTGGAGTGGGCAGAATGGGCTTCCTGGATGAGGTGGTGTTCCTCAATTCTCCAGGGCTTCTTATTATCTCTGCCTTCTGGTAAGAGCCTGGGCAGCTTGGAGACCTCAGGCCTGACCTGAAAATGGTCTAAGACATGGAAGCAGACTGGGGAGGTCCCAACAGTGGCTCACTAGGGTCCGAAGGAGAGAAAGTGGCCTGGCACTTGCTCTTTAAGTGTCAGACATGCCTGGTGTTTTGAGAAGGATATCTTTCTAGCTTCTCCCAGTTTTCTCACCTGCCACTGGAACTGAGGTCCCTTTCTAAGAGGATAGCCAAGGGGCTATGAGTACCGCTGCCTCCCTATCTGTCTCCATCTGCCTCTTCCCAAGCCTCTCTCTGCCCTGCTCATCCCATCTCTCTGTCGGAACCTCCCACCTAAAGCGTCCTGAGGCCCCGGAGACCTGGCATGTCTACAGTGAGTGCTGGATTTAGTCAGGACTTCTGGCACTGCCTCGCATGGACAGTGTCCCCCCAGGCTGTCAGAGGGGAGGGCAGCGCTCTGCCTGCGTCCAGTGTCACAGCATCAGGGAGGGTAATGTTTTATCACCATGTGCCATGATGTCAGTGTCAGCACATAAAGGCCTTGGAGATTACCCAGGCCAACCCTCTCATTTAGCTGCTGAGTCTGACCTCAGAGGAGACAGAGGCCTCCCCAAGGTCACAGAGCAAGTCCTTGGCAGAATTGGAGCTAAAACCCAGGCATCCTGACCATCAGCCAGTGCCCATCCTCCGCCTTGTCACTGGGCAGAAACTTTTTGCCGAGTGAGACTCAGAGGGAAGCCCCACTGTGGCTGTGGTAGTGATGCCTGGTTCATCTGGGACTTACCGTCCTCATCTCACAGAGCTCCTGGGCCTTGCCTCTCTGGCTGTACTCACTAGAACCTCTGGGCCTGGGTGTCTCCATGACTCAGAGACCCAGCTAGCTCCCGCAGCCAAGTAGCCCCCCCATCCGCCCCCCGTCCCGGTGGGCTGCTGCCCTAGAACAAGGCTCTCCCCTTCATTTCCTGTCTCAGACAGGGCTGCCCTGCACTCTGCTAGCTGTCACCTTGGCTGGAAACAGTGTCTTCAGAAGCCCACCTGAGACCCCTTGCACGGGTGTCTAGCCTAACTGGCTGCAGAATGTTACCCTGACCTGGGATCATGGGTTGAATTTGCGACCCTTGTTTCAACCTGGTGCAATCCTTTCCAGGGCTCTGAAGATGCAAAGATGCCCAGACTGTTGGGTCATGGAACCTGGGCAACCAGCCTATCTTATCCCTGACTCATCCCCATTTCCCAGATTAGAAGACTGAGGCCCAAAGAGGCAAGGAAGCTAGCTGCAAAGCCAGCAAGGTACTAAATCCTCTGTGTGAGCCAGCCTGGCCTCCTTCCATCGCCTGCTCCCTGAGGCTAACTCCTTGGGCTGCCTAGGTCTAGTGTGTGTGGAGCAGGGACGCATAACAAATAGCATCTGCTGCTTTTCCTTCAGGGCTCGTCCAGACCCTGAGGCCAGGCCCTGCTTCCTTTCCAGGCCTGGGAGCCCGTGCACTGGGAGGGCAGCACCTGTTTCCTAGTGCCAGCAGGAGCCTCATGCCAGCCTGAGAACAAGGTTTGCTGGCTGGTCTGGAGCCCCCAGTGTTCTCTCCCTGAGGGAACAGGGCCTGGGATCTTTCTGTGCCTCCCCTTGCCCCGCTCTTTAAGAAAGATGGATTACTCAATGACCCTGTATGCGAGACACCAAAAGAGACACAGATAAAGATCAGACTTTTGGACTCTGTGGGAGAAGGTGAGGGTGGGATGATTTGAGAGAATAGTATTGGAACATGTATATTATCATATGTGAAATAGATCACCAGTCCAGGTTTGATACATGAGTCAGGGTGTTCAGGGCCGGTGCACTGGGATGACCCTGAGGGATGGGATGGGGAAGGAGGTGGGAGGGGGGTTCAGGATGGGGGACACATGTACACCCATGGCTGATTCATGTCAATGTATGGCAAAAACCACTACAATATTGTAAAGTAATTAGCCTCCAATTAAAATAAATTAATTTAAAAAAAAGAAAAGCCAGAAAATAAAAAGAAAGAAAGATGGATTACTTATGCATTCATCAAGTTTGTTGAGCACCTACTATGTGCCAGGAACTATTCCAGACCTTGGGGATATAGAGGTGAACTTGACAGAGGCCCACTGCATTCTCCTAGGTGAGACAGTCAACAAGTCTACAGCTTAATGTACAACGTTATGCTGAATTAGGGTAAGTGTTTTGAAGAAAACAGGATAAGGTGATACAAGGAGATGAGAGAATTGGGCTTCTTTAGATAGAGTGATCAGAAAAGGCTTCTCTGAAGAGGCCTACATTGAGTAGATATCTCAGGGAGATAAGGGAGTGAACCCCATGAACATTTGGGAGAAAACCACTTTAGACAGCAGGAACAGAATGTGCAAAGATGCTGTGGCATGCTCTAAGAAAGACAGGGAGGCCAGTGTGACTGGATGGAGTAGGATCAGGAGGAAGATAGGAGAGGAAGTTAGCAAAGTGGTCAGGGACCAGGTCACAGAAGGCCTTATGGGGCCCAGGAAGGCCTTCTGACCTCACACTCTGTAATTTGGAAGTCATTGGAGGATTTTAATTAAAGGGTGGAGACTATCTGGTGTATCTTCTAAGAAGATCCCTCTGCCTTGTGAGCTGAGGACAGATTCTAGGAGCCAAAGGTGGAAACAAGGAGACCAACAGGGCAGCTTTTGCAGTAACCTGCATGAGGATGCTGGTGACTTTGATCAGAGTAGTCAGCGAAGTTAGCGAGATGGATGTTAGTGTGTGGATGTTAGCGGACATATTTAAATGCCTAGAAACCCACTGGGAATGCCCGCCTACCTCTGCAAAGCAGGCTGAGGGGTTGGGACTGGAAAGCTGGCCCAGATCTCTTAGTCCTGTGGGTCTGTGCACTTTTTCTTTTGTGCTTGTCACCTCCCATGTAACTATAAACTATTTGTCATAAAGTGTCCATTGAGCAGTTGGAAAAATAGAGGCACGGGGAGGTGTTTCTGACACCCTAGTCTACACTCGTTGCTTACCATCTGGTTCCCATCCCAGTTTTCTTGCATTCACCTTCTACTTTCATGCCCTCTACTCTGCACTGACACTTTCTAACATGCCGTCCCCCTCAAACCCTGGCACCTTTGCCTATGTCAGTCCTTATCCAATTCTGCCTGGTGAACTCCTCTGCGTCCCTAAGAGCCCAGCTCCAGAGCTGTCACCTCTGACCTCCCTCCCCTGACCCTTTCAGACTCTAGGATTTCTTCCTCCACTAAAAGTTCTCCTGATCTCCTCTCTTCTGCCCTCTATTGCCAGTGATCCACCAGAATGGGTACTGGGTCTGTGCCTCCCCATTTAAGCCCCTTCTTTCCACTCTGTGTCCTCACATCCTGGCCCAGGGCTGGCACAGAGGAGGGAACACAAACATTACAGTGTATTCCTGGAGCAATAACTGGTCGCTATGGAAACAAGGAAGTGTTGCAACTTCCCTGACTTTGGAGGTTGGGGTCACAGCAGGCAGTTCTGTCTTGGCCCCGAGGGTCAACCCATGATGACCATCCTGGGATTCTTATTGATTCAAAGTCATCTTCAGCAGGTCCTTTCCCATCCCTGGGTCTCAGTTTACCTGTCAGTGACATGGGGGCACTGGGACTGCTTGGCTCTCTAAAGTCATTTCCACCCTAATATCCCTTATCCCTGTACCTCCAATTCTGCCTTGTAACCACAGGCAGGCCCTTTGCCCTCTTCAGGCCTCCCATTTCCCTTTTCTGTTCGTCTCTTTCCTCCAAAAGGATAACCTGCCTGAGTCAGGCCACTCCAGAATCCCAGTGTGTACATGGCCAGGAGGCCCATGATAACTAACCTAGGATTCGTGTGACTTACAGAGGCAGCGGGAGGGAAGTCCAGCCTCCCAAATGGCAACAGGGGCAGCAAGGGGTAGGTTTCACTCTGGTCTGAACCTGTGCAGGCCCCTGGGTCTCCTTCCCTCGCCTTGAAGGTGACTGCAGCTGGTGTTTGTCAGGTGGGCCTTGTCTCTGCTGGTTGCCACTCAACGTACTGGTGCCGAGTAGGGCTAGTCCTGGGCGGCCCCAGAGACTGCCCGCAGCAGGGTGAGTGGGTGGACAGTGCCTTCTCGCTGTGACTCTCTTCTCGCCACTTCATTACTTAGAAGCCAAGAGTCAGCCAAACACAAAACCGCAGCCTGGCTGCTGGTGCCCTTCATGGCCTTGCAGCGTCCGAGAGGGGTGGTTCCAGGGCTTGGTGACAATCAGGCAGGGCCCAGACCAGCGAGACCAAGGATCTGAGATGCCCAGTAAGGGCCTAACGCAGAGCCAGGTCCCCACATGCCATTGGTCTCAGTGGGCAGAGGGCTCGGGCTTCCCAGGTGGCTTAGTGGTAAAAGAACCTGCCTGCCATTGCAGGAGATGTGGGTTCAATCTCTGGGGTGGGAAAAGCCCCTGGAGGAGGAAATGGCAACCCGCTCCAGTGTTCTTGCAGGAAAATCCCATGGACAGAGGAGCCTGGTGGGCTACAGACTAGAAGGTCACAAAGAGTCAGACGTGAATGAACGACTGAGCTTGCATGCAGGCAGAGGACTCAGCCTGCACCAGTCCGCCTCAGCTCCCGCCTGGCACTTACCACTGGGTTGGTTTTTCCCATCAGGCCCATAAAGAGGAACTTGGGATGAGAGGGCCTCTAGGGCTCTCCGGGTCTGCTTGCTCATCTGTAAAATGGGTGGAGAGCCCCCGCCTCCCAGGGCCGCCAGGAGGGGAGGCTGAGGAAGGTAGTTTGTACCCAATAAAAACACTTACTGGATTGCCAACAGGCTTCAGCCAGAGGGATGCCCCTGTAAACATCGTTTTCAGGAAATGAAAGCCGGAAATGTTTTAAGATTGAGAATCTGGTGCTGTGTGGAAATACCTCCCCCTCTGTGTCTACGTGGTTTCCAGTGGTTGGGAACGCATGTAGCCAACCAGCCGTGCGTTCTCTGCCCAGCACTGCCCTGATGCGGGGCTGACTAGCGCCCTCAGGGCAGCAGGGGCCCGGGAAGTGGCTGTGGTCAGAGTCAGGAGACCCAATTCCCATCTCTACCAGGGAGCCGCTTGGTGGCCCTGACTCTCTACCCTCGGTTTCCCCATGCATACATTGAGGCCTTTTCTAGCTGGGCCTCTTGAGGACATCTGTTTGAGTATTTGTACCTCCTGGGTAGGCAAGGCTGTCTGTACCAGCACCCCCCTCACCCCTCCACCCAAACTGACTGTGATCTTCTCATCTCTACTCACTGGGTTCTCATGTTTGTAGAACAGGGATCTGTCTGCAGGGCTGGACCTTGCTGTGGAGAGTGGCATAAGGTCTCTCAGCTCCTCCTTCTAGCATGTCTGTTTTATCATCGCCTCCTTCTGGGGGTCTCTCAAGGGCCCCCCTTTATTCCCCTAGCCCTCTGCATTCTCTCTGACTGGACTGCCACCTCCATGAGGGTACCAGCTGGGTCTCCTTCCTGTATCCCCAGATGGCCTGGAGCAGCCAAGGTGTCAGTAAAGCTCGCATAGCTGAATAACCAAATAGAAACCCTCGGCTATCCAGATATTTCCAGTTTTCTCAGCATATGGGTTTCACTGGGCTATGTTCAATTGCTGGAATTTTGCTCAGAATATAGGATCCTTTAAAAAAAATCAAATTTTTAATAAGTTCCAAGGCCAGAATTGGGCTTTTCTGGTGGCTCAGACAGTAAAGAAACTGCCTACAATGCAAGAAACCCGGGTTCGATCCCTGGGCTGGGCTTTGGTGAATCCTTATCTTTCAAAACTGGTGCTTTCTGACTTGTATATTTGCATGTATTTACATTGTTTGAGCAGCTACTATGTCTCTTTTGAATTACATAGAGTAAATAATCCCATCTCTCATTTCTCATGCCAAAAAAGCAAGGAGGATTAGTAAACATTCTGCTTCGGTTGTTCTTTGTTATGTTTCTACCTTCATGGACTAGATATTATCTGTCTGTGCCTCGCTTCCGAACTCCAGGTCTCCAACACACCATCTCTCCAGCGCTTGCTCTGTGCATCATGTCTGTTGGGACCATCGTGCTTGACCATACGTGTTGAGCCCTACACAACTCAGGGGCACAAACAGGGTAGTCCCCACAGATTACACATTTATTCAGTTCTGGTGGGTAGTGGGGAAGTGTTTTGCGAAAGGAAAGCCTTGTTCTAGTTCTTGTAAAGCCACTGTCGGGACGAGGAGCTAGGGACTGTCAGGACTAGGGACTGTCATTGGCTCATTGCCCCAGCTGAAACTCGGGAGTCATCCTTGGCTCCTCCCTAGGACTGCTACCGATGCCGCTGGGTTTCCATGTCCCTGCTGCGCGGCCCAGAACTTGACCCGTGGGAGTGTGTAGGCAGGGAACTGGCACCTCAGACTCCACCTTCCAAATGTTTCCAAAGCCACCTCTCCTTTCCACTCTTGTGAAGCAGCCTCCCCTCCAGGGTCTGCCTCCAGCTTCCCTTCTGTGCTCCCTCTACTTGGCCACCAGCATGACTTTAATATAAGGCACCTCTGATGCTGTCACCTCCGCTACTCTACTTAAAGCTCCTTTGTAGCTTCCTACCACCTACAGCCTGGCACTCAGGGCCCTTCTTTGGCCCCAGCTGATCTTCCACTTGTGTGTGCTTTACATATTCTGTTCTCTGCTCTGTCTGCTTGGTGAACTCCTAGGCATCCTACAAAGCCCTATTCAAGCTTGCCCTCATGCACCTCAGCTAGATCAAGGAGATGGGTCCCCCACCTTAGCCCCAGTTTCCTAAGCACTGTTGCAGCCCTTATCTGGCAGGATCCCAGCTACCTTCAAGGTGCCCTATCCACATACAGGCTCTGACTCCCTGATACCCAGCACCAAGCTTGGCGTCTAGCAGACATTCCAAAATGCTTGTTAAAGAGTCAAATAAATAAATGATGGCTATACTTTACACAGAGTTGGTAGGTTTTGTGGTTTGGAGATAAATGTAAATTGTTGCTGTTTTCATCTCTCAGTCATGTCCAACTCTTTTGCCACCCCATGGACTGTAACCCACCAGGCTTCTCTGTCCATGGAATTCTCCAGGCAAGAATACTGGAGTGGGTTGCCATTTCCTTCTCCAAGGGATCTTCCCGACCTGGGGATTGAGCCTGCGTATCCTGCATTGGCAAGCAGATTCTTTACCACTGAGCCACCAGGGAAGTCCAAATATAAATACATAAATATACAAATATATATACATATATATTTACACATATATACATATATATTTATATACATAATATTCTAAGGTGGGTACCTTAGAAGAGACTTGCATGCTTTGCTTGAGAAATTTAATAACTTCAGTCCCAGAATCCCAGCAGCCCCGTATGCATGGTCTGACCCCTCAGTCACTTCCTTTGGGCCCCCCACTCAGCAACTCACTCCAGTACTCTTGCCTGGAAAATCCCATGGACAGAGGAGCCTGGTAGGCTACAGTCCATGGGGTCACAAAGGACACGACTGAGCAACTTCACTTCTTCTTTCTTCACTCCCCCACACTCCACTTAGAGCCAGAGGGGTAGCCAGCCTGAGTGGTTTTGCCTAGGGTTGCCACCCTCCTTGGCTTGGCTTCCTGGGAGAATTGGCTCAGCAGCAGCCTGGCCAGGCCTCAGGGCCTCTTGGGCAAGACTCCCTGGGCAGGGCTAGGGGCTGGAGCCTCATCCATGCAGCCTACGCACCAGGCCAGTCTGCGGCCGAATGAGCTTCAGCTTGCCACGGAGCTGGGGGTGGGCAGGAGGGAGGGACATCCTCTGTCGGGTAAACAAGGGTGTCCGGGCCTGCCAAGGCACATCCCAGTGCTCTATTGGTTAGAAGTGCTGAGCTGGGAGTTGCCAGGTGTCAGCCAGAGAGTGACAGGGAGGGAGACTTTCCTGGGACTTGGCCCATGCAGCAGAGCGGAGGCTGCAGGAGGTTTGGGATCCCCAGACCCGTCTGACCACTGTCTGTCCCTTCCCTGATGATCTTTTCACTATCTCAGCTTGGGCAGCTCCTGGGGCCCTGGGGAGGCTGAGTGGGCCACAGGCAGGTGATTTTGCTAAGCCAAGACTGAGAGCAAAATTTCTTTTTAGCCATCCCCATTGCAAATATGAGTTGGCCAAAAAAATCATTCAGGAGAAGACGTTACAGAAAAACCCGAACGAACTTTTCGGCGAACCCAATACGTTTTAATCCGCACTCAGTTGAGGCAAATCTCATATCCTTGGAAACACCCACTGCGTACCAGGCATGGTTATTTGGGACCTCACAGTTGTTACAACAACCCCCTGGAGTGGGTGGTGTTATCCCTATTTTACCCAGGCAGAAGCTGGAGCTCAAAGGGGTGAAGTTGCTTCAGGCCCCACAGCTATTAATACCAAGGCAATGCTGATCTCTTTCTCCCTACATATGAAAGTGAAAGTGTTAGTTTCTCAGTCCTGTCCAATTCTCTGGGACCCCATGGACTTTAGCCCACCAGGCTCTTCTGTCCATTGAATCATCCAGGCAAGAATACTGGAGTGGATTGCCATTTCCTTCTCCAGGGGATCTTCTGACCCAGGGATTGAACCTGGGTCTCCTGCACTGCAGGCAGATTCTTTACCAGCTAAGCCACGAGGGAAGCCCAAGAATACTGGAGTGGGTAGCTTATCCCTTCTCCAGTGGATCTTCCTGACCCCAGGAATCAAACTGGAGTCTCCTGCATTGCAGGCAGATTCTTTACTGTCTGAATCTGTTAATACCAACGGGATGCTGGTCTCTTTCTCCCTACAGATGGCCACTTCTAGACTTTTCTTGTCAAATCCATCCCTGCTGGGGTGAGTAACCCTGCTGAGTAACCCAATGGGCATGGTTACCAGCCTCTAACAGGGGAGCCTGAGAAGGTTCCTAGGTGGGCACCTCTCTAGGGGAAGTGGACAGATGGCCAGAGAGCCTGGAGCCACCAAGGAGAGCATCTCTGTGGCCCACGGGTGGAACACTGGCATGCTGGACCCTTCTCCCCCACACAGCTAGATGCCGATTGAACCCGCTCCAGTGGAGGAAACTGTACCCTCTGGTATTCCTGTAAGCACAGACTGAGGGCCATAGCATTGTCAGAGAAACCCAGATGCCGCCCACGAACCCAGCACTGCAGGCCTGACTGTCCACTCACTTTCATTCTTGAACTTGTTGAAGGTGTTTCTTGATTTTCTCTTGGCTGGTTTCGGCCCAGTGCTGTTGGAATCCCACTTCATGCGAGGGGAAGCAGTGAACTCTTCCCCCTGAGCCCTGAAAACCTAGAAGACTGTGATATCGGATCAGACGGGGGTTAGATAGAAATTTGTAGTGCTGGGCCCCGTGGGCACTTGGGGTGCTTGCTGCCCACTCCTGAAGGCAGAACCTGACTCAGGGCATGTCAGTTGGGTGTGTCTTCACCTGTCAGTTGGACAACCCCCTGGCTTTGGAGACCTGCCATGAGCATCACCTCTGTGGACTCCCTTGGCACAGGGCACCCTCCAGCCCTTCCCTGGACAGGGGCCGGAGCAGCCACCTTCTTCGTGCCCCTCCCGAGTGCTTGTGTCTGTGTGTGAGCACACAGGACTTCCTGGTGTTTGGAAGGGAGGGGGGACAGGGGGCAGAGAGACAGGATGAGCCCGAGTGTAATTTTATTTCTGTGGTTCGCCTTTCAAGCTGTCACGGTAAATCTATTTTACTTGTCACTTTGTAAATCATTATGCAGGATTAAGCCTTTTACCAGCTTTTAGGGCTTCTGCAGGCATCGAGAACCCCCGCCTTCCCCATCCTGCCTTCTGAACACCCCTGGCTGCACTGGGCACTGGTCCCACCGCTGTTTCTTCAGGCGTGGTTGGTTCGAACAGCAGTGGAAGCCTGGGAGACAGCTGGCCCATCGCTGACTTTAGCAGTCCCATTTCACTGACCAGAAAACAAGCTCAGGGGGAAGAGCAGGGACTCCCAGGCCCAGTGTCCAGGATGCTCAAGTGTTTCTGCTGTTCCTGAAGCAGTGGAGAGGGAGGCTGCTTGGGGCAACCTGGGACACTACAAATGGAGGGTTTTCCTCATCATCCAGGGAGCTTGGAGCCCCCTCACCCTACCCTGGCCATGAGACCCACAGAGAACGTAAGCTCGGAAGAGGTTTTTGAAGGAAGCAGGTTCTGCTTGGAGCCAGAGAAGAAGCTTCTATCCCCTTCTGGGGTGCAGGGACACAAGCTTGGGTGACGAGGAGCTGGACACGGGGGTCTAGTCTGAGGCCCCCACACTGGCATGTAGCACTCCATTTAGTTCTCTAGAAACCCATGCGCTTCTCCAGAGAAGGCTTCAGGGTGGCAGAACAATGAAGCCATTCGTTGAGAGGCTCGGAGCTGCAGACAGAGGCCAGGGCCCACTAGGCTGAGAGCCAGCAGTATGTGGTGGTGCACTTCCCATCACCGGCCCATCTGGAGAGGCCTGCTCGAAAATACAGAAAACAAAAAGGCCCCACCCACAAGGCTGACATACATTTCAGGAGCTAAGGTTTCGGGGCCACTGGCTTTGAGGGGTGAGGGATGTGCATGCTCCAAAGAGCCCTGTCAGGTCAGACTCAGCCCTCTCTCTCCTTGCCTTTTCCATCAGGGTGGACTAGCCTCCCCGCTACCCCTGCCCAGGCCCAGGCCATGGGGCTTCCTTCTTATCACTTACGTTCAGCTCTTCTTCTTGCCTTTGTACTGGTAAGAGGGCCCAGCCTTGTGGGGCAGCGTTCGCCCACACTGCTTCCCTCACGCCCCCACCCAGACCTCCTCTGTCTTACTTGTAACCTGACAGGTGAATCACTCACCTGTAATTTCGGTCCAGCAGGAGACCCGCTGGAGCATCTCCTTAGGGTAAGGCCCCGTGCTTGGCATAGTGAGGGCTCCTGATGGAGAACAAGAACCTAAACCGGGCAGTGGACCCCCCCCCCCACCCGCCATGCTAGGTGGCAACTGCTTGTTTGTGTTCCCATTCCTAGACATGAGCTCCTTCTAGAAAGCCAGAACCCCATCTCCTGTATCCCCTAGCACAGTGGGCAAGGAGATGGCATGGGCAGAGGGACACAGGCTAAGGCAGTATTTCTTGAGTGGAAGGATGGCCAAACAAAATTCCTGACTTCAATGAGTTTCATGGTCTAATTGTGAACTGGTGCTGGTGCTAAGTCGCATCAGTTGTGTCCGACTCTGTGCGACCCCATAGACGGCAGCCCACCAGGCTCCCCCGTCCCTGGGATTCTCCAGGCAAGAACACGGGAGTAGGTTGCCATTTCCTTCTCCAGTGCATGAAAGTGAAAAGTGAAAGTGAAGTCGCTCAGTCTTGTCCAATGTTTCACGACCCCATGAACTGTAGCCTACCAGGCTCCTCCGACCATGGGATTTTCTAGGCAAGAGTACTGGAGTGGGTGCCATTGCCTTCTCCAAATTGTAAACTAAGCCTTGGCTATTTGACAGAATAGGAATGATACCTACTCAAAGCACCAGAAAAATCCAAGAAGTTGTAAAGAGACCTTGGAACAAATGAGCAATGAGAATGGGCTAAACCAGTCAGGGGAGGGGCTCCTTGGGGAGGGGCGTTTAAAGGCAGTGTTGAAAATGCAGAGACTTTAGCTAGAACAAGGCGAGGAGGACGGGGAGAAGGGGCACTTCTGGGAGGCAGAGAGGTGTGAAGAGAGGGAGACAGGTGTGCATGCCCCCCGGGTCCGAGGTTCCGGGGAAGCCCAGCCAGTGCCTGTGTCTTTAGGGCAGTTATGTAGGCCAGGCCCCAGGGATGATTGGAACCTCAGAGAGAAGGCAGTGTTGGGAGGAGACCCTTACTGTAGAGGCAAGGGAGGTCAGGGAACGGTAGTATTTGAGGAGAGTAATCGGGAGGCAGAGAACTGCTTGGATTGGAGGGAGAGACTGGAATCTGTTGGTTACCCAGGTGAGTGGAGTCCCTCAGGTGCATCTCAGGGCCGTCCCACCTGTGCTGGGTGGGCGGGCTGGTGGGGTGGGGCCCAGGGGACTGGCTCCTCCTTCAGGAGGTGGAAGCAGCCAGGGTTTCTGAAGGTCCAAGTCCAGGCTTGGCCCAGCTGTCCCCTCAGAGGGTGACACGGCCCCAAGCCTCTGTCCTCAACTGGCAGACTAGGGAGATTTAACAACCCCAGCATGTCGGCCCAGCTGCTGTGAGGAGTAAATGAGGTGCAGGGAGGGGAAGGTCTTTGGAAGCTGACATCGTCCATCAGGTTTCATCCCATTCGGGAAAATCGGTGGCTGCAGTGGCATGGCCATTTCACGGCTGCTGGTTTCATTACCAACAAGCTGCGTGACCTTGGGCCCGACACGGCCCTCCTCCAGGCCTCAGCTTTCTCCTCCATAAAAGGGTCCGTCCTGGTAACCCCTGTCTCACCAGGTGCTAAACGTTGCGTTGAATGCATGCCACATGCACAGTGTCCTCTGCTAGGAGACCGAGGCTTGGGTGTCCCTCTGTGGGCAGGGCCCCACGTTGCCTGCCAAGCCCAGTTGTCACGACAGCATCATGCCATCTCCTTGTAAGCCTTGGAACCTCCACCAAGAGCTTCCAGTTCACGGCTTGATCTCTGGTGACTTCTAGGTCCATGTTGGGTTCACTTGCACTTCTGTCTACCCCCTGGAGGCCCCTTATTAGTCTAGCAGGCAACGAGTTCTTATCAGTTCCCTGTTATCCCTCAGCAAGTCTTGCGCAAGGTGTGTGCCTGTAAGTGATGCTCACGACTCTTTGGACATCCTGACACAAGCTGGTCACATAGTTCGCTTTTCTGTGAAACATGGAGTGGTTTTTTTATTTTAAGAACAGATTTCGTTTTGCTGATAAAAGAGCCCTTGAGAGAGCGAAGAGATAGGGTACTGGAAAAAGCACCCCCCAGAGCTATTTGGCTATGATGCAGGCAATCGAAGGGCTGAGTGGCCTCCCAACAGGAGAAAGGCTCCTGGGGGCTCACTTTACAGTGGGGGAAACTGAGGATGAGAGGGCGAAAGGGACCATCCTGAAGTCACCTAGCAAGTGTAACTAGGTGGCACTCGCAAGCTTCAGAAAATAATGATTGTATTCCTCTTCACCACCACCACCACCTCATTCAGAAGATTTACCAGTGTTCAGCGCTATGCCAAGCAGCTTATATACGTTATCTCATTTAATTCTCCAAAGAACCCTATAAGGGAGAGACTATTTTTATCCCCACTCAACATACACATGGGCTTCCCTGGTAGCTCAGAGGTGAAGAATCTGCCTGCCAATGCAGGAGATGTGAATTCAATCCCTGGGTCGGGAAGATTCCCCTGGAGAAGAAAATGGCAGCCCACTCCAGTATTCTTGCCTGGGAAATCCCGTGGACAGAGGAGCCTGCTGGGCTACAGTCCACGGGGTCACAAAAGAGTCAGACACGACTGAGCGACAACACACACGTGGGCATACAGAGTGATGCTCAGAGGGGTTAAGGCCACAGAGCTCGGAGCTTGTCGAGACAGAGTTTGCACACAAGTCTCAGAGCCTAGAACTTTCTCTCCCACTGCTCTCATTGACCCCCCTCGCCCACCCTGAATGCCTCTGCATGGCCAGTCCCTGCGAAGCCAAGAGAAGACATCTTCCTCTTTCTAGGAGGTGTGGGACTTTCTGTATTGAGCAGATAAAAGAGCCCGTTTGGGATGATTTTTATCAGCTTGAGCAAGCGGGTTTGACTTACAGGAAGAAGCCAATTTGCATTTTGGGAAAGAGCTGAGTGTAAAGGCCGCGGTGAGCACCGGGTAGATTTATAAATAAACAGTCGACCGAGAGCATTGTGTGTCCCCAGTCGCACAATGCTGGGCTCCTATTGACACCACAGACCATTCTGCACGTCACAGCTGCCCTTTGGACAGAAAGGGCCTAATTGAGTAAGAGCTCACTGCTGGAAACGCCACGGAGTCCGTCCCCCGACCTGGCTTCCCCAGGCACAGGCCAGCCGGGCCTGTTTACTGAGGCTGCTGGCCTCACATGCCAGGTGCAGAGCCTGCCGGCGGTGACACCAGGCGGCCCAGAAGGCAGTGAGCGTGGGGCCGGGCAGCCTAGAAGGAGGTGCAAAGGCCAGTTTCCAGGCGTTTGGCTGGGTGGCACAGGGTTACCAGACAGCCTCCTGTCTGGGTCCAGACCCTTGCTCTGCCCAGCTATCTTTTCTCTTTCTGGAGACTTAATTCTTCGGCCATGAAATTGGTAGTGCTCTCCTCCCAGGTTATTTTGGAATTAAGTGAGGCGAGGTTCACAGTGGATTTCTCTCTTGTCCCTGCCCTGCGTGGGATAACTGCGTGATCTGGGGCACATCCAAGGCCTTTAGATGGGGCTTGGAGGCTGCTCAGGGGGTGGACCTTTGGTCCAGAGAGGCTGCTTCTTCCGCACGGGGCCCAGGAGCTCGATTCTATAATATACCAGGATTCATACTCTATCTCTTCCACTGGTGGAACATCAGGTATTCCCACGTCCAGTCTGAGCACCTCAGTTTTCCTAGGTAAGAGGTGGGGAGACTGGGACTTATTAGGGTGAAACATAATGTCTGGTTAGTGCTTAATGTAGAGCTGGGCACATGGTAAATGTTCATAAATAAATTATATCTGAAATATTTATCTCAGTAGAAAATCTATTTTCAAAACAGAACGCTACCTACCAAGTCAAACACTGTGATTTAATCTCAAAAAACACTAAACAGTGCCAGTACCCATAATACCAGTAGTTAAAGACCACCCCTACAAGGCCCATCCGTTGGCCCTGTGAGCGTCTAGAGCCTTCACTGTAACCCTCATTCATGGCTGAACATAACCAGTTCTCATCTGGCCTTTCAGCCTTCGGAAGTCCAGCTCACCTCTCTGCTCAGATAAGGATCTCTGTGTCCTTCCTAGCTGACTGCTCTGAGGGCCGCCGCCGTGCTGCTTACCCCGTCTTCACATTTCACCTGTCTGTTGCCTCAGGGCTGGACTGCACCTAATAATCCTGCCGTGTGAACAAGGGCCCTTGGGACCTGTTCTCCAAAAGATGCTGCCCAGAACCCCTGCACCCCCATGAAGCACCTGCTTCTTCTACAGGGTACAGAGGGTCTCTCTCCCTCAGGGTCCAGTCCTCATTGTTCCAAGCCTTTGGGGGATCCACATTTCATGGCCACCTGGGGTCCTTGCACCTCAGTCCTCGTGGCCACTGAGAACCCCTGTCATCCCCTGAGGTCCCAGGGAGGTGATTGGGCATAACTGGATGCGGTCACTTACATGCTCTGATTCGAACCTGGCTCCCAGCCGGACCACCAGCCCTCAGCTTCCTTCTGGCCCTGGGTTGGTGACCAGGACAGATAAGATCCCTGTCTGCAGGGAGCCAGAGGGGAAACAGGCCAAGAAGCCAATAGAGGTCCCCTTTATACACGGTGATAGGTGCTAAGAAGGAAACAAGGGAAGCCCTGGATGAAGACACCGAGGGCGGTGGAAGAGGCCTCAAGGAGGGAGGCCCTTCCTGGGGAGGGCCCTGCAGTGGTGGGGGTGGGATGGAGGGACCCTGAGGGTAGAGGAGCAGCTTGTGCTCAAGCAGACCCTGACTCCAGAAATGGCATGTTCTAGAACAGAGAGGAGCCTCATGTGCTGGAGGAGTCTCTCGGGTGGCCTGAGACAAGGCAGAGACCACCTCCCTCCTTCCATCCTACCCTGGGCAGGAGGGAGCTCCTGCCCCCAGAGAGCCAGCAGAGCAGCCAGGCCAGGTGTGGACATGAGCCCGTATCTGTGTGTGGGTTCCATTCAGGGCAGCTCTCTACTCCAGCCAAGGGGCAGGTGACCAATAGCATCAGTGGCTATTTCTGCCTCCTGCCAGTTGCCTCCATCTTTGAGTAGGAGACCTGACTTCAGTTCCTGATCTTGTCCCCCAGCTCTCCTCTCCATGAGGAAGCCACACTTGGCCCTCCCTGTCACCTGTCATTTGAGTGACCTCCTGCTCTCACAGAGGAAGAAGGCAGAGGGGTGGGAGGTCTGTCACCACGGGTCCCATAACAAGCCAAATTTTCCCACCTGAGGTCAACCTTGGCCCACAAACCTTTCTTTATTTACTTTGGTCTTTGCTCTAGAACTCTGGTAGCAAGCTGCCTGGAATGAAATGTGAAGAACTCGAGATAATAATAAAATCAATTGGACTGTTTCCCCAGTAATTCTAGAGGCTGATGCATCATTAATGTTGGTAATACAGTGCCTGTCAGATCACAAACTTCTCAATAAATGTGCAGCTGGCTAGCTCTGATAGAAATTGGAGGCAAGCAGAGAATGAGATTTGGGGCCTTTGATATATGGGGTGTCAGCTGTGTGGTGAAGTTTTTATCAATTTCTGTCACTTTGGGCCTTTGTGCTCACTACGTATGTGGTCTTCATGGTACCTCTGTGTGAGCTGCCTGGATGCTAACTGCCCCCCGACAAGGGTGAGGAAGAACAGCTGCTGGAGGGGCCTTGACATCCAGGCCTGGAAATTACTGAGAGCCACTCAGGTGACGAGGACAAGCTGGATGGGCAAAGCCAGAGGCCTTTGGGCCTGACCCCATGGGTCACTCAGCCACTCCACAAGCATTTACTGAGTCCTGTTGGGTCCGTGACACCCCTGGGCCCTGTCCTGGAGGGCTGCAGGAGCTGCTATGGAAGTCTACTGCTTGGAGAGTGGGAAACAGTCAAGTGGTCATGTTTTCCTGAGACTGAGGGGCAGAAGGCAAGTGGAGGGAATGCCTAGGTCAGTGGCAGTGTCTGCTGGTAGACAAGTAGGGAGGGGGCATGCTCAGGACCCTGGGGTTGATCAGGGAGTGAGGAGTTTGATGAGGCTAAGCCCCAGCAGCAAGGGAGAGAAGGTTGGCATCTTCCTGGGGGCAGCAGAGCATGCTGGTTAGTGAGTGTTCTCCAGAGCCAGCCTTCTGGGTTTGTATCTTAGCTCCCTCTTACCACGGGGCAACTGCAGAGAAGAGACTCCATCAGGGGGGTACACTGGGGGGATATAGTAGCGGAACCACCCACCTGGAGGGATCTTGGGAGCATAATGAGTTAATCCCAGAGCCTAGAAAAGGGCCTGGTACCTTATTTGTACCTGACCAGCACTGGATTACTTCTGCTCAGTTACCAGTTAACCCTCGGGCAACTGAGAGCCTGACAGCTGAGATTCAGAGAGGCAGAGCAGGGCATCCCGCTCACAGAGCTGGCGGGGAGCAGAGCTGTGCTGAAGCTGGGGAGGTGGTGGCGTGGGGATGGGGCTGGCAGCTCGCAGAGTGCGGGGTCTGGGAGGTCGCCACCATTAGCCCTGGGGGTTAGCTGGGTGGGCAGTGGGTGGGCTCAGGTCTTGCTTGCTAGTGGCCTCTGGGGCTTGGGGAGATTCTGAGTGGCCTCAGGGACCTGACGATGGAGCTTTGGAGTTTGGCTGGAGAAGGACTGCCGCTTCTGTCAGATGAGCCACTTTGTTTACACATCCCAGCAGCGGGTTGGGATTCAGATGCTTCTGGGTGCCCCCTGCCAGGGGTCAGGTCTTGGGAGCCAACAGCCTCCTTGACATCCACCCCAGAGCCATGGCCTTGGAAACCAGAGTGAAAGGACCCCTGAGCAGTGAGAAGGATTCAGGGTGCGTTCTGATGCTGCCACAGACCTGCTAGGGACTCACACTGAAGGCCTGGGAGTTGGGTGTGCCTGTGCTCCCCAGAGGCTGGTGCTCCCCGAGGCCCCCTGGGTTCAGGACCCCTCACTCCACTGAACCGGGGTCCCTCCAATCTGCTTTTATCATATTCCTCCCTCCCATGGCTTCACGGGTGCCCCAAGATTTACTCACCGGTTCTGCATTGTTTGCTTTGAGAGTAAGGCCAGGTTGTGAGGCCTCCTGGGCCTCAGGAAAGAGGAAGCAGTCTTGTTAGATGGGAGTATGCAGATGACCAAGGGGCCTGTACCATACTACGGGCAAGGAGAGTTGGCAACTGGACCCAGGTCTGTCCCAGGTCCCCTGTCGGAGCCTCTATGACCCCCGTGGGTCCCCTGTTGCTGAGCCTGGGGTACTGGCACTTGTCTGGTTGGTGAGGAAAGCTGGCTCTGCATTTAGCAGGAGACTTGCCTAGAAAAGTCTCTCTCCATAACTCTCCCCGCCCCGCTGCCTGTGGCTTGGGTTTAGAGGAAGTGTCCCCTTGTGGGAGTGAGAGCTGGGAGGAGGGGTGGTTGGGGAAGGTGCTGAGGGGAAGCTGTAAGGTGCAGCAGCTGTAAGTGCTGTAGAAGAAGGAGCATGTGGCCTTCTTTTCACTACCTGGAGGGCCTAGTCCCAGAAAAGCATGGGTGCCGGCGGCCCCACGCTGACTGAGTCCCGCCACTACTGCTTATATGACCTTTACAGCCCCTCTGGGCCCCACTTGGCCCCTCTGAGCGTCACTTTCCTTACCACCACAATGGGGGTCCTCATGCCTACCTGATTGGAGGTGCGGTGGGCATGCATGTGATACTCAGAACTGCTTCGTTCCTGAGTGCCAACCCTGTCCCAGACTCTGGGTGACCTGTCCCGGCCTGACCCCAGGAGCTCAGAGCCTCACTAGAGAACAAGACGGGCCTGTGTTCCCATGGCAGGAAGGCCCCATGGCCACCGTGAGGGGCCTGCTGTGGGGAGTGGCTCAGGTCAGGCTGCAGGGGAAGGGCATTCAGGTAAGGCTTCCCACAGGAGGTGACCTTTGAGCTGCACCCCAAAGAATGAGCCAGGGAATGTTCAGCAGAAAAGGAGCAGCAGAAACATCGGGCCTTGGTGGGTGGGAAGCAAGGCTAGGTTGCTCAGCGGGGCTCTAATCACACCCTGGAGGGCTTTAAATGCCCGCCATGCCTTAGAGTTTACCTTTGGTGCAGGGTCAGTGAGGAAAGATTTGGGGTGAAGAGTGCTGGAGCCAGACCTGATTGATAGAATGATCACCATGGGAGCTGCCTGGAGGGTGTCCTCACAGGGGCCCTAAGGAGGTCTGGCTGCCTAGGGCAGTGGGTGCCCAGTGCTGGCTGGGCCTGGCTACAGCAGTGCTATATGAAGGCTGGATGGTGGTTGGTGCTGGTATTCAAGGGGCGTGAATTCCAGGCACCAGGGGGTGGGGGAGGGTGCTCTTGGTCCGTGGGGCTTCTGCACACAGAACCCTCGGGCACTTGCTTAACTGTGCAGGTGCCGGACCCCACCCCGCATTTTGAAACCGGGTGAGAACTGCAGGTCTGATGAGGAGCATAGAGGCAGGGTGTCTGAGGGGGTCCCAACAGGACAGGAGCCAGTGAAGGAAGAGTGGAGCGGATTGCAGACTCTTGAAAGGATACAGGGAGGTGCTGCACGGGGTGGAGTGGGCTGGACAGAGGAGAGAAGAGTTAATTCAGCAAACAGGTACAGAGTGCCCTTCCTATACCAGCCCTGTAGGTGACAGGGGTGGGCAGCCCTCCTGACTGCCCAACCAAGGCAAGCACACAGCACTGGCTACATACTGAATTCACACTACTGAGAAGGAGGCAACTGACTCAGTCGTCTGGGATGAATGGGAAATTCCCAGGTCAGGAAGTGAGGGAAAAGCATCTGAGGCATAGGGAACAGAACTTGCAAAGACTCAGAGTACCAGAGCAATGTTGTCAGAGAAACACGGCCCTTAAGTTCAGGCTAGTGGGCCTGGACTAAGTTTCCATCTAGGGGCAGCAAGTCAGCCAGACTCCCTAAGTCAGAGAAGAAAGGCCTGAGGCTGTGGGATCTTGGGAGGTCCGAGGTCCTTATCCCAGTGGATGTTTGAAGGTGAGGGGGGTCATCAGTGCTTGCTAGGCTGTCCCTGCCCAAGAAAGGTGACAGAGCAATGTGCCAGCCCTTGGACTGCCTGCGTGTTTCTTTCTGGCATGAGCACATTCATGGGAGCTGTGGAGTCAGAGAAGGGCCTGTTTGTCCAGAGGGAGAGGCCGCCTCTAGGCAGGTGACTGGCACCTGCCCTTCCAGTGCCGAAGTCCATCTGAGTGCACCAGGGCAGGGAGGGAGGGTGGCCAGGTGATAGCCTTCTTGGCGGGTGTGCCCTGTCATCCTGCGCAAAGACCAACCAGGGGGCCCCAGGGGCAAGCACCGTCCCCACACTGTCCTCCTTCCCAAAGACACACACACACACACACACACACACACACACATTCACACACTCTGAAGATGCACCACCAGCCCTCCCCACTCTGAGGACCTGACATCTGGAACCAGGAAGGTGTCGATCACTGACTGCCAGTTGCCACAACATACAGAGGTCACCGAGGACCAGAGAGGGGAGGTGACCCGCTCCAGGTCACACAGCAAGTTAGCCCACCAGTCGGCTCCCAGGCTCCGCCATGGCACCATGGCCCCAGAGCTTTGGGAGGAACTGATTGGACCCCCACATGGCTCAGGATCTGGCCACCTTCTCTTTAGCCCCTGCGTTAGCTGTGTCTCTAAGCCCCAGGAAGAGGGGTTGTCTGCCAACAGTAAGCACTCCATTGTTGGAATCAGCTTGTGTGGCTTCTTTATTCCCCCCAACCTAAAACAACCCAGGGAAATAAACCCAGAAAAGCTCCGATCCTTGCGTGTGTTGGGCCAGCGTTACCCAGCCCAAGTGTAAGACGTACAGTGGGAAGCGTGGACCTAGTAGAGTTCTGAACCCCTCCTGACAGGGAGGCAGAAATCCCAGTTCTGGAAGCGTGTAAACAGGGTTATTTTTAGCCCTGGGAGGGCTGTGGGCGCAGCAGCGTGACCTGCATTTGGCTCAGCCCCCTCCTCCTGCCCCACCCGGCAGAAAGGGCCTTCTTTGCCCCTCTGCTCTCCCTCCCACCCGCCTCAGGGCTGGGCCAGTGAATTCTAGGGTCCACCAAGAGAAGGAGCTGAGTAGGGGAGTCTCAGGGAGGCTGCCCACAGCCAGGAGCTGAGGCCAAGACCAGCTCACAAGGGGGCAGGATGTGGTTTGCAGAGAGGCGACATTTCACGTTACAAGAGAGATACTGGAGCCACACAATTTCATGCTTTTTTCCATGGACTCTTAGTCCCTAATCCTCGTCCCTTCCCCAGTCTGGGCGTCAGGAGGCCTGGTCCCAAAAGAATGTGCTGTCACTTTCACCATGGTGTGCTCTGACGGATGTGACAGCTCTCAGCATCTCATCCACGCCCTTATCCTTGAAGGGGGATCGTTCCCTACCTGGCTGGTGGGAGTTGAGCGTGAGCTTAACAAGGTCGTGGCTGGTCATTCATTCATTCAGCAAACACTCAGCATTGATTTTGTGCCAGACATTCTTCTGGCCACTGGCTATAAAACAAGGAGCCAGGCTGATATGGCAGTGACCCTCCTGGAGCTAAGATCATCAGGGTTGGTGCCAGAGACAGGTAATAAGCAAGCACTTGCATAAACAATAATCTGCTTACAATGTGCAATATAGGAGTAATACAGGGTGACGTGTTATGGAGTGATTGAGGTGAGGGTGGTGGGCTTCCCAGATGGTGCCTAGTGGTAAAGAACCTGCCTGCCAGTGCAGGACACGGGCTCAATCCCTGGGTCAGGAAGATATCCTGGAGGAGGGCATGGCAACCCAATCCAATATTCTTGCCTGGAGAATCCCATGGACAGAAGAGCCTGGCAGGCCATGAGGTCGCAAAGAATTGGACACGACTAAAGTGATTTAGCACGCACGCACATGTGGGGTGAGGGAAGGGGACACATATTTAAACAAGAGCAATTAGAAAGGAACCCCAAGAAACAAATAAAACAGAGCCAGTCACAGTGGAGAGAGGAGGTGGTTAGAGGGAAAAACAAGTGCAAAGGCCCTGGGGCAGGGAAAAGTGGCTGGAGGGCAAGCAGTATACTTGGTAAAATGGGCAGGGGCCAGATGAGCAGGGTATGCGGTCCATGGGAAAGCCTTGGAGAGGACTAAAAACAGGACAACTATAGGGAAAAGCAGGAAGGAAGTGAGAATGGGAAGTCAGTGAGGGGCTGTTGCCCTCGCCCAAGCAAAGGAGCTGGCGAGCAGTGGGCGGGTTAGAGCACAGGGAAGGTGAACCATGGAGGTGGCAGATGGTTCTGAGAGGGAGCCTTAGAATCAAGGATGGCTCCTTGACTTTGGGATCTGATGGCTGGACTGTGGGGAGGGGAGAGCAGTTGGTCAGAAAGGGCTGGTGCAGGGAGAGTGGAGGGAGAAGAGGACCTGGGGGAGGGGGAAAACTCTTCTAGACAATACACTGGGGATACCTATTTAAGTTCAAATGGAGAGGGTCGCTTGGGCAAGGGGGCACCCCAGGCCCCAGGCTGGCACAGCTCTCCTCCCCGGGAGCTCTCTGCCAGCCATGAGCCAGGCTGTGTGGGCGGGTGCTCCCTTGGGGCCTGGCCTGGGATTTCATCTCTGTGCCTCATGGACAAAGCCCTCTGGCTGACTGGTTTGGGTAGGGGTGGGCAGCCCCTGCACTTGATACAGAGAGGCCTGAAGGCTCGGCCAGACCCTGGGCTGAAGGGCCCAGAAGGCGCCCTGCTGGGGCACACTGGCATTCCTTTGCCTTTGGCTGAGCCCTGGGTGTCACTACCACACCTTGTGCCCAACTGGATTAACTTCTTATTGTGAAGGAGCAGCGGCCCCCTGTGTATCTGGATCAGGATGTCCAGAACAGTGGAAGTAGCAACATGCTTGAGATTTCTCACAGCAAACTCAGTTCCCCTTCCTTTTGTCATTGGTCAGCTATGTGACCCCAAACATGCCCCCTCCCCTCCCCTCTCTGGGCCTCGGAATTCCCATCTGAGACACCGGGATGGAGCAGAAGGTCCTCAGGCTCCTATAGCAACAATGCCTCCGCGTTGATTGCAGAGCTTTGGTATTGAGGGTCGTGGTGTGAGCAAAGATCTGGCGGCTGCACTGAGGAAACACTTTACAGGGACCTGGGGAGTAGATGAGTGTGGCATAGAGGCCACCGGAAGCCGGAACGCCCGGGAGCCTGTGGAGGGTCAAAGGGCCCAGCTTACCATCCCAGCAGTTGTGCCTGCGGGAAACTCTCTGGACTTTTTAAAGCCTTGGTTTTGCCATCTGCCAAATGGGAGTGATAAACATCGCTGACCTCAGAGGGATGAATAACTGCTGAGGTACCAAGAGGAGGCCTCAGCTCAGCCCTTGCTCATGGAGCATCCTCAGTTTCTGGCAGCTGCCCTCTCCCTGGCCCTCTCCGGTTTGCAGCCAGAATCCAAATTTCAGGGGCGGGCACTTCTGCTGTTGGGGCTTCCTGTGAGAGCCACAGTCCTGGCCCTGGGAGTCCTGCCAAACCGAACTGTGGAGGCAGGGAACCTCGCCGTGGCCTTGGGGACCAACCCACTGGCTGGTTTCTCGGTGTCAGTAGAGGCATACTGGGGCTTTAACCCAAGGTGGGAGAAGTTCTGCAATCATTCCAGTTTTGTGTTTATTTCTCAAAGAAGAGATGGGTTTTGATTTCCTATCAGCGTTGATGTGGTTGCTGTTGTTGTGTTGTGTGTGTGTGTTGTGTGTGTGTCTGTGTGTTGTAACTGCTCCGGGTTTTAGAGCTGTGGTAGAAAGTGAGGAAAATAGCAGATGCTGTATCCATTTGCCACCAAACTGTCTTGAAATGCTATAAATATTTTCTAAAAAGACTAGCTTCCCGAGCCCGATGTGTTAGTTATCTCCTCCCCAAAAAACTGATTCCCTGAAAATTAAGACAAATCACCTCTTAAATCACTGTCGTTAACCTCAGGTGTAAGAACCGTTCACGCCAGCCGCGGGTCAGGCCGACTCTGCTCCGCCTACGCAACTCCATGTGCATGGAGACCGAGGTGGCGGCAGAAAGCGAAGATCGCTGTGCTCAGCCCGGAGGCCTGGCTCGGCCACTCACTGCTGTGTGACCTCTCTGAGCCTCTTGTGTCCTTATCTGGGTCACAGAGATATATCACCCACCACCTCTGAGAGCTGGCTCTGGTGCTCCTCAGAGGTACCCACTGGTGACTGTCAGGACTCGGCTGAGGCATTCATCCCAACTTGAGGAAACCCCTCAGCTCCTGGCCCTGTCCAGCCCCCTGGCCATGTGGAGGGCAGCCTCCAAGTTCCAGGCCCCTTGCTGGTCTCTCTCTCTCCCACAGAGAGAGCTGGTGAGGCTTGCAGCTTCTAGCAGGCAGGCAGCAAAGTAATGCCAGTGTTTCCTCTCTCTGCGTTTGTTTTTCTGTTTAACTTCTGTTTGTGGTGAGTGAGGCTAATTTCATACTTACAGTAATCTTACAAAGTTTTTTTTTTTTAAGAAATGTATTTTTGCAAAAATTGTGAGTGGATTTCACACAAATATTAAGCGAATGGCAGGCTAGACGGCAGAAGGAAATGACAGAAGCCAGAAAGACATTAGGAAACGTGGTGGGGGGCAGGTGGTCTGCACCCTGAGTGTCCCTTTTCTTTCCTGTTCACCTGTGTGAACTTTTTATCTCCATTACCCTTATGTCTCCTCGTAGAGGAGTGGCAGGGTGCTGGGACAACTTTGGATGACATCTCTTGCGCCAGCACAGTGTTTGGAGGGGACCACTAACTCCGCAACACGGAGGGGTCACAGTCCTCTCTCCTGGGATCAAGGCCTTACCTCAACCAGGTGTGGACAAGCCCCAGCAGGTATAGTGGCCCCTCCCCTGTGTCACTTACTGTAGGTCTTGTTGTGTGTTCCATCTGATGGTTGTGTGCTCCATCAGATAGTTCATCTGCTTTAAACTATCTCTATGAGCGGAAGGCAGAATGGCCAGAAAATAAGTGTCCTGGGTTCAGGCTAGATCTCTGAATTATAGGCTGTGTGACTGCAAGCAATTCACTTGCTATCTCTGGGCCTCAATTTCCTCACCTGCAAAACGGTGGTAAATGGGGCTGCCTCATGTACTGGCCAGCTATGAAGGCAGCGGTGGAGTGAGAGTTCTGAGGATGATGGCAGGACACGGCCGTGGTGTGTGCCTGTGTGCCTCCCACAGCCCCACTCCATCATGGCCAGCCCAGGGCCACACACAGGGTAGGTGCCCAAGAAGTGCCTTGACCAGACCCAGAGATCCATGTGCTGCCAAGGTTTCGGATCCCTTGTCCACTGTTCTTGGGGTTCCAAACAGAACATGTAGACAGGTTTCTGGTTTGGAATCCTGGCTGCTGTGTGTTCACACACCACGGCCGTGTCCTGCCATCACCCTCAGAACTCTCACTCCACCGCTGCCTTCATAGCTGGCCAGTACATGAGGCAGCCCCATTTACCACCGTTTTGCAGGTGAGGAAATTGAGGCCCAGAGATAGCAAGTGAATTGCTTGCAGTCACACAGCCTATAATTCAGAGACCTAGCCTGAACCCAGGACACTTATTTTCTGGCCATTTTGCCTTCCACTCATAGAGATCGTTCAAAAACCTTTATGTATCCTGCTGTTTAAATTTTATCCATTCATTCATTCATTTGGAATCTTTGTAGCCTGGTAGATAAGATCTTTGAAGCCAAATGGTCTGCTTTGCATTTCAACCACTTTTTGGCCATGTGCCCTTTGGCAGATTCCTCTATCTCTTTGGCTTCCTTAGTGGCTCAGATGGTAAAGAATCTGCCTGCAATGTGGGAGACCCGGGTTTGATCCCTGAGTCAGGAAGATACCCTGGAGAAGGAAATGGCAACTCACTTCAGTATTCTTGCCTGGATAATTCCATGGAACCTGGGGGGCTCCAATTCACAGGTCACAAAGAGTCGGACACAACTGAGTGACTAACACTCATTTTCTTTGTGCCTCAGTTTTCTCCTCTAGCAAATGGGCATAAATATCACATGGGGCTGTTGTGATGATTAATGAGTTAGCAGTGCCTGGCTCAGGGTGAGTTTCTCGAGGGTAAGCTAACCATGCTCACCACTTTGGGCAGTGCGTGGGCTCCCTCTCTGTGCTGGGCACTGAGGGATCATCAATTCCCCTGGGCTCTGCTACAGGCTAAGGTGAAGGTTGAAGAGAAATGGAAAGATCAAGTGGTCTGTCCTAGTGGTAGGCAGAGAGAGTCCTGCCCAGAACCTTGGCACAAGGTAATTATCTACTGTTCATCAGCTGATGAGCCATCTCCCCACCGTCTGTCTGTCTGCCTGCCTGTATGTCTCTCCTCTTTGTATTTGTCTGTGCACTGCAGTATAAACAACCTCTCCCCAACATATAGCCACCAAGGATCTGCTTGCAGGCCTAGGGGGTGACACCCTAGCCCACCTGGAACCCGTGTATTCTGCTGCTGGGGCATGGAGCCCAGTTTTAGTCATCCTCACTCCACCACTAGATACAGATGGTCATATTATTAATAGTCATAATTAATCAGCATCCTCGGAGGCTGTTTTCCCTGGGCTTCAGATCCTCAGGGCAGGCAGCCCCAGGAGGTCTCTCTCCAGTCAGTCCTCACTTTACAGATTGGAAAGTGGAGAGTGTGAGGCCAGGAGGAGGGAGGTAACTCTGGGGAATACAGCTGGGAGTGCCCCTGGGCTCACAGCCCAGGTCTGGTGACGGCACCCCGGTGTTCCTGCCCAGAAGTGGACTCTCCACAACCCCCAGCCCCAGCCCTCCGAGGTCCTAAGGCATTAGACACTGGGAGAAGCCTTCAGTGCTGGGAGTGGGAGGGCAGCCCTCAACCTAGGGGGCGAACTCAGGAGTCTGGGGCCAGGAGCAGAGGAAGAAAGGCAGAATGGGAGGAAAGGCCGAGGGAGGCAGGAATCTAGTGGGAGAGGAGGTCTGACTGTGGAAGGGCAGACACAGGGCAGAAGAGGGGTAGCAGCGCAGGGTGGAGGGGGTGCCACATACCAGGTCCTCTCCAGCCCCCACCCCAATTGTGGGCCTGGGCCTAATGCCAGCTGCCTCTCCGTTCTAAGCACCATGTCCTAGAGGTAGTGATTTAGCGCCAGCAGCAGGCTGCTTCCTGATTTATGGGCCTGCTCTGGACAGGCCCAACCCCATGAGCACAGCGGCCGCCACGGGTTCCTGCATGGTTCTGCAGATGGGCACCCGCCCACCTGCTCCCCGCACCCACTCTCCTGGGCCCCAGAGCTGCCGGGGCCCTGCCCGTGCCTCGGAGCTGTCCACGCCCCTGCTTAGGGCCCCCAGATGCCCCGAGCGCAGCTGTGTGCTGTCCTGGATGTGAGTGTGGACACCGATGAGCACGTGTGCCCAGGTGCCTGCAGACATTAGCAAGGGAAGTGCACACGCACGTGTGTGACTTGGGTCAGGGTGTGATAGGGCATGCCTGTGGACTTGCAGCTACCACCTCATCCTGTTTTCCTCGGAGGAATGCCATCCGCCCTTAACACCTGCACATGGTGACCCACGTGGCTGACGGAGATGTCTCAGCCTGATCACCAGACTCATCGGTAAGACTCCACCATGGTCCAGAGTGCCTCCGCCCAGGAGGCCTGAGGGGAAATGGAGGTGGGCTCGTCCTCAGAGAAGCTCGTCCTTCTGCCATCCCCACAGTGTGAGGCTGGGAGGGAGGGACACAGCCCCCATCCCCAGGCCCCCACGTCCTGCTCCTGAGTCACCTCTCTCCACCATGCTCACAAGCCTACACTTACTGTGTCCCAAGCCTTGGTGACAGCCCTATGTCATGGGTCAAGCAGATCAGGGCACAAGCCCAGGCTCCGTCCCCAGCATGTGGGATACGCTCCCTCTGCCTCTCTCATCCTCAGCATTTTCCCATCTGCAAAATGGCTTTAACAATAGCCACCTAGTGGGGTTGTTGTGAAGATTAAAGGGGTGTAAAAGCTGATAATAAGTCAAGGCCTTGCCCTGTGAAGCCTCAGTTTCCCCATCTCTGGTGGCTCAGATGGTAAAGAATCTGCCTGCAGTGCAGGAAGCCTGGATTCAGTCCCTGGGTTGGGAAGATCCCCTGGAGAAGAGAATGGCTACTCACTCTAGTATTCTTGCCTTGGAAATCCCAAGAACAGAGGAGCCTGGCAAGCTGTAGTCCATGGGGTCGCAAAGAGTTGGACATGACTGAGCGACTATCACATACACATACATACACACACACATAATAGTAATAATAACCCTCACTGGCCATCTCATAGGGCTACTTTCAGGATCAGATGAGAAAAGGACTTTTTGAAGAGAGTGGGGCAGTGACCACAGGGCATCTTCCGTCTCCGAGCATAAGACAAGGGGCTCAGGGTCCTTGGGGTTAGGTTCTGTGCGGGGATCCCAGTTAGATGCTCCATCTGAATGCCCAGCTGCCACACTCCATGGAGCACATTGCCCCATCTTCATCCATATCTCTAGGAACCGTGGATTCCTCCTCTTTCAAGCAGTCATATTAATATTAATAGTAGGTACCTTGTGGTGGGATGGAAGGACTCATGAGAAATGTGTGTTGAGCTCAGCGCAGAGCTTAACACAAAGTAAATGCTTGAGTCAGCAGTATTTGTTCTTATTTTTGCCAGCCTTTTTGCCACTTAGGTGGACACTAAGTTCAGAAACACAGATGAATGATGTATTGGCTTCATACTACAGTAGAATCTGTGTTTTGAAACTTTGTATCCGTCAGTCCCTACCCAAGAAGAGTTCAGGTGCCTCTTCAGGAGAGTTTGGAGGGGCTATGATGAAACTGCACCCTAGCCTGCAGGATGGTGCCCTGAGGTGCGAGGTGGTCAGTGCTGACCTCTGCTGCCTCCTGGGAATCAGGGTGCCAGGCCCCCCACAATTCCCTGGCTCTCCAGTGAGAAACCAGTAGACATGTCTATCCCTGCCTGAACTGTACCCTCCCTAGCCAGAAGCCCTGAAGAGAGGCCTGGAGCAGGACTTGATGTTGTCCCTGAGCCAGGTGAGGACTACAGACCTCACTGCCAGCCAGGTGCTTACCCTGCTGGCTGCAGACTGAGCCCAGGGGCAACCCCGTCACATGTGGGCTCCCTGACCTGTGTTCTGCCTCATACAGGCTGATGGGGTTCAGGAGAGGGGCCAAGTCCCCATCATGCTGAAGGAATGAGCCCCTGCACCCAGGCAGGGCAGGCAGGCACAGCCAGGGCAACAGGCGCTCAGGGGTGGTGCACCAAGGTGGGTCCAGATAGGAAGGGTGGAGAGGAGGCAGGCCAGACTGGAGCCAGACCTTGAAGGACGAGGGGACTTAGCTCACTGAAGGGACAGCACTCCAGAAGGACAGAAGTGTGTGGCAAAGCTTTGGAGTCATTCCTGGGGAAAGGCGTGCCCTCTCCCATAAGACATCTGGGCCGCTCTGGTCCAGATGGCCTCGCCTGTCAGTGACCAGTGGCCATGGGGTGAAGCAGATGGCCAGCGAGGGTGGGGGGGGCACCCTCAGGCCTGAGCCAAGAGAGGCCAAGTGGCCCACACAGGCCAGAGCCCGAGACCTTGGCACCAGCCACTCAGAGCTCTCGACTCGAGAGTTAATGATTCATTTGTGGCCAATTTCTGCTGGCCTTTGCCTGGAAATTCCCAAGCCTGCCCCTTCCCTTGGCTCCAGGAGCTCCAAGAGCACAGTCTCATTTACACTTGGCGGAGGACATCTCCCCCACTATCCAGGGAATGGCTTTTACAATTACAGCTGTAGTGATGTTGGTTAGCCCTTAGGAGGAACTGATTCTGACCTGCAGGCTGGGGGCTGGGATGCTTGTTGAACTGTAGTGAAGTTAGAGGCCCTTCTCTGACCCCCTGGGCAAGGTGTTGATGAAAGGAACCCTGTTTGCATTCATGGTGCTCCACATTGAGTGCAGAGCCGATGCAAACAGAATCCAGTCTGGTGTAATGTGAAAAGTGTGACAACAGTTACAAAGGGGGCCACAGAGCTTGACCTGGAGTAGGACTTGGCTGTAGGAGAGAAGGCAGTAATATATGCAAAGGCCCCAGGGCATGAAGGAACCGGGGAGGTTGAGTCGTTCTTCTCTGTCTGGAGCAAAGAGGCTGTAAGAAACATCTGGAAGTTCAGACACAACTCCCAGGTGAAGGGCTTAGCGGACTTGGGGGTTTGGCAGTGGGAGGTGCTGGCAGTGGGGAGTCAGGGCTGCTGCCTGAATAGGGACAGGTGTGTTTGACTGGGATTTGGGGGGCGGGATCACTTGCTCATGTGTGTCTTGATTCTGCTGGTCAGCAAACCACCCTTGACAGCCTGCTCTGTGCCCACTCAGGCCCAAGCCCTACACAGGTGTGGTGGTGGGTGAGAGGGAACAGACCATGTGTAGCACTCCAGGTGGGGTGGCACGGACCCAGCAGAGCCGCGTGCCCCTGGCAGATGTACGGATCTGTGCAGAGGCCGGGCAATGGCTGCTGACATTTTCAGACTCACTGAGCCCCGTTGTCCCAAGTCTTCAGGTGAGTGTGGTGGCGTGTTCAGGTCGTCTGAAGGAACTGCATGTTCCTGGCAGACTGGAGAGACAGCCTGGAGGTTAACCCTGTCCCCTACGACCACATGGTCTTCCCGAAAATCAGATGGGTATCTGTCACTCTGCGCACGCTCAGACTGAGGCCCAGAGAGGCCAAGGCTGACGATAGCGCTCAGGGTCCCAGTCTCCCAGTCCTTAGCTGGCTGTATGCATATCACCCCCCACCCCCATCCTCCTCCACCCTTGCTGCAAATTTAAGAGTATTTCCCCAAACCAGCCTAAATATAGAGCAGCCTGGTCCTCCAGGTTGAAAAGTCCCAGGCTTGGGGAGGGGGCTTCCATTATATGTCTTTTCAACTTTGCACATTTAGTTTCTTCTGATTATTTCTTGACAGTCCCAGGCGTTGGTGGTAAACAACCACTCTCCCCAGAATGTTTCCCTGCGACAGCAGCTTTCTCTGGAGAGGGTGCTATCAACACTTGGCAGGGCCTCCTCCCAGCTCCCGGCTCAGGCTCCTGAGCAAGGAGAGCTCCTGAAAGGCGTTCAAGAATGCCATGCTCTCCTGGGGGGCTGGGACCGCAGGGTCCTGGCGGGCGTGGGCCTGGCCTCTTTGTTCCCTGCAGCGGCCAGCAGCCTGGCCTAGCCTCAGAGCCTCAAATGGCCCCTGGTTGTGGACGGTCCCCGAGCGGAGAGGTGGGGCAGTATCGGGTGTCCGCTGGCTCCCACAGCCCTGATGCCCTGGTCCTTGGCACAGCTCAGCGACAGGAGGGAGCCCGAGGACGGCTCTGCCAGGCCTGTCTGTGGCCGGGAGAGCAGTGGTGCCCGGCCCTGCAGCCTCCGTGGTCTGCGTCACGCGCTGGCTTAGGTGTCCTGAGTCAGAGCCAGGAAATGGATCTGCCGTGCGGGGGTGGAGGTGCCGCTGCCCCGGGCAGCTGGGGTGAACCCCAACCTTCTGCCCGTCAGCACTGAGTGGGGGCTTGGCCTCATGCATCACTCCCCTGGCCTGGCCTGGATTTGACCAGGGCCTGGAAGAGAGGCTGAGGTGACAGCCGGCTCCCTGCTCCACATACTGTGGCCAAGCCCCTAAGCCCACACGGCCAGTACCCGCAGGGCTGTTGACCGGATGGAATGCTCGACTTAGGCTCACCAAGGCTGCGGGCCTCTGCCGGGGCCATACAGCTTTCCTGGGACGCCCTTCCCAGGCTTGTGCTCTGGGTGAGAATTTATCCAGGAATGACTTCGGTGGCAAAGCCTTCCTTAACAGCCCCACTGCAGCCAGAGTGGCCCCCTTTTCCCTGGAGCCACCCTCGGAGGTGACCCCCATGGCGGCTCCTGCAACAGTGTAGTGTAACCACGTTTTCCTTCAAAGGGCTCCCTCCCACCTTTGCCTGTGCGAGTGCTTTGAGTCTGATTTATCTACGCATGCCTGGTGTATACTAGACGCTCAATAAAAGCAGGCTGGATTCAATGAAGGGGGTTCCTGATAGTGATGTCAGAGTGTCCCTTTGTTAATAACGTGGTGAAAATGGTGGGGGGTGGTCACCTGAGCGGCTGACCACCCCTTACCCCCACCAGATCCCCTTCACAGCCTCTGCCTGCCTGGCTAGTAGCTGGGGGCTGCGGCGGCCCCCTCCCCGCTTCCGTGCAGCCAGTGCCTTCCTTGCCAGCAGGAGTCGGCTCCCTGGGCTGCCCGTGTGATCACTCTCCAGAAAACACCCCAGTGGAAACTGCATGAATGATTGATAAGAGCTGAGAGCTGTTTAATTTTTCCCCCTGTTTAATGGCTATCAATAATTTAATACACTCTCTGTATGTTTTTAAGAAATAGCACCCATTTTGCCGTCTCCGGTTTAGCGGGCTAAATGATTTAAGTGTTGGAAATGTGCTCTGAGGATGGAGGTTTGAGAGTCAGAGGAATCTGGGGGGCTGGTGGGGCTGGGGGGAGGTGGGTTCAGAGCCAGCCAACAGCATCTCAGCCTAGGTGGGTGTGTGTGTGTGTGTATGTGTGTTTGCGCGTGTGTGCGTACACCTGGGTGTGTGTGTGTGTGTGTGTGTGTGTGTGTGTGTGTGTGTGTGTGTGTGTGTGTGTGAAGGTGGGAGGGAGGGGGCGGGTAAAAGCCAGTGCCTTTCTGCTAAGAGCAAGATAATTGCTTTTCCGGGTCTCGCTGAGCAGCAGCTGAACAGCTGTCAACTCACCCCCTCCCCAGTGCTGAGCTTTTCTGGATAACTCTGGGGGGCCGAGGGGCGCTAGGAGGGAGCGGCTGCCGGTACCACCATGGGCTAGAACCACCCTCCCTCTGACATCTCTGCCCCCTCCTAAAGCTGTTAAATCATTTTTATTTTAATGATGCAGTTAGTCTCCTGCCAGCCGCATCTTCCAGATAGGGTAGGGGAGGTGTGGAGTGCAAGGCTCACAAGCACTCATCTAAAGGCCCAAAGGGACCTGGAAGGTCATCTGCCGATGCTCCCCTCAAACTTTCCAGATGCACAGGATCACCTGGGAGGACTTGTTAAAAATTTAAATTTCTGGGCTTCAATCCAGACCCACAGACTTCCATTCTCAGGGGAGAGGCCTGGAAGGCTGTGGGTTTAACGAGCAGCCCCAGTGATTCTTATCATCAGAGGAGTTTGGGAAGTATAGATTTCAGCTCCAGTTCCGATGCTTCCTGTGCACCACAGCACCACTTGGCCACTGCGTCCGCTTGCATGCCTCTGTGTACAGGGCCCTCATCACTCTAAGACAGCACACCCACTTGGAGAAGATGTGCCCAGTCCAGAGCTTCTTCTGCCATTAGTCTGGACTCAGCTGGCTGCCCTCAAAAGCTCCTCATGCCGAGTTACCTATGCCACAGGACAGACCGAAGCTGCCCAGCCAATGGCCAGGTCTCCTGGAACCCTGTGTCTTGCCGTTGCCCATCCTGACCGCTCTAGCTTCTCTGTGCCTCCTTGTTGGGCAAGGAGGTTCCTTTCTTAGTGAAAGAATCTGGGTACCAGGGAAAGCATGGGGGTGGAGATGGACTCTCCCTGCCTGAGCACCCCCTTCCCAGGGGCAGGTGGGTGACAAGGTGCAGGCACCATCACTGGCACAGTAGGGACTCTGAGGGAGGCAGAAAGATTCCTGGGCCTTTCAGGAGCCAGCCCTCCCACAGAAAAGAAAAATGTGACTCATCACAGATTGTTGACTAAGCCGATCTCTGGGATAAGAGTGGAGGGGGCTGAGGCTGGAGAGGGCTACCCCAGGGCCACACATCCCTTGAGGACAAAGCTGGAACTGCAGAGATGGAATAGGAGGCCCAGAGAAGGGCATCCAGGACCAAGGCCCTGGAGCTCATCTGAGTCACAGTCAGGGAGTCAGTACATGGAAGGATTTTAACAGAGCTGATGCCCATGCATCTGATGTTACAACTCTTCCACTGTTTCGGCAGAGATGCAGTTCTCACTGCCAGTCGGCCCTGCTGTGTACTTTATTTCACTAGATAATTAACAGCGAAGGAGTAGTACCCTTTCACCATCTAGCTACAAAATAGGTGGCTCCTTAAGTCCTCCCCCTCTTTGTAAACCCTCTTTGTACCCCCAAATTTAGCCTTGCCCTTGGTCTACCTGGGAGAAACTGGGTTCCCGGGAGATGGTGACACATGACCCTTCTTGTGATCACCAGTTCTCCTTATTCCCCTTCATCCCCAAAGCCTGGTTGATCATCACAGCTCCACTGAGGAGGCTGTGATCCTAGAGGAAGAGGAAGGAGGGTACCCCCTAACCCTGATGGGGCTCACACTTGGAGAGTTCCAAGAGCTGGGGAGACTGAAGGGACAAACTTAAACCCATACTCAGAAAATTCCAGCTCCAGAGAGATGGTTGTGTGAATATGGATACTTGGGCAAGGCCAAGGGCAGTCAGGGAAGGCTTCCAGGAGGAGGTGCTTCCTACCCTCAAGATTGAAGCTGGGCAGGAAGGGAGGGGCCTCCCCCAGCACAGAGGTGTAAGGTGGCACTGTGAATGTGCAGAGGAGAGTGAGGTGAGGCCAGCAGGCCAGGGCGGGGCTGGATCTTGGCTGCCTGGGCAGAAAGCCATGGAAGGTTTGTTTGTTTTTAGCTTCAGTTGAAATATTACATCCATGCTGAAAAAGTGTGTATATATTAAGCATAGCTCAACCAATTCTCACAAAATGAATACACTCGTGTGACCACCATATAGATCAAGAAACAGAACATTCCAGATCCCCTAGAAGCCCCCCTTCTAGTCACTGCTCCCCCTCAAGGATAGTGATTACATTATCCTTACAATATCAACAGCATACTATCAGTTATCTATTACTGCCCCCAAAACCACCCCGAAACTTGGTGGCTTAAAATAAACAACTACCATTTATTATGTCTCATAATTCTGCGGTTTGCCTGAGCAGTCCCTTTGCCAGTTTCCCTTGGGCTCATGTGACTCCAGTCACCCGAAAGGCCGGCTGGACAGGATGGTCAAAGATGGCCTCAGTCACATCAGGCAGATTGTGCTGACTATTGGCTGGGCAGCCTCAGTTCTCCTCCATCCTCCAGTAAGGTAGACTGGCTTCCTTCCCTGGCCAGGCCACATTCCAAGAGGGCCAAAGCCAGAAATAGCAGGATTTCTTGAGACCTAGTCTCTGTAAGTCACAAAATACTACTTTCACCAAATCATATTGGTCAAAAACGAGTCTCGTGGTCAGCCTGGATTCAGGGATAGAGGATAGGCTCCACCTCTTTTTTAAAATATTTATTTTTATTTATTTATTTGGTTGCACCATATGGGATCTTCGATTTTCATTGGGGTATATGGGATCTCTTAGTTGAAGCATATGGGGTCTAGTTTCCTGACCGAGGATTGAACCCAGGCTCCCTGCATCGGGGTTACAGAATCTTAGCCACCAGACCACCAGGGAAGTCCCTAGACTTCACCTTTTGATAGGAGGAGCTGCAGAGAATCTGTGGCCATATGTATTTCATCTACCAGAAGCTAGAGTAGTTTTGCCTGTTATTCTTGTTGTTGTTGTTCAGTCACTAAGTCACGTCTGACTCTGCTAACCCAGGAGCTACCCCGGGAGCATGCCAGGCTCCTCTGTCCGACACTATGTCCCAGAGTTTGCTCAGATTCTTGTCCATTGCATCGGTGATGTTATCTAACTATCTCATCCTCTGTCCCTTTTGTCCCTCTGTCCCTTTTGTTATCTAACTATCTCATCCTCTGTCTCATCCCCTTCTCCTTTTGCCTTCAATTTTCCCCAGCATCAGCGTCTTTTCCAATGAGTCGGCTCTTTGCATCAGGTGATCTTTAAATGAATGGACTTCTTAAGTATATTCTCCGTGCTTCCCTATTAGTGTAGTGGCAAAGAAAGCAGGAGACATGGGAGACATAGGTTCAATCCCTGGGTCAGAGAGATCTCCTGGAGGAGGGCATGGCAACCCACTCCAGTATTCTTCCCAGGAAAATCCCATGGGCAGAGGAGCCTGGAGGACTATATAGTCCACAGGGTTGCAAAAAATCAGACAAGACTGAAGTGACTGAGTACACAAGTATATTATCCATTGTATCTGGCTTTTTTGGTCAACATTATGTTCATAATAGTTACCTGTGTTGGATATAGTTGCAGATTATTTGTTCTCATTGCTGTGTTGTATTTCATTGTGTGGATACACTGATTTATCCATTCTACACTTGATGACCGTTTGGGAAGTTTTCATTCTTGGCCCATTATGACTAGCACTGCTGTGAACATTCCAGTATGCATCGTGGGGTGACCACATGCACACATTTCTGTGGAGCTGGAGATGCTGGGTTGATGATAGACCACAGGCTAAGGGATGCGTGCAAACCGTTCAAGGTGGTAACCATTACATGCCCCACCAGCCTGTGTTTGGGAGGCCCAAAAGACCTTTGTGGAGGAGACCTTTTATGCAGAATCCACCTTCTACAGCTAGCCTCATCCCCCAGCAATCAGGGAAGCTAAGTGCCTGCATGAGCTGACACATGAGGATGCAGGAGTTAGAAGGGACTGCCATGGCTGCCTCCAGGCAGTGGACAAGACAAGGAGATCTGGGCTTAATTTCTGGCCTTGCTCTCTCTTGCAGTGAGACCATGGGAACCTGTCCCTTATTGGGACTTCAGTTTCCTCGTATGTGAATTGGCAGAGAAAGGTGTCAACCTCCCCAAGCCTCTTTGCTTTCACCAACCTGAACCCTGGGTTCTGGAATCTAACAGGGGCAATGGTACGAGGAGGCCTGTGGAAAGCTCGGCAGCCTTCTGGACTTTGGGGCACATGTCAATTGGCCCATTTTGTTCAACTTGTTCACTGACTATCTTCACTGCCCCACTCATCCATCCATCATCCATCCATCCATCCATCCATTTATCCATCCAGCAGTCTCTGTGGCCTTGTGAGCCTCAGAGGACAGACATAAACTAGACTTCATTCCTGATGTCCGGGAGCTCTGCTCACAGGGGAACCCGGCCAATAGAAAGCTGGGGCAGGGGTCAGGGAACATGGTCAGCTGGACCCAAGCCACTGCAGGATGAACAAAGAAAGGAGCAGCAGGTCAGTGAGGGCTCCATGGGAATTTCTGAGCAGAGTGGGGCTTTGAAAGACAGAGACATGGGGAAAAGGGCTCCAGACAGAGTACCCGGCTTATCCAAAGGATGGGGTTCCTGGGGGGGCTAGGCTGACTGCAACCCAGTGGTGGGTGTCCCAGCATGGCCGTATCTGCAATACAGGGTCCAGAGGAGCTGACCTTGGTGCTGGGGCCACTTCTGGACCTCTGACCTTTACTTGGAGTGGAGGAGGGGGACAGCGTCCAGTTTCGAGGGTGGCTCCACTTGTGTGGGCCTGCTCAGCTCTCCAGGAGATGGCCAGAGGGGCCTGGGCAGGCAGGTTCCTAGAGGCAGGTGAAGAGGGTTGGGGCCCTCAGGCTCAGGCTTGGAGCTCACTGCACCCTCTCCTCTCTTCCACAGGACCTGCATCAGCTCTGCTCAGCCAGGTTGGACTGCTGGGGCCACAGACTCCTTCCCCTGTGACTGCCTTTTCCTGACGCCCTTAGCAGCCTCCAGTCCCAGTGGTCAGCAGAGACCTTGGCAGGTAAGCAGGATGAGCTGGGCCCTGACCCTGGGTGTCTGCAGGTGTGGGGCTCAACCCAAGCGGCTGGTGCTGTTTCAGGGCCTAGACAAGCTGGAGCTGGGCTGTCATCACTGAGGAATTAGGGGAAAGTGTTTGTTTCTTAATTTTCACTTCTCCTTGGCCCCTTCCTCTCAGAGGGAGCCAGAGAGCGAAGGGTTGCAGGGAGGAATATACCCTAGCCTGGCACTTGAACTTCAGGTTGTATCCAGTTGCCAACTCCCTGGGTAGTGTTGGGTAGCCCTGTCCCTTCGCTTTGAGAGCCTCAGTTCTCTCATCTAGCTCATGAAAATAATAATAATATCCTCTAACATTCTGAGCACTTAACTGTATGCCAGGCACTGTGCTAAGTACTGTGTAGTTATTAACTCTTTTCATCTTCATCACAGCCCTGTGAGGTGGGTGCTGTTATCCTCCCCATTGTACAGGCAAGAAAACTGAGGTTTGTGGTCTGAAAGGAGCTTGCCCAAGGCCACACTCCTGGCTGAGCCCCCATGGGGTTCCCTTCCAGGTCTGTGTGGCTCGAGTGTGCCAGTTCCTGACCTCTGGTTCATTCTGCCCCTGGCCTTGCCCCCTCTCTGCTGTGGGTGGGCACCAAGAAATCATGGGTGTCCTCAGTTGGCTGGTGGGAAGCATGAGGTTAGGAAGGCTGCCATGATGTGGGATGGGGATTAACACTGGGGTTTCATGTGAGTATGGGGAGGCTGGAATCTAGGAAATCTTCTTGAGGAGGTGGCCCAGAATGTCTCTGAGAGGACGAAGATTTTCCTGAGGAAGAAGATCATTTATAGTTACATGTGAACATGAGGTTTTCATCTGGAAGTACAGATACACATACAAGTCCCACAGGGTTCTTCCACCCATAGTCACACCTGTGACCATGCACACGTGTGTACATACATACTCTACACAGATAACGTGTGCCTGTAAACCTGTCCCTGCATGCTAAGGGGCTACAGACGTGCATGCACACAGGCTCATGTGTGCACAGATACATACAGAAACCTGCAGAGGCAGGCTCCCTCGCATGCATATACACACAGACATCACTCATGCATGCTATAGACATCCATGGGCACAAACAGACTCGCTGCACACGTCCGCTTACAGATGCAATTCACAAACTTCTGCCACAGACTTCTGTGTTGACTCTTTACACAGATACACAGACACAGGTTCTCACGACACAGGGTGTCTCCACATACACACAGGGATGCACTCACATGCACACACAGGGAGGGATGTGTTCCAAGGAGAAGGGACCATGGCACAGGGAGCATGAGTTCTGACTGGTATGTTCTATGGTGCGGGAAGAGATCTGGGAAGGATCCCCAGGAGGTGACAAGTGAACTGAGCATTGGAAGGCAGGGAGAAATTTGCTAGATTGATATAAAGGAGAAAAGAGAAGCCCAAGCAGAAGGTCTGGCTCTTGCAAAGTCCCAGAGAAATGAAAGTTTGTGGCTGATTCATGTTGACGTATGGCAGAAACCATCACTATTTTGTAATTATCCTCCAATTAAAAAAAAAGTTTATTGGCCCTCTGCTTCCTCTCCCAACATGTCCACCAGAATCTACTAGAATCAGGTCTGGCTACATAATTTGCAGGGCCTGGTTCAGAACAAAATTGTGGGGCCCGTCACTTAAAACTTATTAAGGCTTTCACAATGGTGGCCATAGGACATTAAACCAAGAGTGGGTCCTTTTGAGCCTGGGGCCCCGGGCAGCTGCCCGTGAAGCCAGCACTGCCTAGAATAAGTGAAGAACGGAGTTCATATGCAGGCTTCACCAGTCACTGAAGACCCAGTGACCTTGGGCACATCCCACATCACCCGATGAGACTCATCTGTCCAAGGGAGAGATGTTGCCCTCTGCACCAGCTACAGAAGCCCCAGTGGAACCAGCATCCAGCTCATCTCCAGCATCTGGGGACAGTGGCTTCAGTGAGGGTGGGATTATAGTGCCACCCCAGCAGGCAGTGGTGTTCAAGGGTTTCCTGGGGTGCACTGTCTGCCTTTGAGCCCTGTCCCTACACACTTCGAAAACCTGATATTTGTGTGCTTTTCCTAATCCACAGGGGTAGAGGGGGTTGGGGGCTGCTCTGTGTTTTATTTGCAGAGTCTTCTGCCTCCTTGCCCCTTGCCTGCCCTTCTCTGTTTGGCAAACTCACCTCTGTGGGCCAGATGCCATGGAGTCTTCTCTGACCCCAGGCCCGCCCTCCTGACCTCCGCCCTGTGACCCCCTCCAGTCACTACAATGACCTCTTGCTACTGTAGAGTTCTTTACAGTGTGTAAGCTCTTTCACACCCCATCAGGCCATTGAGAAAGCCCTTGAGAGGCCCTGTGCCCTTTGCCAGAATGGAAAACAGAGGGCCAGAGTTGCGATCCCTAGCCTAGCTCCTGGGCTGAGGTCAGGCCCACCTCGTGAAGGGGTGTAGACGGTGGCCACAGAGGGTGGCACCTGGGCTGTGCTCTGAGGCAGCTTCACATTTCAGCATTTTGGAAGACAGGCTTTCCCAGCCCCTGACCCAGGGGAGGCCCGCAGGTGCTAGGGTGTTAAAGAGGACCTGGAGGGTGGGAGATCTGTTCAGCTGAGTACACAAGCCCCCAGCCCTACCCACCCCTGTGAGTGACTCGGCCCGCTCCCCTCAGCCTGGCAAACCGGAGCCGGGTCTGGGTCATGACAGCCAACCCGGCTGGACACAGAGAATGTCTAGCTGGGGCCATGACAGCTGCCCCCTCTGGCCGGCACCTCATTAAAGGCGCTCGGCCCACCTTTGGTCGGTGACTGCGGAGAGCATGGATGTGGTGAAGGGCGTGGACTCCGAGCCCCAGTGCTGGGGTTTTCCAGACTCTTCACACTCCTCTCTTTGTAACTTCAGATGAGTGGCTTAATCTCTCTGGGCCTCACTTCTTCATCTGTAAAATAGGGATAATAATAGAATTGACCCCACTGAGTTGTGAGGAATTCAATAAAGTCATCCACATAAACCCTTGCTGCAGTGCCTGGGATGAGGTTAGCGCTCCACGGCATTGATGGTTGGCAAGCAGGCAGGGCTGAGTGATGGGGCTGATCCCCAGGGCTGTAGGCACACAGAGAAAGACGTGGTTGGACTGTCATCTCAGAGAGGCTGTAGGGGGACAGCGGGGGTTGGGGTTTCACATGAGGCAGTTTCAAACAGCTGTGGATGAGAGCTCTGTGGGCAGGGACCTGGGTTGACAGCCCCTCTAGCCCCGAGTTTGTGGCTTCACACTGACAGCATGAACACCATCGCCTGTCAGTCAACAGGTTTCCAGGGCTACATGGCACAAGGCGAGTTTGGGGCTGGCTTTGATGACTTTGAATGCCAAGCCTTGAAGCCTTGATGACCTTGAAGCTCATGGTGGGCCTGGCCGTGGCCACAAGAGCTTGGATTCCAGGGTCCCCATGTGGCGTGCATGTCAGTCTCCAGCACCAGCTGGGAATGCACAGACTCCTTTCCCTCCTTGGAATTTACTGCCGGCAGTCCAGGCCTGTCCACCCCTAGCTTCTGCAGCCAACACTGACCCTGCAACCCCTCACCCAACCTGGAGCTGGAAATACAGTCTACAGCCCACTGGTCGTTCCTCCCCAAGGTGGGGGACCCTCTGGATCAGCAAGGTGGGCCACTGTCCTCACAGGCCCTCCAAGCAAAATTTTCATTCAAGTCTCAGTCCTGCTGCAGACCTGCTGTGTGACCTCGGACAAGTCACCGTCCCTCTCTGAGCGGTGGTTCACTGGTCTGTAAATCCAGAGGCTCTGCTGAGACAGATCAGGATTCACAACCTGCAATGTTCTCAAACATCTCCACAACCTGGGGACACTCAAATTACCCCACTCTGTAGATGAAGAAGCTCAAAGCTCTGTCGTGTCCCACTCTTTGCGACCCCATGGACTGTATAGTCCCTGGAATTCTCCAGGCCAGAATACTGGAGTGGGTAGCCTTTCCATTCTCCAGGGGATCTTCTCAACCCGGGGATCGAACTCAAGGTCTCCCGCATTGCGGGCAGATTCTTTACCAGCTGAGCCACACGGGAAGCCCAAGAATACTGGAGTGAGTAGCCTATCCCTTCTCTAGCGGATCTTCCCGACCCAGAAATCAAACCAGGGTCTTCTGCATCGCAGGCAGATACTTTACCGACTGAGCTATGACGGAAGCTGCAAAGCACGGAGAGGTTAAAAATATACACAGGGTCGCGGTGCTACCCATGGAGCTGAAATTCAGCCCAGTTTTACCCGACACCATAATATGTGTTTTCCCCACTGCATCTGTCTCTGGTAGCCACATGTATGTTTGCTGGTGAACCAGTCACTCTATCAGTCATAGTGGTTTGCACACTTACTGGGCTCCAGCACTGGGCTAGGCGCTGGCATCCACAAGTGTCTCTGAATGCTGGGTGAGCACAGCCCCGGACCTGAGTGGAGGTCATGGAGTCTACAGTGCAGTGTGTGCTAGGGGGAGGCTCTCGGCACGTGAAGGCAGTAGGAAATGGGAGGGACAGCTCTTCCCTGGTACTGAAGGAGGCAGGCAGGGGAGACTGCCTGGAGGAGGGGTCTAGATCCCTACACAGAGGAGTGAGGGAACAGGGTCTTCCTGGGGTCTCTGCACAACTTGGTGGGATAGGTCAGGAGTCTAGCTGGGAGAGGACACTTCATTCAGCCACACGGGGAGCAGGTACTGAGGCAGCTCCCAGGGGCCATAGAGTTTGACCTTGATCCTTCATATTGCAAGGAGCCAAAGGGGGCTGTGGAGCAGTGGTAGCTCCTCTGGGAAGGCTAGGAGCAGGGACTGGCCTCCATCTGGAAGCAGAGGCTCACTGCTCACCCAGAGACAGTGGTAGCGGGGAGAGGCAGAGCTTGGGGCTTGTGTACTCCAGCTGGCCCCACCTCCAGCACACCGGGTCCTCTTCAGCAACCCAGGCACCTTGGGACCTCTCCTGGGCCAGTAGCTGGGCCTCTTTCCCAGAGGGATGCCAGTCTGCCCAAATGCTGAAATGGGAACCTGCCCTGGAGCAGAGCCCAGGTGCCACCTTCTATGGCCATAGTCTGCACCCCTTCGTGATACAGGTCTGATGTTAGCCCAGAGGTGGGGCTGGAAGGGAGCCATGAACAAACCTGTCCAGTGACATTGTGGACACAGAGAGACCCAGAGCCAACCCAGGGTCACATAGCATCATCACGGCAGTTGCAGGAGGCTGACAGCCTAGACAGGAGGCATCCTTTCAGGGGGTGAAAGGATGGTCCCCTGGCTCTCCCAGAGTCTGGTGGGAGCCTTGCTGTTGTCTGTGGTGTGTGGGGCTGCCCTTGTACCCCCAGGACCACTGACCTCGGTCACCCGCAGGGCTCTCTGAGGACAAGCAGGGATTTGGTGAACTACACTGAGAAGGATACCTTGGGTGTTACTCACAGCGGGTGCTTTTCCCTCCCTATGGTGTTTGCTCACCACCCCTCACTGAGCCCTAGAGTTTGTTTTCCTCTGGTCCGGGAGCCACATACTCAGGGTGAGGGCAGCCACACCCCTGCCCTGTGTCCCAGGTCCAAAGCCTCCCTGACCTTGTGGGCAGGGAGCAGACACTGGGTGGGGCTGTGAGGCTGGCCTCTTTATTTGAATCATAGCATCTCCACCGTTTGGGGGAGGAATGATCTTAGGAAATCATCTAGCCCAACCCCTATGGTACCAATGGGGAAACCGAGGCTCAGAGAATGGAGGGTACACCCAAAGCGGCCCAATGTGGCACTGCAGGCTTTCAGCTGAGCTCACTGCCACCCTAAACTGTGTGGCGGATGTGGACGCCGGCAGGGCCCAAGCCCTACAGCTGATGTGACCCAACTGTGGGGCACGGTGCTTGCAGAAAGGCAGGACCCACCCCTGAGAGGCTGGGGGTGCAGAGTTGGGGCGCTGGGAAGTTCTGGGGATGTGGAGAGCAGAGCACGGCACCCTCAGACCTGGCTCTGTGAAGGCCTTGTTTTATACTCCGCCTCCTGTAATCACCAGCTCCTGCCAAGGCCTGCGACCCTTGTTATTCTTCCCCCCTCTGTTTACGCCAAGAGCCCAGTGGGGTCTGGAGGTTGTAGGCGTGGAGGCCAGGGCAGAGAAAATGCTCCGGAGTTAGGCTCCGATCAGAAAGCTGACAGGATGCAAGGGGGTGAGGAAGGAAACTGGGCTCTGGAAACCTGAGGCCATCTGTGTCCCTCGTCTAGCCCCCTTTGCCAAGCCACAGCAGGGTGCCCAGCAGCCTGCAGTCCACAGGAGGCTGCTGGATCTGCAGTTGCTAGGATGAGTTCTCACGGTCCCCAAGGAGGGTTCGAAGTCAGGGAGGGCTTCTTGGAGGAGGTGGAGTTCTAGCTGGTTCCTGAAGAATGGACATGATTGTGATCTGAAAGCATTCCAAACACAGGGACCAGCTGGGTTAAGGCTTTGAGGCGGGCACTCTGGGGACAGATCAGTCATGCCAAGAGTGGGCAGTGAAGGAAATAAGGTTGGAGATGCCCCCTACAGGCCAGATGGCAGAAGAAGGAGGAAGTTTATACTTGTTTCTATCTTGCTAACCATCCCTGAGATTCCCTGCCCCGCTTCTGTGCCTGTTTGCCTCAGATCTCATCAGAGTTCCAGACAGGCCATAGTCGGCCAGGGCTGCAGTGGGAAAGCCTACCTTTGGGGAGGGTGTGAGCAAGCCAGGGTCCTAGGCTTCCCCCAGGAGCTGGCGGGCAACTGGCCAAGGATACCAGGGGACCCAGACTTTGCCAGAAGTCTTCCCCAGCCAGGGAGGATGGGGGACTCAGCCCTTGGGGCACTCTCCTGCTTGCTAAGAATCCAGCTCCCAGAGTGGACTAAAAAGCTGAGAGTCTGAGGGGGAGGTAGGCTGAGCAATGGGCTTTCCTCTCCTTCCTGTGACCAGTTGCCTCTTTCCTTCTTCTAGGGAAGGTGTGTGGGGCAAGGGTGGGAGTAGATGACCCTCCCCTAGACTTTGGGCTGTCTCAGAGCCTGACAAAGAGGCAACCCTTTGAGCTATGTGCGCCTGTGATCTGCTGCAGGAGCTGTGGGTGCCTGATGCCCCCTTGGGTTCAGCCTCTCCCTGTAGCCAAGGGCTCAGCCCGGGTTGTGTTCATTGCACCTGCATTGACCCACAGGAGCCTTCCTCTCACCTTGCCTATCAGCAGAGCAGCACCCAGGGGCCCTTGGCCTCTTGGTACCCAGGATTTCGCACATACCCCCAGTACTCTGCACAGGCTCCATCGGGGTCCTGCTCAGGAAGCCTAGAATTCATTTCCCAGAATAATACAACAGCCCTTCCATACCAGGAAGGGCGAGCTGGCCTCACAGCAAAGCTTCTTCATGACCCCTGGCTCCTGTACCCTCAAAATAGCAGGTGGGCTTCTCAGGGGCCCATTTTCCAAGGCGGGGATTAGAATCAGAGAAGAGAAGGCATGAGACTCAGCCAGGGTCATGGGGCTGAGGCAGGACTCACCTTGGATTCCAGGTGGTAGTCAAACTCCTTTTGGGATGGAGCCAGGGTTTTCTGCTCAAGCTTACAGGCAGATGGGCCAGGGCTCAGGAAGAGAGGGTGGAGGAGGAGAGCTTCTAGGGGGCGAAGAGCTCAAGGGAGAGGCCCCGAGTCACTGTCTCTCCTCCTTGGCTCCAGTTACTCTAATTGGCGGGTCTGCCAGTGGTGCTGACATTTACCTGGTAGGGAAGCACGCCTCCTCCCTCTCGAATCAAGATGCTAAAAATAAGCGGGTCCAGCTTCCCAGGGCCCCTGCCCAGCTATCGCCTGCCTGCCTGCCTCGGCGACCTTTCTCCTGGGTGCTGGAAGCTAATTGCTTTGCAAGAGTGCGGTTTCTCATGCTGAGGACTTCCTAGGGGTCTGAGCAGGGATGGCAGTGCTCCTGAAACTGAAGAGGGCTCTCTGCAGGGTCTCCCTGCCCTCCAGTATTGAGGTGATGGGCCCCTGCCCAAACCCTAGCACCCACCCCGATTTCTCCCTGGGTGCAGTATCCTGCCAGGCTGGCCACTCCAGCCCTGGATGCTTAAGCCCCTTCCTTGAGCTCCTGGAGTTTATGCCAGTACCACTCCTCAGAATTATCTAGAATTATCCAGGTCTCACCTTGAGACCTGTTCCATGTCCAAAACAGTTGTCCAAGGTGTGGTTTCCTACCTTCATACTGCATGTTCATCCTGCAGGCAAGAGGAGCCCAGACTTTAGGGCTGGACATGTTTAAATCCAGCTGTGAAACCTTAGCCCATTTCTGAGCCTCTGTGTTCTCATCTCTGAAGTGGGCATTGTGACTGGCTTTATAGTGTCATTGCAAGAATGAAACGAGGTAACATGGAGAAGGTGTCAGGTCGAGAGAGCTGCTCCCTTCTGATCCCCGGTCCCACCCCACCCTGCCTGCCCCAGGCCAGAAGGAGGCCTGAGCACTTCTGGGGATTTTCCTTTCTCTTGCTCTGTAAATCAGCCTGGAAGCCCCATACCTTTGGTTGGTGTGTGTGGACTGGAAGAAAAAGGTCTTAAAAGACCCAGGCTGAGAACTAGGGACTGGTTCCCTTCAGAAACAGGGGTCTCTTGCCCATTCCTGTGCGCGTTCCGAGTGCCCTGCCACACCCGTCCCACCTGTGTATTTTGTCCAGTTCTTGCCCTGGATCAGTGTGATCAGATGTGTTGACATTGGCCTCCATGTCCCTGGCTGTGGGGTCAGCCCCATGGAAATGGAAGTGGTTTTCTGGCCTCTGTTCTCACCTGCTCTGAGAACCTGGGCTGGTGGCTTAGCCCCTCCATGCCTCAGTGTCCTCTCAAAATGGGGTAATAGTGGCTCCTCTGCCGTCAACACTGTGAGATTAAACCAGCAGCGTCGGGACGGTGCTTAGGACAGGGCCTGGCACGGGGGGAGCCCTTGGTGCCTGTTCTCTGGTCGTCTTAGCACTCACATTAGTCGTAACCATGCTCGGTAGTAATAGCAGCCCCCACCCTTGGTTGAATAATTAGTATCAGAAGCTGTGTCAGAGGCTAAGCACTTAACAGTCATTATTTAACTTAATCTCCATGACAGCCCTACACAAGGTACTCCTATAATCTCTGCATTCCAAAGGAAGAAATCTGAGGCCCAGAGAGGTCATTCACAGTCTGAAAGTGGTAGCGCTGAAAGCCAGAATTCAGGTTCAGCCCTGCTGGGTGATCAGCCAGCTCTTCGGCTTTGCCTGGGACTGTCAAGTCTTGGCACTGGAAGTTTCACATCCCGGAAACCTCTTACTTCTCAGTCCACAGGGACAGTTGATGAGCTAGTCCCCACTGATCCTCCGCTCCACAACTGTACCCATTGCCTCCCTCAGACCCCTGCCTGACTTTGGGGCACAGCCTTGCCCTGCCCCTGCTCCCTTCGCACACCTCATTGATCCCTCTTCTCACCAGACATCCTTGCCCATCCCCCGTGGTGTGACCCCAGCCTCCCCACCCATCTTCCGCTCCTCTTCACCCTCCCCTCTGCCAGCTGGGAGGGCTGTGGGTCACCCCCGAGGGGCTCTCTTTGCCCAGCGCTGTGCCTGCAGTTGGCTGCTGGGTCCTGAGCCACCTCTCTCAGGCCTCAGGCTCCCCATCTGCACTGAGGGCTTTGGCTCCTCTGCGCCCAGCCTTCCAGAGAGGCTTCAGAAATCTCGTCCTTAAAAGAGGGAAGATGCAGTGGGCTCCCCCGCCCCCAGCCCTGGCCCCAGGCAGTGGGAGAGATTGCACTGGTCCTTCCGGTGCCTTGATGGAGGGCAGTGCTGACAAAGGAGAAAGGTCAGCAGTGGGGCAGAGCGGGGCTGGCCTGCCGGCCAGCAGCACCCTCCCCCAAGTCAGGGCTTCCTGGGGGGAGGGGCCCAGTGCTCCTCGGGGTCCTGGTCAATTCATATTGACTCAGGCAGCCGCTGCTTCAGCAAAGCTGGGCATCGAAGCCCCCAGAGGGCTCGGGGAGATGCCTGGGTCGTCCTTGGCACCTCCCTCTTCCTCACCCCCATGGTCGATTAAGTCCTCTGAGCCATCTCTGGATTTGGGTCCCCCCTCAGCACCTCTAACCCTCTGCTGGTTCTCAGGTCTTACTGTCTTCGTTGCTCTCAATTACTGAGCTCTTCCCAGTTCGCCCCTACCCGCCCTGGCTTCCCACTGTCACCAGGAATAAAGTCCAAATTCCAAGACTGACATAAAGGTTCTTTTTGAGCTCAGTGAGGCTGCTCAGTGCTGCCGGTCCTTCCCTAAGGACTTGAGATTGCCATCCCCACCCTCAGATGAGCATCTATCTCCCAGCCCTGGGTGGGGTGGAGGGGGCATCTTCCTCCCAAACATGCCTTTCGAGGACTCAGTCCATGACTTTCCCTCCCCCAGGACTCCCACCCTCTGCGAGAGGTTGGAAGAGGTGTGCAAGGAATCAGGGCACCCTGAGTGGCAGGCAAGCTCTGCACCCAGTGCTCCAGCCTCACCCTGCCTGTAGGGTTGAGCCTCAGCAGGGTTTGTGACTAGGGCCCCAGCCCAGTGCATGGGCCCACCCACACCATGCCTCAGACTCCTTGAACCGCTCCGTGCATCGCCTGCCCCAGGTCTTGGAGGCCAGGAACCATCTGCTCCCCAGCTCATATGAAGGACAAATCCCTGTGAGGGCAGGAGGTACAGTGGTTAGTGCACAGGCTCTGGGGTCTGACCCCAGTTCCATCACTTACTAGCTGTGTGACCTCAGGCAGTCACTTCCCTCAGAGCCTCAGTGGTGTCATTTGTGAAATGTGGGTAATAATAGTTCCTTCTTCACAGGATGGTGAGATTCATTGAAATGACACATGTTTGTGGGACCCTGGAACGTTATAAGGATCAGTACAATCACATTTCATCATCATCAACTCCATCGCTATCAGGCCAGTGGGTACCATATCCATGAGATGAGGGCCCTCTCCTCCTGGTTATTTGAATGCACCTTCCACTTCTGCTCCTCACTGTGCCCCTTTTGACCTTTTCCCCCATTTCCTAAAATCCCAGGGAGCCCAGCCCTCCCTGGTCTTGAGTTGTCATCTGTGTAGCTGCCTTATGGACCTTGTCCTTCAGAGCTGGTCCCAGGATTTAATCTCTATTTACTCCACAACCCCTTTCAGGGTCCTCACACAGTAGGTGCCCGATAAAAAAGTTTGTTCAGTTAAACAGACATTCGTGGAGCCTAAGTCATCTCTAGGAACAACACAGCAATGGCCAGTCAGGTCCCTGGGCGCATCCTCATGCTGATGAAGGGCTTGTCTAAGACCAAGCCTGAGCTACTTCCCACCAAACCACTGCTTGTGCCCACTCTGGGCTCCTCCATACAGGGCTTGGGGGAGGCAGGGTGGTGGGTTTGGGCCACTGCATTGGAAGATTTTTCAGAGCTGGTTCCTCTCTGGTCCTCCGCACTGTCCCTGTGTTTTGTTTGCCCGGGTCCTTTCCCCACCCCCTTGGTTCTCTGTTAAATCGTGTTATTATATTTAAACAAATCAATTCCATTGCAGAGTTTTTCCTGTCCTAATGATGAGTTTGCAGCACAAATGCCATTGATTTCTCACAGCCCTGAAAACCAGTTGATGAATAGCACCAGGCTTGTCTTTGGAGAGGCACTTAGAGCAGCTCTGGGCAGCCCCCCTGCTCCTTGCCTGCACTGCCCCCCATCGCCACCCAACCCCCATCCCATACTTCTTCACTTGGGGCTGAGGCTGGGTGATAAAGAGGATCCCTCAGCATCCCCCACCAGGGGTGGGGGATTTCATCACAAGGGGCCTGGCCCCTCACGCTGGTAAAGCAATCATAGTGGAGAACTGTATTGATTTTGGCCAAAGGCAGGAGCGCAACTTACAGAGCAGAGAGGCCGTGCGGTGTGATCTTTGTCTTCCCTTGCAAGTTCAGAGCATGGTCCTGAGTGGCAGCAGATAACACTGTTCAGGCAAAGCTCAGGTTTCCAGACCTCCATGGGACTGCTGTGTTTTAAAGGGGCGGTTCAGAGGTGAGGGGGAGAAGGAAATGGCAACCCACTCCAGCATTCTTGCCTGGAGAATCCCATGGACAGAGGAGCCTGGCGGGCTACAGTCCTTGGGGTTGCAAAGAGTCGGACACAACTGAGCTACTGAACATTCACTCACTCAGAGGTGAGGGAGCTGTCCCCGCCTGGGAGCTAGAAACTTCCCTTTGTGAAATCCTCCAGCTTCAGGGTCAGACTGCCCCCTCAGATCACTGACTTTGAGTTTACGAGGCCCGCCAGGGCTTGGGTGGACGTGAATGATTCTTCCCACCTCCGAGCTGGGCAGCCTGCTTGACAGGCTATTTTTTACCTCCCTGCCTTTGCACATGCAGATTCTTTTGCTACTTCCCAACTTCTCTGGAAACTCCTACTCATCCTTCAAAACCCAACTCTTGTCTCTTCCTCTGGGCTGTCTCCTCTCAAGATTCTCCTGCCTCTGTCTCCCACTGGATGCTCCATTGGTCCGAACTTCAGTGCTACTGTGTTTGGTTGCATTATTCTGAGACCTGCTTCTCCTTGAGCTTCTGGAGGAAAGGGAGAACATTGTAGAAGACTGTGCCTCAAGGTGCAGCAATGAAGGAATTGGGCCAGCAAAAAAGGGAGAAGTAGGGGCCAAGAAAAGAGACAGGAGTGCACAGGGCAGTCCCTGGAAAGGGAGGTTCAGCCGCCACAGGAGCCTGAGCTGGGCCGGGTAAAACAGGAGGGCGCAGAGGAACTGGGGCACACTGGAGTGAATGCCTCACTGAAACCTCTTGAAAGTGAAGGTGAAAGTCTTTCAGTCGTGTCCGACTCTTTGCGACCCCACGGACTGTACAGTCCATGGAATTCTCCAGGCCAGAATACTGGAGTGGGTAGCCTTTCCCTTCTCCAAGGGATCTTCCCATTCAAACCCAGGTCTCCTGCATTGCAGGCGGAAACCCCTCGAAGTTACCCCTAAAACTATTCTGGATGGGCCTGTGAGCTGGATTGCCTACTGCTTCTCCCGGAGTCTAAATTCAAGCCTTTGTTTTAGACAAGAATGCGGCCTGGAGTTGGGAGGGCTGCATCAAGGTCACAGCACAAGGCAGTCAGTGGAGGGGCTGGGGTTTGAGCTCGGGATGGGGGCAAGGCCCCTCTGGCAGTGCTGGCGCACCTCCCCCAGCCATCAGGGCTGGGGGCAGGGCGGAGGCTCCGTTGCAGGGAGGACAGACCCCTCTCTAAGGAGACCCCCACCTTCCTTGGCCCTCAGAGCCAATCACCCTCCCCTCCTCCCTCCCCGCAGACAAACCTCCTGTCCCTCCTAATCAGGTTAGCCTCCTGCTCCGTGAGTACTCTGCTGAGCTGGGCCAGCTGCCTCTAATGGCCTGCCGACCTGGCCCTCTCTCTGGCTCCGGGCTGGGGGAGGGGACGCTCAGACAAGAACTGTGAGTGGGAAGGGGCTGCCCAACTCTCGGGATTCAGACCTTCCCACGGCTTCTAGGATTAAGTCTAAACCCTTAGCCTGGCATCCAAGACTCGTCAAAACGCAGCCCCACTTCTTTCCCCAGTTTCCACAGCCCTGATGGACTCTTCACTACAGTGTGTGCGTACTCAGTCGCTCAGTCATGTCTGACTCTTTGTTAACCCCATGGACTGTAGCCTGCCAGGTTCCTCTGTCCATGGGATTTCCCAGGCAAGAGTACTGGAGTGAGTTGCCATTTTCTTCTCCAAGGGGATCTTCCTGACCCCGAGATCAAACCCATGGCTCCAGCTTGGCAAGCCACCAGGGAAACCCCTTTACTACGATCACAGGAGGCTATTTTTTACCTCCCTGCCTTTGCACATGCAGATTCTTTTGCTACTTCCCAACTTCTCTGGAAACTCCTACTCATCCTTCAAAACCCAACTCTTGTCTCTTCCTCTGGGCTGTCTCCTCTCAAGATTCTCCTGCCTCTGTCTCCCACTGGATGCTCCATTGGTCCGAACTTCAGTGCTACTGTGTTTGGTTGCATTATTCTGAGACCTGCTTCTCCTTGAGCTTCTGGAGGAAAGGGAGAACATTGTAGAAGACTGTGCCTCAAGGTGCAGCAATGAAGGAACTGGGCCAGCAAAAAAGGGAGAAGTAGGGGCCAAGAAAAGAGACAGGAGTGCACAGAACAGCTGCTCCCAGCCCCTCCACAACACTCTAGCTTGCTTCCTGCCAGGGAGGCCATTCCCAGTGACACATGTGGGGCCTGAAATAGACATGTGGGGGCCTTGGTGGTGCACTTGGACAGCCTGGTGCTAAGAACCACCACCACCCATTCCTGGGGCACAGAAGCTCCCCTCTCCTCCCAGGGCCCTGTCCCTGCAGCCAAGACCCCTCCCCCAGCAGTACCCAGGCCTTGCCCCTCTGTCCCTGCTAACTTTGTTTTATAAATAAACTATATAAATAGGCTCCTCTGATTCCTTGGAGCAGGCAGCGTTTAAGGACTGGGGCACTGCTGCAAGCATAATTGTACTACTGAATCCATCAGCTGCCTAATTACCATTCATTTTGCATTTATTTCTGCTAATTAAAAAGAGAGAAACTCCTAACAACTTTTACGTAAATACTATATTTGTTCTATGTAAAGATGGGATGCTAATTTGCTGGTGATTAGCTGATTATCTAATTTTATAGCTGTCACACAGGCTCGCCCTGACTCCCCTTTGAACCCCAGATGCCACTCGAGGCCCCTGATCAGGTGTGGGAGGAAAGGGCCCAGGGAGATCTGCATGCATGTTTAGAGGGTCTATCTGAGGCCTAGGGGTCCTCTGGATCACCACATGTCACCAGGGCTCAAGAGGGCTACAGTCTGACCCATGGAGCTGGGAGAAACCATTAACTCATCCACTGTTTCTGCACAGGTAGAGACACTGAGGTTCGGACAGGTCCAGCATCCCTAAGTCAGTCCTTAACCCAGGATTCTGTTACTGTGTCCAGTAACAGAGATGTACCCAGGCATTTAGGCTTCCCCTCCAGTGCTCCTCTGTGTAGAGGTATTGTCAGGAGGAATTTGAAGCCTCTGTTTGCAACTGGAACAATATCTGGGCCAAATTCCAGCCAAAGTGGAGGAAAGACATAGTCTGGTCTGAGTCCATGGCCCAAACCAGACCCTCCATATGCCCTTCTGTAAACCTCTGCCTCCTCGCACTTTCCCATCCAGCCAGGGCTTGGATCCTCCTGACATCACTTACTGGGGATCGTCTTGTCTCCTAGTCTGGGCCTTGCACACCATGGACTACTAGGACCCGTGTGAGGGTCTGAATCTCAAATCTCAACGTTATGCATTTATTTCAGTGTGAATTAGGAACAAATATAATTAATACATCAAACTTGTGATTTCACAGACAATATTGCTTTAGATGAGCTTAAATAAAAAGAATGCGATTGGTTCAAAGTGACTTAGAGAGCAACATGTAAATGATTTAGGTGAAACCTGACATGGTTTAAAATTTCTAGTAACTGACGTTGGAACACATTGGCGGAGGGTCTGAGAACACAAGTCAGGCACCAGGTGGTGAGTCTGGGGTCAGCAGCAAGGATTTGAGGGCCGGGTTGGCCAGTCCCTTGGCTGCAGGCCACCGCTGCCTCATCCCATGGCTGGGCTGACCGTGCCCCTGCATCATGCCCTTCTCCCAGCCCGAAAGCCAGTGGAGTTAGCCCCCGGCAGAGGCAACCTCTGCCCTCAGAGGCACTTTATCCGGGACTCTGTTTCTGTCTCAGGGCAGCCAGAAAGTAGAGCACGTGAGTTCTTGGGCTCCCTGGCCAGCCTGGCTTCCTTGTTTTGGTGGGCAAGAGCCTGCCTGACCCTTTACTCTGTCTTCCTCTATCCGACAGTCTGAAAATGGCTAGTTCTAGATGGCAAGGGAGAACAGTTTTGACCAGGTCAGGGCCAGGGTCATCTTGGCCTGTTGGAAATCCCCGGGGTGAGGGTTCCGGTCCTGACCGCTGCTTTCTGCAGCCTCATACTCTTCCTCTGTAGTTCGTGAGGTCACCGTGCCTTCCTCCCGGGGTTGCTGAAAGGATCCTGAGAGCCACGTGCAAAACTCCTCAGAGGAGCTCTCTGTGTAGTGAGCGCTAATGGTGAGCCCGAGTCCTGGCCTGGGAGCCAGGGGTGGGGGGGCCCCTCTGCCTCCTACCCGCCGCCACCATGTCTGTGTGAGGTGACCTGCTGCCGCCAGAGATCTCCCGCTCATCTGCCCTTTTATCGCCCTGTGCACAATCAGGGGAAGCCTGGAAGGCAGCGGGGGCGCAGGCAGATGGAAAACAAAGAGAGAACAAAGGCGCTGCTCCGGAGAGGCCAAAAGGCAGGGGGCCTCCTTCCCCCGCCGGTCCTGGCCAGCCTGTCCCCACCAGTACCAGGCCTGTGCCACCCCAGGCTGCACACCACCTGGCCCGCCCCTCCAGAGACTAGCCCTAGCTTCACAAGTGGCCCCCACTTGCTGGGTGACCCTCGGAAAACCACTCCTCTCCAAGCCACCTTTTTCTTATCTGTAAACAAGGAAGTGGGACAGCCTACAGTGTGCTCTCCAGCAGACCCCACCCCTCTCACGTCTGCTGGTGTCTCTTTGAGGCCAACCCATTTCTTCCCACTCCCCGGTTGCAGAGGGTCAAGTTGGGTGCCCATTTCTGCCCATAGAGAGGACCCCAGAGTCCCCTGGGCCAAGCAAGGCATACAGGAAGCCCGTGTTCACAGCATCTTGGTGCTGAGTGTAAGCTTTTGCATGGAATGAATGAATGGCTTAATCAGATGGAAGCTTAACTGTCGGCCCTGTGGTCACTGCTGCTGTTGGAACCTGCAAGGGACCTCCAGAGCAGTTGCAAAGAGGAATGGTTGAGGGCTCATAAGCGCCCCAACGCCAGGCTGTCTGGATTCATATCCTAGCTGTGTGCCTTTGGGCTACTTTCTTAAACCTTTCTGTGACTGTGTCCTCACGCTTTAAAATAGGTATAGTACCTACCTCATAAGCTGTGTTGAACTTATAGGACTTAACTCACATAAAGGACTTAGAAGAATACCGACCGAATAAGACCCATTAATGCTGGGTGTTGTTATTATCACCAGTTCTAGCACTGTTGTTGTTTAGAGGGAAGCTCATGCACCTTCAGCCTCCTCACCCCACCCCTGTACCGCCTGGGTGAAGGTGGGGTTTTGCTGGCAGCTGGGGAGGGGCAGCAGGTTGCCATCATGAGCATTTCTGTGTAAGCATTTCTGGTAAATTGCTTAAAGGGGCCTGACTTCCTAAGGTTCTAGGAATTTGTTATTTCTTTCCTCATTCCAAATATGTATGTGTCAGGAATTCCCTGGCAGTCCAGTGGTTGGGACTCTGTGCTTTCACTTCCCCGGGGGCCCAGGTTCAATCCCTGGTCAGGGAACTAACATCCCTTGGCAAAAAAATGAAAAAAGAAAAAACTGTGATTGTACATGTATTTCTAAAGAGGACCTCCAAAATAGTTTAAGCTTCAGGTCCTGCAAACCTGAACTGTCCCCTGCTTATTCCTGTTACCTTGATTGTATTTCTGGGGCCTAGCCACCTCAGGAGGATGGCTGAAGCTTTGGGGCTGGAGAAACCTAACTTTTTACTCTCTACAGCTATGTATGCACCCCAGACTACAGTCTGTACCCTGCACTCCAGGTCAAGGGAGCCCCAGAGAGGGCAGGCAGGGAGAAAGGGACCCTCTCTTGATGGAGACCCTGGATGTGCAAAGTCCAGGGGCCAAGTGGGTCCGAGTGCCCCTGCACTGCAGGCTGATGTTCTAACTGCCCTTACCTCCCCCTCCTCCACCCTGAGTGGGCTGGGTGGGCAGGCACAGGGGGCAGTTGGGGCCGTGGGAAGCAGGTTGCTGAGCTGGAACAGTTGCCCCAGAGGCTGTCACCGGTGGGGCTGGCTGTGTGCCAATCCCTGGGTTTCGTGTCAGGTAGGTGGGGACTCAGGATGGCCCCTGCCCTCCGAGAGCTCTCGGGGTAGCTGGAACCGCAAGATTTGCACCTGGACGGATAGAGAGTGGGCACGGTTAGACCCTGTCGCATGAGGCGTCTCAGGGAGGAGTTGAGAGAGCCCAGAGGTCAGGAGTGCTGGACACTTGCGGGGAGTGGGGGAGCCTCCTGGAGGATGGGCGCTTGCCTGGGGAGGCCCCCAGAGCAGTGGGTGCCTTGGGCCTTGGCGCCTCCACCAGCAGCGGGGGCCTCTCAGCCCGGGCTCTGACAGGGACATTTATAACTCACAGCTGTGCGGTCCTGGGCCCAACTGACTGTGGTAAACCGATCAGGCTTCAGGAAGTCGGGTCCTGAGGCCACTCCCCACCCCGACCCCACACTCTCCTTCACCTCCGACACCCACATCCTGTTCTGGGTGGGAGAGGCGGACATCTGGGGCACCAGGGGGCTGGGGGCCTAGTCAGGGGTCTCTAACCTGTGGGCAGAGCTGGAGGGGATGGAGAAGTTCAGCAGAACCCCAGAGCTGCACAGCAGGGCCTCTGGGATCACCAGGATCTACCCCTCAGAACACACATGGGGAGACCCAGGCCCAGAGAGTGCCAGGGGCCACCCAAGAGCCCACAGGAACCAAGGAGCAAGAGATCAGGCAGCAGGGCTTTGGGGTATGCTACGTGCTTCCATATCTAATGAGAGGGGATTAAGCGTCTAGCCCCTGCTGACCAACACCAGCCTGAGGGAGCCCAGCGGAAGAGGGCGGAGGTGAACTGGAGCCTCAGAGGATCCTGGGGAAAAAAGGCAGAGGATGCTTGGACCCTGGGGCTCTGCACAGCTTGCAGCCCTCAGCGGGAACACCCCATCCTGAGACCAAGTTCCTCATCATTCCTTGTGTCTACCTAGCTCGATTCTCACAGCAAAATTCACTGGAAGGAATGGTCATGCCCCGTTCTAGGAAGAACAGTACTAAGAGCTTCCAACATACCATGGTTTCGACCCCTTTACCTCCCTTGGCCTTTGTTTGCTAGCCAGTTCTTGAGCTTGCTTGACCAACCATCCCTCCCCCTAGCCTCTCTCTCCTTCCTTACAAGGAGAGGGATAATAAACAATAGAGTTTGCCAAAGCCTGGCCCATGTAACTCTGGTAACCTGTGACACGATTCTTGAATGAGAACCTGAAAGAACATATGTTTTTGTTTCATTACTTATATCCTAATTTAGGTATATTAGAAATGTATAACTAGCTTAACAAACCAATGATTTCACACATATGATCCCTTTGGACAAGGCCAGATTCATTAGAGCTAAAATAATAATAATAATAATAATAATGAGTGAGTTGAAGTAGAGGCAAATATTAATTAAGGTGTCATACAGATAGCACTCAGCTTGGACTGAGAGAGTTGTGCAGTACGTGGGAGAAGGACTGAAGTTTGGGGAACACCGGGGGTCTTCTCTGCTTTAAACTCTGGTTCTTGACCTCCTCCAGAACTGTGTCCCCACAGGCAGGAGGGGGCGAGGTGGGAGTAGGCTGGTTTTCTAGGAGGTGGACACCCAGAATGACTCCCAAGTGTTGGGATCTGGTGAACAATTCATAATGAGGAAAGAATTCAGGCAGGGGTCAAAGAGTGGCTTTGGAAGTGGCTGCCGGCTGGCCAGCCGTATGAGATAATTCCCCGAAGCCAGGCCCAGCGCAAAGAGTACACCACGGGCTTAGAGGCCCAGCTAAAAATACCCACCGACAGCTTCTCCCTGTCACCCTGCCTGGGGCCGCAGAGGAAGGCCCTGGCTCTCTGCCTTTCTCACCAGGAAGAAAAAGACAACAACATAAAGCCACCGAGCCCAGAAAAAACAAAACTTACATAGATTTCACATTTTGTTAAGACTCCCACCAAGAGGAGTTGGCTTGCTGGCTGGAGCACCACAGGGTGGGGAAGACAGCCAGCTCTGATAAACCAGGCATCCCAGGCCATGCTTACGGGGCCCAAGAGGCCACCAAGATTAGACCACTGATGGGGACAGAGGTGGGGAGAGTGGACTGCCACCTGCGTCCCTGGTTGCTCACGTGCGTCCCTGGCTGCTCACATGCATCCCTGGCTGCTCACATGCGTCCTATCTCTCTCCCTATGTACCCAGAACGAGGAGGAAAAGGCCCGTTGGGCCAATGCTGCGAAGGGTGTGAGGATTAGACCTGCTGTCCATCATTCCCCTGCCAGAGTGAGAAAAGTAATACCAGACCCCCAATGCTGATGCCCAGGCTACACTGCCACCTTCACCTAAAACCTGGCCTGGGGTGAGGTCGGGCAGTGGGTGGTGATGAGGCAGGAGTTATCAGCCTTTTCACCCTTGCCTAGGCTTCAGAGCTTCTGTATTATGCCTTGTGTGTGTTCAGTACAAAATGCTTCTGGGCTTCAGTTTGTCCATCTCTAAAATGGGTCCTCTACTGACTCCAGTTCTTCAGGATTCTGTGAATCACTTGGGCCTCCTTGTTGTCTGGAGTTAAGCCATTTTCTCAGCCTAGCTCAATTTGAACCCTGGGAGCAGAGCCAAGGGTCCCAGCCCTTGGGGGTGTAGTATTAAAATCACAGGGTCTTTAGGGCCAGGCAGGGCTTGAGAAGAAAGGATTTTCTAGGGCAGCCCAGACTGGAGATGTGTCTCACTGTAGATGTGGCTGTGGTCTCCATTGTGGCAGGATTTGAAACTCCAAAGTGATCTCCCCGGCAGCTCTGGGCAAGAATTACCATCTTCATTTTTAGACTGTGAGACCAAGGCACAGGCAAGTTGATGTGCTTGCTGTGGTCACACAGCAAGCTCTGGCCACCCTGTAGCAACTCTGCTTTATCCATTTGCTTTATCAGTCTCTGGCCAGACTGCAGGTCTGGCCAGAGAAGTCTGGCTGTTGAGCCCAATAAGCCACTAGTCTTTATTGTGTGCCCATGGTGGGACCCATCCATTCATCCACCCATCATCCATCCACTGACCTATCCATTTGTATGTCTTCCTCCTCAACCTCCCTCCTACCCATCCATCCATCTGTCCGTCCATCATCCTCCCACCCCAGTCATCCTTCCATTCACTCATCTCTTTATCTACCCGTTTTTCCGACCATGTATTTACTCATGAATCCACACATCAAACACACAGTGACTCATATCAGGCCAGCCCTGAGCTAAGGGCAGGGTTTTGAAGATACATCAGCTCCAGCCCTGCCCTGGAGATGGTGCGCTCTGTGATCAAGGTTGATCCATGATCTCAGAGCCAGGCTCAGTTCCATAAGTTCAGCGTTTGAGGCCCCTGTGGTGTCTGAGACTACATGAGGAAGGGAGAAGCGGCCATGTGCTGGTTCTGCAGGCAGGCATTCAGGGAGTGCTTTCCAGGGGAGGTGGCGTTGCTCATTTATTAATGCTCCTGTTGTTTATTGAGAAAGTCTCTGTGCCGAGAACTGCTTGATGTTTTGGAGACCTGGCAGGGAATAAGACTGACAAAACTCCCCTTCCTCGCAGTGTGTACATTCTCATGATGAGACATGGACAATAAATACTTAAACAAGATTATGTCATGTCAGATGATGCTAAGTTTTAAGAAGAGAAATTAGCTAAGTGAAGAAACAGAGCTTACAGGATGGATAAAGGGTTCTTAGACAAAGGATGATCAAGGAAGACCTCTGACAAGGTGACATTTGAACATTGACACGAGTGGAAGGAGGGAGTGAACTGGGGCTCACTTGGCATGTTCAAGGAAATGGCAGGGTTGCAACTGGAAGAAGGGAAGTGAGAGGTAGGAGGGGCAACCAGTGAGGTCCTGGGGGGCCCACTCACCTAGACACACAAAAGTAGGACAGGGAGATGGCTGAGAAGCTGTTGCCCACATCCAGGTGGACGGTGGTGGTAGCTTGGGCTAGGTTGCAGGGGAAACAGTGGGAAGTGTCAAAGTCTGTATTTCAAAGATCTTGCAGACAGGATGGTGGGTGGGTTAGAAGTGGAGCATGGAGGAAGAGGGGACAGTCCAGGAAGGCTCTTGGGTTTGGGAGAACAGAGGTAGCTGTTTTCCTCAGCAGGGGATGACAGCAGGGAGGGCCAAGGGTGGCCAAGAAGCTGTGTTTTGGACCCATTAGGTTTGAGATGCCTTTGAGACATCCAAGGGGAAAGGTTGAGAAGGCAGTTGGATATATGAGTCTGGGAGGCAGAGAGAGTCCCGACTAGAGATAGGAATGTGGGAGCTGTCATGTATAGATGGTGTTTCAAGCTGATGAGGTCATCTTGGGAGTGAGTGCAGATAGAGCACATCAGACGCCTGCATCTGAGTCATGGGGCATCCAGCCCTGAGAGGGAGGGAAGATGGGGTGGAGGCCGAAGGAGATGGAGAAAGTGCAGCTAGCGAGGAAGGAGGAGAGCTGAGGGGACAGGCTCTTCGTGGATCAGGAAGGTTTAGCTGGCAAATCAGGGAAAGGACTGTCCAGGTAGAGGGAACAGCATCACAAAAGCTCAGAGACCGCAAAAACAGAGCTATATTTGGAGAGGGAGAGGGGACCAAAGCAGCTCCCCATTCCACACCTGGCCACACAGAGGCCAGGGCCCATGGAGTGTCTGGCTGGGCTATGAACAAGTTCGTGTTCCAGGGACCCTCCCTGTCACCCTGGTTGGCACTCCCTGGTCTCAGCTGATGTCTTGTACTTTGCACTTTCTTTTAAGAACCTTCGCCAACCTCTCCCTACCTCCCACCACCGCTCTGGGTCTCTTGGGCCCCTGAGACCTCCTCCTTGGCCAGCGCACTTGTCTGAAAACACAGGACTCAAGGCAGCAGCTCAGGAGCTGTCTGCAGGGCAAGGGCACCCAACAGCTTCCTACTGAATCTCTAAGCACTGCCTGGATCCTGTACCCTAAAAGAAACTGTAGAAACTTCCTGGACTATGAGCGTGCTGACTGCCTCTGGTGGGCCAGCGCATGCGTGTTTGGGTGGATAATTGTTGGCCTTGGTGCACCTGCAGTATTTCCCACCCAGGACTCAGCTCATGGTGGAGAGAAGGACCAGGAGCCTGGAAGGTTGCAGAGAGAAAGACTCAGCAGGGGTTCCACAGGGCATGAGATGGGATGGAAGGTGTGGGGAGGACGTGTGGTGGGGCAGCAGCACAGGCCAGCTCCTCTGGCTCAGCAAACACAGCGTGCTGTGCCAAGAAGATCTGCTGGAGAATGGATAGGCGACCCACTCTAGTATTCTTGGGCTTCCCATGTGGCTCAGCTGGTAAAGAATCCGCCTGCAATGTGGGAGACCTGGGTTCAATCCCTGGCTTGGGAAGATACCCTGGAGAAGAGAATGGCAACCCACTCCAGTATTCTGACCTGTAGAATTCCATGGACTTTATAGTCCATGGGGTCGCAAAGAGTCGGACACAACTGATGTGCAAAGGCCCAGGAGACCTCTCCATACAGAGTACACAATGGAGCCAGGTGGGGACTTGGTGACCCGCCAGTCCCCTGGGGAGGTGTGCCTCTAACTCTAGAATGGGGACCGGGGGATCTGTGGGAAGCCGCTTTGATGTTGCGTGGCTCAGTGGCAGGCTAGTGGCAGGAGGTTGTGGGTAATCTAATTAGTGTGCCAAGCGGATGGGCCAAGTAATCCTGTGCCTTTAGACTCACTTTTCTTTAAGCCTGCCCCCACCCAATCTCTCGATAAATCCTCCCACTGCCTGGGTGGCATCGAGCGGCAGTGGACTTATCTCCATTGAACAGATGGGTAAACCAGGGCCCGAGAGGAAGAGGCTTGCATAATGCCACAGCTAGTAGCAGGCAGGATGGAGCTTTGAACTGGTCTATCTGAACCCCAAGTCCATACTCAGCCCTGCCTTTTACCATCTCCCAGGCTCTCCTAGAATATCCAGACTTGCAAGAACCTTCATGTAAACCACCCTTCCAACATTCTCATTTTGTCAGTGAGGAAACAAAGGCCCAGAGAAGGTGAGACACTTACCTAGGACTACACAGCAAGCCCAGGGCAGAGCCTATACCAGAATCTGATCTGGCCCGCTGTGTCCACCCAGCTCCACCCCCCCATCCGCAGGCCAGGGGAGCCCACCCTGGTCCCTGCCCACTTCCTCTTGGAGCATCCACTGCCTTCCTGTTCTCCAGCAGCCTTTGACATTCTCTCGGGTTGAAGGCACCAAGTTCCTCATCAGAAGGCTCCATTGTGCCTATTGTTTAAATATAGATTACTAATGAAATGCCTTTTCATTGCCTTCCCAGTGAATAGTTTCCGTGTAAAGTTAATTTGCAGTGTTATGTAAATTCTGTTTAACTTCAATCAAGTTTCTAATTATGTTTTTACCGCAGTAATTCCCATTTGATTTGTCATCTCCTGTTAGGTATTTAATGTTCGGGTGGGCGGGTGTGCTTTCCCTCTCTCTCTCGGTTTTCCAAGGCCTGCTCCCTCCCTGACCCCTGTCTGTCTTCCCTCCTTTGTTCCTGCTCCCTTCATCCCCTGCGCGTTCCCTGTGAATCATTCCACCTTCTTCCCTCCTTCCTCTTGTAATTGCTCCTCCTTCCTTTCCTATTCCTCTCTGCTCTTTCTGGCTTTGTGTTTCCCTCCTTCCACTTCCCCTCCTCTTTGTTGTCCTTGCCACCTCCCTCACCTTCCTTCTCTTCCCATTTCTCCATCATTCTTTCTCGCTCACTCACTCTTCTTTCCTCTGCGTTTCTTCTGTCTTCCTCCACCCTCTCCCAAACCCCACTCTAGCCCTCTCTTTCTCTCTCTCCTGTTCTGTACCCCCTGTCTCCCCTTCCCCAACTTTTCTTCCCCTTCCACCCTCTTCTTCTTCTACCCTATAGACCCTCACAGAAGCTGTGTGTAGGGGTGGCTTCCCTGTGTGCCTGGGACAGATGGAGAATGAGAGGCGGGCTGGCTGGCTATGCATCCCTGGTGAGCCCAGGGCCTGGACTCAGAAGCTTTGTGAGGAACACTGTAGAGGAAGGACCTTGCCCAGTGCTGGGGGTCCGGCCCTGGTACAGTGGGAGCTGGCTAAGAGTGTGGATGCTAAACGTGGACTCTCTGGGCACAGGTTCTAATCTGCCCCTTATTAACAGTGTGACCTTCAGGTTGCTGTCTATAAAATGGGACGACAACATTACCTATCTTGTAAAGTCGTGAGTATTCAGTAAGATACTGTACGAAGAAGGGCTTAGCTTAGCCAGGGAGACTGACCCGAACTGGCTTTCACTTAAGAACTCTCAGCCACACCCCTCATTTCTCTGTGGCCTTCCTGAGGTGCCTCTGCAGTGGGTGTCCATGCTGCTAGGGTGGTGGAGGTCAGTCTTGAGGTCAGGGCAGGGGTGTAGCCAGCCACAGACTCCCACAGAGCCCGCGGCCATCCCCCGGGAGCCAGGTCTCAACCCTGCCTGTGAAGAGATGTGACTTCCTTCTCCCTTAGACGGCTGGTCTTGGGGCTGTGAACGTGGGTGGGCTTGCTGCTCTGGGAGAGCATCTGAGGCACAGACCCCCCCAAAGCCAGAAGACCCTGGGTCTCAGACCTTTCCTCAACAACAGACCAAACGCAGAGCTGCTCCCACCAGGTTGGACTAGATGCCCCCTTTCCCCACTCTTTCATGTCTGTGTGTGACCCTGGATGTCCCTTGGGCTGCACCATGGCCTCTTGGCTGCAGAACCACTGCCGTGGGTACTAGGCCCCAACAGGCCCGTCACTGATTCACTTGGAGACTCCCCCCTATGCCCCAACTTCCCTGCTGCCCCACATCCAGCACTGGGCTTTAGGGTTCTCCCCACCATCTGCGGCTAGGTGGCTGCAGTTTCCCAGCAGGCATCTGCCCTCTGGGTGGGGAGGGCGGAAGGAAAACACCAGACACAGCCTCTGCCGGTCGCTGCTCCTCCCTCCCCCTCCTCCCTCCTCCCCCTCCCCCCTCCTCCCCCCTCCTCCCCCTCTGCTCTCTTCCCATCCAGCACGTCCCTGGCGCGTCCAGGAAGCAGAAAGCAAGTGTTTGGAGAAGGCATTCTTCTGGGTGAAGAAAGGCAGGCTTGGTTCCTTGTCCTTCAGACACAGAAACCCAAATCGGCCCTTCCCTGCCTGCTGGGCTCCATGACCACCTGACCGGCCGCAAGTGTCTGTGTGTGTCCCTGGTCCAGGAAACCTTGGCCGGTCACGTGGCTGCCTTCCCTGTTTGTCTAAGTAAGCAGTTCAGGCCGGCTGCAGCCTGGAGGCTGAGACGGGCGGCTAGGGAGGGGCAGGGGCCACGCTGGGGCGGGTGGCGGAGGTCGTGGTGGATGGAGGGCAGCCCTGAGCCAGGTCCTGGATTTCCTTGGGCTCTCAGTTTGGTGTGGGGAGGCCTGGCCCGGGGAATGGCCCTGCTTCTGATCCCCTACCCTTCCTCGACCCCCACCTCCATCTATTAAGAAAAGATTTTGGGCTTGCTCGCTAGAGAACACACCCAGCCCTGAGCCAGAGACGGAGGGAACCCTCCTTCCAGGAGCAACTCAGAAAGGCCAGAAAGGGTGCGTGGACGCAGCCAACCCCATGGTGTCCCTGGAGCATGCTGCTGAATCCTGGACCCTCGACAGCAGAGCCCAGGTCAGCATGTGGCCACGCATCCAGCACCGTTGATTAATCCAGCTACTGTGTGCCAGGACCTGAACTGAGCCAAGGATAGGGTTGTCAGCACACAGGGCTCCCAGAACCTCTGTGGACCCCCACACCTGTGACATATTTTCTTCCTGTGGGGTGGGTAGGATCACCTTTCACTGCAAAGACCCTGTGCTTCCATCATGAGGCAGCCATGTCCCACCCCACTGCCACTCTGGAAGGGTGAAACCTCAGCATTAGGCAGGGGACTCCAGGAGGGGTTAAGAGACATCACTGAATCCCTCATGGACCAAGCAGCTGTGGCGAGGGTCCCCATCCTCCAGAGCGATTGCATCAGAGCCATACTTCCAGAGCAGAGGTGGGTAGAGTGCAGAGGCTGAGTCAGACATCTGGGGTCCTTCTGCGAGCCCACCCAGACAGCAGAGTCCAGGGGAATCCTCTGAGTAGGCCCTTCCTTGGTCTTCTGTGTTTACCTGACCTGCACACTATGTCTTAGCTGTAGAGGGCACAGTACCCCCAGGTCCTAGAGGAGGAGGAGGAGAGTTGTGTAGCCTGGGGAGCTTCACTTCTGAGTGCCTGCCTGGGTTCCAGTGTCTGTTTATCCCCCATCCTCCCTGCTCATCTCTCTCTCCTTCCTTTAACAAACATTTCCTGGTGACCAAGTCTGTGCCAGGTCTGTGCTCAACCCTAGCCCTGGAGATGTTCACTGCCAAGCTGGCATCAGCAACATCTCAGGGTGAGCTGAGGGTCCAGGGAGGGCTGAGGCCCAGGGAAAGGCAGTCACTGGTGGGAATCAGGCTGTGGCTGACCCCCTCAGGCTGCCTTGGGTTCAGGGGAGACTTAGGCATACTTTCCCTGGATGGGCTCAGCTCAACTCTACCAGGTTCTCAGGTTGACAGAGCATACCTGGACCTCATCTCTGTCATGAAACGATTTGGGAGTGTTCAGCCTTAAGGGTCCCACAAGCTCATGAGCTCAAGGCTGTTTTGATACAGCTGGAAAACATCAATCCAGAAAAAGAATGGAGGTGGGGTGGCCAGTAATTGGGTTGGTGACACAGGCCAGTCATCCTTCTACACACGACTGAATATGGATTCTGGCCAGGGCAGTTCTAAAGTCTGTGTATCTCTAGCCTTGACTTGCATGCCCCAGGGTCAGGGGGCTCACTACTGCCCCATGGCTATCTTGGTAACTCTCCATGGTAACTTAAGCCTGGCTGCCCACCAGGCTGAAGTCTGGCTTCTGTCTTACACCTCGCCTACCTCAGGCCCACAGACTTGAGGTTTTAGCCCCCATAACTTAGTCTTCCCCAAACTTCAGTGCTTCCAGGAAGATCATCAGGCTGGACCTCCAGACAGCCCCATCTGGGCCTGTTTCTTGGACTAGTGTGGACATGTCATCAGTGTCCCTCCCTGGGCAGCTGAGGTGAAGCCCAAGTGAGCCCCTGGCCAAGTGAGCAGGCCCGTCTTCCCAGCATGGCCCCTGGATCCTAGCTCCATCCCCGTCATCCTTGTCCCCGAGGTGATCTCAGGCAAGAGCCAGCCCCATTCAGCCCAGGCCGCCTCCCATTAGCGCTCCTCCCCAACACTGAGCTACAAGAGGCTTTTGTCTGTGGTGGGCCCTGCGGCAGCCGCTGGAAGAGTCCTCTGGACACTTTAGGCTGTTTGCTTTCTGAGTGGCCTGTTTGCCCAGCAGCCCTGAGAGAGACCTGGGGTGCGTCTCCCATAGCCTGTGCCCTAGGCTGAGGCCCTTTGTTCAAACCTCTTCCCCCTCACTGGGCCAGTCCACTAACTTCTCCATTCCCACCACATCTCCACCTGTGGACAGGTGAATCCCCAGCTCCTGAGGCACATGGAAAGGGTTTGGTTCACCTGGAGACGATGGGTCTAGCCCCTAGGCCAAGTTCCCATCCCACCCAGACACCTGACACTTTTAGGGATTCAGGCATCCCAAGCTTGGGGGGAAGGGGTGGTGGGGATGAAGGCATCTTTCTCTGGGTGCTGTTCCCTTCCCGTGGATTGGCATCACATTGTCCTTGGTGTGGGGGCTTCCCTGCCCAGTGGGGATGCCACACCCACCTTCTGCAGAAGTGTCCCTCACCTTTGCCCCCCTGAGAATCTGGCCTTGAGGCCTGAGATCCATCCTCCTTTAGCATCTCTCCTTGTCCCGGTCCCTTCAGCATGGCTGCTTGCAAGTGACGCTGCCCAGAGTCGGGGAGACAGTGACCGATCACTGGGAGAGGCCGGTTCCTGAAGTCCCAGGAATAAAATCCAATGGAGCTGCTGTCAAAGCCTCTTGCTGGAAAACAGAGAGCTGGAGGTCTAGAGGTCAGAGGTCAGAGGCCAAAGGCCACCAAGGAGGCCAGTGCAGCTGCCCCTTCCTGCCCTAGAAAAGTTGATGCTTCTCAGGAAGCCTCCATGAGGCCCTGCTCTCTCCTGGGCTGGGAGGGGCCAGTGGGACAGGAAGCCAAGGCAGGCCTGGAGGATGGGACTCAGGGTGGCCTGGGCCAGAGCCAGGGATGAGGCGAGACCCAGCCCTGGCCTGGCCCCAGGACCACAGGCGCACAGGTCACCCACCCAACAGGAAACCCTGCCCGGCACCCCCTTTGTCCCACCCCATGTTTCCCGCGGGTGGCGCTTTTACTGTTTCCCGTGGGAGCTGCTGCCAGGAATCATGCCCTCTTGAGAAAGGAAGCTGGACCTCAGGCTCGAAGGCTGCCCTCCCTCTGACCTATTCTAGCCCCCTCCCAGGGCCTCCCGTGGGTGGAAGTTCTGGGTCCACACCCGTCCCTCAGCCACACATGCTGGTGACTTATCTTCTCCTAGACGATCAGTCACCTTTAGGAGCCTGGCAAGAGAAACCTTATAGTGGGGCCAGGCCTGGGGGCCCAGAGAAGGGTTTGTTTGTCTGGGATCCAGCACCAGCTTACTGGCACATGTGGGCTAGTCATTCGACCACTGTAGAAAGGGGAGAGGAAGAGACTTGGCCAGCCAGGAGCATCCCGTGAAATAAAGGGTTTGGAGGTGGGATGAATCTTCAGCCTGTAAGGACAGCCACATTTGCAGTTAACTGGCCCAGACCTCCCTGCCCTCACCCCACTGCATCTCAGATATCTCTGTATCCAGCTCAGTGGGGCACAGTGTCTGTGATGGCCCCTAAGCAGGGAGAGAGATGTGGGTGCTGCCAGTGTCCTCATGGGGAATGGAAGTAGTGGCACTGGCATTGCCCCTCTCTGGGTCATCCCACTGACAACACAGGGGCCGACTGAGCATCTCTGCCTGGACAGGAGCCTCACCCCCCCACCCCCGCATCCCCCTGCCCCGTTCCCCCTCCTCCCTGCCCCCTCCTCCCTCCTCCCAGAAGCTGAGGTGGAATATGCCAAGCTCTCTCTTCTCCACTCGGCCCTGCTCAAGCAAATGGGCCAGAAGCCTGGGAGGGGGCAGTGCTGACAGCAGGTTCTCCTGCCCCTCGCCAGTCTCCCTCCTCCCTCCTGGTCAGTGCTCTGAGGCCTTCAGTCTTCCTTCAGTTGCGATGCTGAGCTTCAGGCGCAGGGAGGAACAGGGTGACAGCTAAGAGCTCCAGACCTCTCTAGAGCAGTCAGTCTTCAGAACAGCTGCTCTGATCCTTCATCTGCAGGAATTCACAGTCAGCATCCGTGAGCTCACTACTCCTATTGTCCCCACTTCCGGAGGAAGAAACTGAGGCCCAGCCAGGTAAATTGACCTGCTCAGGTGGTCACACTGGGATTGAACTGGGCAGCGGGTCCCAGCGTCTGTGCCCTTGGCCACTGTGCCACATAGCTTCTCAGACCTACCTCCCCCAGCCAGCTGCTCCAGTCTAAGCCCGGCTCAGTATCCGAGGGTGCAGCCTGTTCCCCGTGGTGGGTGGAGGGAGGGTCAGGACACCAAGGTGAGCAGACCCAAGTCGCCATGGCATTGGGTAAGCTAACAGACTCAGGGCCACCTGGGCTTGTGGATCAGCTGAGAGCTTGTTAGTAACAGGAAAGACCTTAGGTCCAAGCAGCCCGAGCCCCTGCCCTGTGTGGTGACAACTCAGCCTCCAGCCTTCTTGGACACATGGCCACTCTGAGCCTCAGCCTCTACATCTGTCAAATGGGCCTTTGAGAGCAGAGATATAGGTAGCTGTGAGAAGTCTTTGAGCTTCTGGGAACATAGCTTCCATGTCTCCTTGGGTGTGGAGGGAGGGTTGTGAATTTCCTTCCCGGTGCGTCAGGCCACAGGGACAGGGACATTCCTGGCAGCAGGATTAATGTGGGCAGGGTACGGAGGTGAGAGCCCAGACACTCCAGGTCAGAGTCCGTCTGGGGTCTCATGGACAATGGGGAGCCATTGAGGGTTCTTGGCCGGAGGAATAATGCCTCCTCTGGGAGAGGACCTGGCAGCAGGAAAACCTAACATGCTCGTCCAGGTGTGCGGCCCTGATGCAAAGGGTGTCACGAGGCTATGAAAGCTGGCCCTGGTGGGGTGTCAGTGCCAGCTCTCCTCCTGGGTGCATGGTCCACTGGGCACTGGCCTGCCCAGGGTGGGAGTGTGGGTGCTGCAGGGCGGGACAGGGCAGTGCTCAGGCCTCTTCTCCGTGTGTCCCTAAGTCCCCCTGGCTCAGGTTTTCTGGTTTCCCACCCAGCCCTGGGTGGGGCCCCCGCCGCTCCTTCCACCCTCTGTGGCTTTCTGGTCCTAAATGGGAGGGGACTCCAGAGGCTGCAGCAGGCTGTGGAGTGTGAGCCAGGGTGGGGACACTGGCGGTGGGTGGAGTCACGGGATGGGTGGCCATGAGTCAGGAATTGCTGGGCCTGTGTGTCATCCGGCGGCCTGCTGCTCCGGCTTCCCTGCGTCCGTCTGCCTCATCTCTCCCGCCCGCGTCTGCGCCTGTGGCTGCTCTGCTGGGGCCACAGTGCTGTTTCCAAGAGCTCCAGGCCCCTGACGGAGAAGTCAGAGGAGCTGAACTCTGGGTCCCAGGCTCCTCCAACGCCCAGGGCAACCTTAGACATGTTCCCTCCCTCCCTGAGCCACTGTTTCTCTGATTGGAGAGTGAAGATGGAGCTGGGCAGGGGTTCTCAGCCCTTGATGTCCATGAGATCCCGGGCAGCTTTGCAAGAGAGCACACCCCAGACTACTTAAATCCCGGGGGCAGGGCCTGGAGCCTGGGTGGGAACCTTTGGTCTGGACAGCCTCTGATGAGCTGTGCTCTCCACCTTCCCCGCAGCCCCCGGGCAGCACTATGGACGAGCATGTAGATCCTGGAGCCCAGAGCCCACACCAAATGTAGTTCTGCCACTTTCTAATACCATGGGCAAGTGACTTCATTCCCTGAACCTCAATTTCCTCATCAGTGAAATGGGGATGACCCTACCACTTTATAGAATCACTGTGGGGACCAACGGGTTAACCAGCATAGCTAGTGTCTGTTGGCACCAGACTTAGGATGGATGTGGTGAGCACCGTGAAAGTGTCAGCTGCTGTATTCTCTGATCTAAATCTGTTTTCACACCACCCCTCCCATCACTGCTCATTCATCCATCCAGCAAACATTCTGGGGGCAAGCCCTGTGCTGGGTGCTGTGAGTGAAGGAAGAAGACACCCACTGTGGGGGATGGCCTTGGCCCAGCCAGGGGTCCAGTCCCAGAGGGTAGGTTCTGTCAGTCCAAAGGACTGATGGGCAGATGGGGGCTGGTTCCCCTAAGAATCCCACCTAGTTGCTGAGCTAAAGGAGCCCTTCTTTCTTAAAGAATGAAAAACGGACTTCCCTGGCAGTCCAGTCGTTAAGACCCTGTGCTTCCATTGAGTACATGCAGGTTTGATCCCTGGTCAGGGAACTAAGTAAGATCCCACATGCAGCGTGGCTCAGCCAAAAAGAGAGCTCAGAGAGACCCCAGACTCAAAAGAGAAGGAGGGCATCATAGGCTAGTCCTCAGCTAGGAAGCACCCAAGGGGTCCCCACTGCCTCCTGGCAGTGGCCCTGGCACACGCCATGGGTGTGTGATGGCGCAGACAGGCCTGGGCCCTGGGGCTGCCCAGCAAGGCAGGAGCAGCCAAGGTGGGCAGTGTATGGAACAAAACCTGACCCCATCCTCCATCTCTTAGAGTCTTTTCAGCAACCAAGGATGTTAGGCAGGCCTCATTTCTCCCACTTGCAGATGGCAGATGGAGACCTAAGAGATTGGAAGGCACTTGGATTGTCAGGGCTGGAGCCCACCTGTGTGTAAACAGGATCTGATGGGAGGCTCCTCTGGGCTGCTGCATTGGTGGAGCATCTTAGGACAGGCTGGAGAGTGCAGTTGGATGATTAACACATCCTGCAGTCCTTCGCTTCCCCAGCCTTCCCAGCAGCAAGCCTGCAGACCACCACTGGGCTGCCCTGACAGGGAAGGCTGTTGTCCCTACAAATAGCCAGAGCTCCCATGCCCTGACTCCTCCGAGGGCCAGGGGTTGGGTCACACACTTACCCCAGTTCAACCTTCTCCCTCCCCATTGCACCGTCAAGTAAACTGAGGTGGGCAGAGGTGCAGGGACTTGGCTGAGGCCACGTGGCTTGCAAGCAGTAGAACCAGGATTTCATCCAGGCCTAGGTGACGTTAGTGCCCGTGCTCTGACCCGTCACCTCCAGCAAGCAAGAACACTGCTCTCCTTTGTCTGGCATCTGTAAACCTGGGCCTTGGCCATCACTTCAGACTGGCCTGGCCCACGTGTAACCAGAATCCCAGAGGGACGCCTGTTTGGAGAATGTGACTGCCGGGGGCTGGCCCCTGGCCCGGGAAGGGGATCGTTGGGAACACGTAGTCCCTGGCATTTTATGTGTGGTGTCCAGAGTACCCGTGCCCTTCAGCCTCTTGACCTTTCCGCCTGCCCTGGGCCTGGAGTCCAGGCTGCCAGTCCTGCACCAACCATGGGTGTTGTGTCAGCTCAGCTCAGGGTTCGCCTGGACCAGGAAACAGAGACTTGGAGGGACAGGGGCCTCCCATGTGAGTCCTCAGCTCCTCCATCTAACCTCCAAACAGAGCTGGCTTGGCTTCTCATCCTGTCCCTCTCCAGACTTCTGTCCCCTACTCTGCAAGGTGGCAGGCAGAGACCAAGGACCTCCACAGCCTCTTTTGAGAGCCTCTGCCAGGCCCCATGAATGCTGTAGGGGATTGGGGATCAGGGGTATTACTGGGGTGGGGATGAGGTTCCTCCAGGGCTGAGCTAAGATGGGCAGTGCAGGGCCAGACCACCCCAAGCAGAGTGAGCAAGTGCAAGAGACAAAGCCCCTAAGAGGGGCCACTGGCTGAAAATTCAGTTTCAATCATTGACATTTGGGAGTGGCAAGTACCCAGGTGGGTGGCAGGGGCCCTACTTTGGCCAGCCCCAGCCAGGTACCTCTCTGGACAGCACCCTAATCCCTGGGAAGCATAAGGTTATGCCCACCCATGGGGTCTGATGACCTGGTGAGTGTGGAAGAGAGCCCCTGGCATGGAACTTCTACCGAGAGATGCTCAGCACCTTTGGCCATTCTGTGGGGAGTGACTGGGGAGGTCCCCCTCCTGGGAGCAGGCCATCTCTGGGAAGCAAATCCACTGCACTGACTCTTGAATTGGCCTCAGAGATGGCCTGAAGCCAGGATTCATCTTCTCAGGATCTTTCTCCATCTTTTTCGTCAGAGACCCAGTGCCTCCATCCCCAGCAAGACCCCAAATCTGTACTTAACAGCAAACCTGAGCCAGTGAGAACAATGACAGTCCCTGTTTACCAAGCACTTCCTGTGCAAGTGCAGTGTGAGCATAATCTAGTTAAATCCTTACAGCCCTATGTGTGTGCGGGTCGGGGGGGGGGGGGACTCAGTATCCCCGTTTTACAGATGAGGAAACTGAGTCCCAGAGAAGCTAAGTTTCTTGCCCAGCTTCACAGGTCAGTGAATAGCAGAGCTATTCTATACATGCATTCTGCTGTGTCAAACCTAGAGCCACATTATGCACTCTTAGTCCATGTTGAAACTCACCCCTTGATTAGAGGAGGAATTGTTCATTTGATGGCTTGGGGAAAAGGGAGCCACTCCCCTCTTCCTCCACTGGGAGCAAGCCACACATCACAGCCAAGCTCAGTCTGGTCTCAGTTTGCGCCTTCGCACAAGCCTGACCCCGAAAGGCTAGGTGGTTCTGCACACATGTGCGCCGTGAGTTAGAGAGCCTCTGAGAGTCAGGATGGATGAGTGCTGCCCCTAGGGCCTGGGTGGTGCTCAGTGGGACAGTGAGGACTTTCCCTCTGATAGGGCCCTCCCGAGGGGTGCCTCTCCATCCTGGCCTTGAAAACGCAGCAAATCAGGCTTGGTCTCCGGGTGAAGCTTTGGAGGGGCCCTCACAGAGGTGTCTGCCTGTGCTCTTGAATGCAGCCGTCCCTGCTCCTGATCTCATCTGTCATTGTCTCTTCAGTCTGAGGCTTTTCTCCGGACAAGACTGTGGGTCTTTGCCTGGAAGGGGAGACCTCCTGCCTGAGAGACCCAGCCCAAGACCTTGATGCACCGAACCCCCCATTTTGCTACTCTCCAGCACTCTGTCCTAGAGTTATTCTGTGTCTTGCCCACCTTGATTAGACAGTGTGCAAACACCCTTGGGAAGTATCCAGGCTAGCAATGTTGACCCTGTCCTCCTCTGCCCACCATCCACCCCTACCCTTTCCTCTTCTCCTCTTCCTCCTCCAGCACATGGTAGGCAGTGTCATTATTGTCAGGAGAAGGAAATTAATAGATGGAATAAACAAACATGAAGGAACATCCCCTAGAAGTCCTTTTATAGCCCCCATTTTCCAAATGTTGGGAAATGTCTCAGAGATGTTAAGTGGGTCGGGAAGTTCTGGAAGCCTCTTCCTTTCTCCAGCACCCTCTGTTTGGGTCCCCACAGTGGCAAGGTGTGAACCCAGGTTGGCACTGGGCATCTCCAACTCCTCCCACTTAGAGGCATCCCTGAGGGCCTAGCTACAGACTTGACAGGCCTGCACTTTATTCAGCAGAACCTGCCGGTCTGCCCTGCCCTAGTCACTTGCAAAGTTTCCATGCAGCAGAGGGAAGCAGGAAACCGAGGGGCACACAGAGGGCCATGCAGTGAGGACCTGCAGGGCAGGGCCTGCTGGGCTTCCCTCAGCCTGGGTGTGGGCAGGCTGTGAGGACAGCTCAAAATATTCTCAGAGAAAGTGAAAGACAGACAGGATTATTGAACCAAGTTTGTGATTCTCAGGCAGACTGGGCCAGAAGTTTGCCCAGACCCCAACCAACCAGCTTCCTAGGTCTGTTTACTTCTTCCTTGAGACCAAATACAGCTACTGTCCCTTGGGGAAAAGACTCAGGATTTCGGGCCTCTCCTGAACACTCAGGATTCCCTGAGCCTCTGAGCTCAACCCCGCTGTACATGGAGTGAGTACAAGGGTCTCACAATAGGAGATAACCAGACACCCAATATTAATCATGCCAGGAGAAAGAAAGAAATACTGTCCACATGTATGGAAGTTCAGGGCAGGGAAATCTCACTTGAGGGGACTGTTAGGGAAGGCAGCAAGGTGGAGGCGGTCCTTGGGGCATCAGAGGATGGACAGGGTTCCAGTGGGCAGAGCTGGGCCTGCAGAACTGTTGAAAGTGTAGTTTGAGGTAAGACAAGGCACATTCTTCCTCTTTTCAGCTGAGTTACCACTGGTGTCTGCTGCAAAGATTCTTCATCTGTAAAATGGGCTTATGGTTCCCTGGTGACAATATTGTGCTGAGGATGGAGTAAGGCACTGAGAGCTTCCGGGTTGTTGAGGAAGGGCTCTGACAGGCAGGAAATGTGCCGGGTTTGTGACAGCCTGAGTCCCTCATATTTTGAGCATGATGGGTGTGCGCAGGCACCTCTGTGTGTGTGTGTGTGTGTGTGTGTGTGTGTGTGTGTGTGTGTTATTGGCAGCAGGTGTGAGGACCTGAGGCCTAGTGGCAGCCCTGAACTGCAGGCTGAGAGCTGGCATTGGTGCAGCCCCCTGCCCACAGTGCTGAACAGGGTGGTCCAGACCCTCCCCCCCCAGGGGCTTACTGGTAGCTCTGTGCTCTGGCCATTGCCTGGCTCTACAAGGTCAGCAGGGGACTCCCCTAGTGGGTTAGTAGCTGGAGAGACAACCCAAAGCCACCTTTTTCCTCCTGGCCCTCAGGCCTTGGCTTCCACAAGGCCCAGACCCTCAGTCTGTCTCTTCCACGTCTGGATTCCTCCCCCTCCCCCAGCTTGGTGAGGTCAGGGAACATGTATTCCAGGAATGTGGGAGGCGGGGCGGCCTGCCCGGTTTGGATAACCATCGGGGTAAATATTTGCCTTGCTCCCGGAGCCAGCACTGGCCGCCAGGGGAGGACGAGGGGGCCTGCTCCCAGGGTCATGTAAGGGGATGCGTCCCTGGGTGGGTCTTTGAGGTGAAGGAACCCATGTCTCCCCCGTGACCCTCCCAGGGTCTGAGGCCACCTTCCCAGACAGGGCCCCTGGCCCGCAGCACCAGAAGCTGTCCGGCCCACCTGTAAAGTGAGGGTGGGAAGAGCTGCCTGGCCCGAGTGAGGTGAGGAGGGTCAGACCCACGTGGGAGCCAGTTCTGGTCAGTTCAGCCAGTGGAACAGCAGGTTGGACCCAGTTTGGGTGGGTGCCCACATGACCATGTTCTGGTCTTCACTTGGCCACCTATGACCTTGACAGTCACCCTTCTCCCAGACTCTTGACAGTCCTCAGTCACTGACCTGTTACTGACCTATATGTAGGTGCACTTGCATCTACGTACCCATGTCTCGTTGAGCCCTCACGGCCCCCAGAGCATGAGGGGCATGTGTGCGTGATTAGCAGCAGTTGGCAAGAGTCCAGAACCTCAGCTCAGTACTGTCCCTGGTATGGTCCCCTGCCCTATAGGCCACACCAGGGCAGCCCAAGCGCCTGTCCGAGAAGCCTGTGGGTAGATCAGTGCTCTGGCCAATGTCTACAAGGTCAGTGTGAAGCCTCTCTTGGTGGGTGAGTAGCTGAAGGGGTGATTAGTCCCTTTTTAGAGAGGAGATGGGAGCTCAGAGATGCCAAGTGACTTGCTCAAGGTCACCCAGCATTAAAGGGCAGAATAGGGGTTCAAACTCAGCTGTACCCACCTTACCTCTGAGGACAGGGCCAGGCTCCAATCCAGAATGTGGGCTCCCAACTCTTGGTGGCTTAGAGCACGCTAGTCACTTAGCCATGGGCCTCTGGCCACTGTCACAGAGCTGTCACAGTGCCCCACATCCCGGATGCCCTGTGGCATGGGCACCTCTGTCCTCCCAGAATCCCCAGTTTACCCGGCATGTCTCTGGGCCAGCCCAGGCCCCAGTCCACTTGGCCTGGTGCCTGCACTCAAGCCCACACCCAGGTGGGTCCTTCCTCCCAGGGGATCCCTAGAAGAGGAAGGGATGGGAAGGGGGTGGGGCCGGGAGAATCCATCTGGGTCCTGGGACAGTCCCCACCCTCGAGTGACCTCTGCCAAGTCCCAGACCCAACCTTGCCACTCTCCAGCCATTACACCCCTGGCAACTCTACCCTCCCTCGGAGCTCAGCGTCCTGCTCTGCAAAGAGGGTGCTCGTTCCCACCTTGCCCTGCCTTCCGGAGCGCCAGACGTGAGATCAGAGTGGAAGCACATTTCAACCTGTGGTCTGCACACCTCCCCTGCTACCCCTTCCTACCCTCTCAGCCCGACGCGGCCTTGTCGTTGGGTGTCCCCCTCATCCAAGCCAGAGGGAGAGTCCTGAGCTTAGCAGAGCCATCTCTCTGGGCAGTGGGGAACCCATCCCTCGGGGAGGCTGCCCTTGCCCCGTGGCACTGAGGGTCTTTTAAGCAGAACACACTTACCTATGTGAATCTATGTCCTTTATGGTTGTGGTCTGGCCAGGCTGGGAGCAGACATGGGACACCTCTCCCGGTCTGCCCCCGTGGCCAGAGCCCTATGGGCTGTGAGCCTCACCTACGGGCGCCCAGGGGGCCAGGGATGAGGGGTGGATGACTTCACCTGTGTGTTCACAGCCCCACCTGGGCCTGAGTTCCCTCACCTCCACCCCAACCTGTCTGCGCAGCCAGTGTGAGCAGGGCCCAGTGCACAGACAAGGGAGCCCGGGTGTCCAGCTGGTCATCTTAAACAGATCGAGTCTGTGTGGACAGACCACCCACTCATTCCCAGCTCTGTTCTTTTCACTTTTCACTCTGTATTACCTGCATGACCTCAGGAAGCTGTAGAAGCTCAGGCAAGCTCCTGGTCCTTTCTCCTTCCCAGACGGAGGTCCAATGCAGGCTCATAGGGAAGGGGGTCAGTCCCTAATCAGGGCCTGAGTTCATATCCTGGTGGCCCCTCTGTGTGATGCCCTTTCTGTGTGACCTTGGACAGGTCGCTTCCCCTCTCTGGTCTATTTGCCTCTTTGCACAAGTCCAACAGCAAGGAACCAAGGGTGGTTGGGGCAGAGAGACACGTATGTGTGCGCCGTGAGCCGGAGCACCTCTGCAGGGCAGGACGGGCGGGCGTCAGTCCTCAGGGCCAGGACGTTGCTCACCGAGTGAGCGAGGACTTTCCGGCTCTGGCTTCTGTCTCAGCTGCCAAAATAATTATTTTCTCTTTGTCAGCGGGTCTGCAGCCAGCTTGCCTTTGGGAAAAGACTGAGCTGTGGCCGCTGGGGAAGCAGGAGGCTGATTCCTGTTCTACCCCAGCCACTGACTTGCTGCATGACCCCGATATGGGGGCAGGTTCCGCCCTCTCCAGGCCTCACTGTCCTCTTCTGTGAAATGGGAGAGTTGAAGTCAACAGCCATTTGTGTCCCCACAGTGAGCAGAGTTTGGGGACTGCCAGAGTCAGAGGGTCAAGCCCCAGAGACATTCTCTTTCACATGTAGAGTGGGGGTGCTGAGCCAGGCTGTGGGAGCCTGGGTTCAGGGGCCCCGTGCTCCATGGAGCCCAGCACCAGCTCCTGAAAGTAATCTTACCTCACCTAATATGGCTGGAAAGCAACCTGCATTTCCGGCACTCAAATGTGTTACCTTAAACAATCTATACCACTCCTTGAGAGTGGACCCCTCCTTATAGCTGCATCACCTCCCACAGATGAGGAAATTGGGGGCCAGAGAAGTTTAAGAAATTGCCCAAGGCCACATGGTAAGGGGATGAACCCAGGACTTGAATCATTTTTATTACAGTACTGAGCCCACTTCTTAAATGCCAGGTCCTGGTGCCCCTCACTGAAGCCATAGGCACACACTTGGCTCCCTGGGAACCCTGCCTGCTGCATAGCAGGTCTGACCCCTCCGCCAGTCCCCAACACATGTGGGAACCCAGCCTTCATGTGGCCTGTGCACATCCACTCCTGTGGTAGCCACGGGCCTCATCCCAAGAGGCACTCAGCCCTGCTGGCAGGTTTCCCATGTTTTAGAGGAGGGCACATGGATGCAGCAAGCGTGGCAATCACCCGGAGCCACCCAGTGAGATGCCTTCGTAGCTGGGACTCCAACTTGGGGCTCTGTGGCTCCCACCCCACAGCTAGGACTCCAGAGAATCTACCCTGCCAGGGTCTGGGTCTGGATCTGGCCCTTCTGGATTCCCAAGGTGCCCTATGGGTGGGGAGGAGAGGGAAGTACTGCTGGCCCATTGTGGAGATGGGGCAGTTGAACCCACTGCACTGGGGGGACAGGGTCTGGGGTCCTCACCCGCCCATTGCCCCGGGGGGGGGGTCCTTCCATTTCTGCCTTCAGCTCCCTCCACTCTGAACACCACTGTCTCTGGCCCAGACTCTAGGGGCAGCCTCCCCACTGGTTTCCTTACCTCTTCCTGTCCCTTCTAAGCCCTTCTTCCTAGCATCCTTGGGGATCTTCTCAAACTAGACCCAGGCTCACATGGCTCAGCTGCTCAGACCCTCCCATTCACCCTTGCGATGGTCAGCCCTGCCTCTGGCCATCGCTCACCTCCCCACCTCCCACCTCCACCACACCACCTAATCTCAAGTACTCCGCTAAGCCAGGGTTTTTTCCCTGTTTGGAGCCTTCACATACACTGTTCCCTGTGCCTGGAACACTGTTCCATGTATCTTGGCCTGCCTCTCTCTCGCTCATCCTTCAACTTTACTTCCTCAAAGAGACAGCCCTGAACCTTGAGTCTATGCTGTGTCACCCTTGCACTTGTTCTTTCTGGCAGATAACACTTTTAATTATGTGTTGTTTGATTCTTTGCCTATTATGAGTCCCCACAAGGGCTGATCCATGATCCTGTATACAGCTCAGGGTGTTCGCTAAATATTTCTTGAGTGAATAAATGAATGTCAAGTGCTTTTGTCACCACAGGTCCTTAGGTCCTCCTAGAAACCCTTGGAGAGATCATTGTGATTCCATTTGACAGGTGAGGAAACTGAAACCCGGAGCGGCCAGGAGCTTGCCCACAGTCACAGCCAGTAACTGGCAGCTATGGGGTGTCAGGAGCCTGTTAGGGCCCCTTGGCATTAAGCTCCTTTTCCTCTCCATCCTTCAGATTCCCCATCTGTCCAGTGAGGATGATTTGATTTAGCCAACAGTGAACTTTCCAGCAGGTGGGCTGGGGTCTGTAGCCACAGGTCAGTTCTGGGGTACCTGCTGTGAGTGGTCCATGACCACCCTTCTCATTGCAGGAGAATGGAGCTGGAGTGAGGCGGAGGAACCGCCAGCTGCTGACCGGCACGTGGGACGCTGGTGATTCACGGGTCTCTGAGGTAAGTGTGCAGCCAGGCTGGTGGGGGCGGCTTGGCCCGGATGCTCGGGGAAGGGGCAAGAGGCGTGCCGTGAGTGGGGGAGGTGCTGGCCCCAGCACCCTGTGCCTTTGACTGAAGCACAGCCTGGGTAGGACTGGATGCAGCCCCCACCCCACCCCCACTGAGATCTCACTGGCCCCTAAAAGGACTTCTCAGGGCCTCTTAGGCCTGGCCTATGTCTACAGCGGCTGCCTGGCAGGGGTGGGAGATGCACGCAGGAAGAGGGACAGGTCTGATGTCCCCAGCCTTGGTTCAGCAGCCCTGTCTGTACCACTCAACCCCATGGTACAGGGGCCTCGTGTGCCAACCAACATGGCAGCCACACGGGAAGAGGTGAGATGGGCAGAGAAGCCTGTTCACTGAGATGGGGGCCATGGCTTCCCCACCCTCTTTCCCACAGTCCCCTGAGCACCTACAAGTCTGGGGTCAGAGTGCCTGCATGCAAATCCTGGCCCTGCCTCTTATCCACCATGACCCTGCATGGTTCCTTTGTGACTCCATTTACCTGTCTATAAAAGAGGCCTGGGCACCACAGCTTGACCCCACGCATGCACTGGCACAGCTGGACACAGTAACCGCTCAGGATCCGGCATTTCCCTTGCTTCTCACACACCTCCGTTCCCACCATCCCTCCTCCCTGAGGGCTCAACCATGCCAGGATGGACACTAAGTGGTCATTCAACCTGATGAGGTGGCTTGGGCCCCCAGGGAGCTCCTGGAAGCATCTGGAGCCCGAGGGTCCAAAGCTGAGCCTCCCAGGGCTGCCTCAGGCCCCGACACCAGCGTGTCTCATCACAGAGTGGCTTTCCAGGGTTGATGACACTTGGCCCTGTGCCAGAGGGCCACCCATGTAATCCCCTCTTTATTCAGTGGCTCCCAACCCAGAGATGAGAGGCTGTCCCAGTAATGCTGACTTGGGCCAGGGCCCTTTGTCCCAAGGCTCTGGGGCCCAGCCAGGGGAGCCCAAGTCTTCATCCTTGTGGGAGGCTCCGCCCGATGGTCTCCCCGCTGCTCTCAGCATCTCTCCTGAGGCCCCAGTGCTCCCAGGTACCCACACTCAGGGCCGGGCAAGCCCTGGGGATCCTCTGAGTTTCACTCAGGTGCTGGAACCAGGGAGCAGACTCTGATCTCCCTTCCTGCCATAGGAAATCCTGGCTTCCTCCTATCATCCTGGTGACCTTGGGCGAGTCCTTTCACTTCCATGAGCATTCTCATCTGAATGAGGATAATTATACCAACATTGCTGAGAAGGCTGTTAGGAGGACACTTAGAAACCTGGAATATTCCAAGTGTTACAGCTGGGTGAGAGTCGGCTGTGTACCAGTCACTGCGCTCCTTAAATGCGTATTTCCCCACATGGCAATCCCATGTGGAGGTGTGTTTAGTGCCTCATTCTCTGGAGGTTCAGAGTGGTTAAGAAGCTCACAGAGCTGTAAGTGGTGGAGTGGGGATTTGAACCAGGAGAGATACCTTACAATTAAGCAGCCACGATGCCTTAGAGATCAGGGGCAGAGCCACAGGGCAGGCTCAAGTTGGGTGCTCAGGAAACAATCCCCATTTCTGCCAGGAGGCCTTTGTCCAGCCCTCCAAGCCTGGCTGCCCTTGAGAGCCAGTGGGTGGCCCCTGAAGGCTGATGGCCTGCCCTTCCCCAGAGGGCCTGCTGGCAACTCGATCAGGCTAGGGGAACCCACTGCTAATTGTGAGATAACCTTTGAAATTCTCCTTCACGGTGGGCTCTCTTTTCGGATGTTTTTCAAGGTAATTCATTCCCTTTCCAGAAATTGCTGGTGGAGGAGCATTAGGCAGCTGGTAATTAATCATAGGAGCGGCTTAGAGTTTATTCTTTAAAAAAAGAAGAAGAAGAAGAAGGATAGAAAGCCTTGGTGGGAAAAAAAAAAAGAAAAGGAAAGAAAACCGCTCCAAGGCGAGGGTGGTAATCAATACCTCCGTGTCCTAGAAACGGCTGGGGATGGGGGTGGCAGACGTGCGGCCTTCTCCCTTCCTTCCCGGGGCTGGCAGATGGTCAGTGCCTGCAGCGTCACCAGTGAGGCTCTGCCTTTGACCATCAGCCCCAGTGTGACTCTGAGCAAGTCACTGCTTCTCTCTGGTCTCGCCTTTGACCTATAAAGTGGGTGAAAGTCAAGTTGTCAAACTAGGAAAGAATTTTAAACGAACTGGGGAATATCCTGGTGCCCCGGTACATGGTCATTGCCTGGTTGATAGTTTATCAATTGAGTGCATAATTGAATGAATGATTTTCTTGGGTCTTCGTTAGCTGTCATCAGTCAAGGAGGGGATCCTGTAGGACACTGATTCTCTGGTTCTGTTATAATGTAGAGTGAAAGCCAGGGTGATTGGCTGGCTGGGTTACTTTCCAAACCAACGATGAAAGGACAGTCTTGACCGACGGACTCTGGCCAACAGAGCGCAGCCCCTCGGTGGCAACCGCACTGAGGTGTCCTCAAGTTCAACTTTCCAAGAGTCTGAGCTGTCTGGAGACACCTTTTTTTAAGCTACTTTCTGGGGAGGTAGTGAGTTCCTTGTCACTAGAAACTACGCAAGCTGCGGCACTCAGGCAGCAGACTGAGGGGCTCAGAGCTTTCCTGAGTTTGGGAGAGAGCATGAGGCGCCCCAGGATGGACACTGAGGAGGCTGGACTGGCAGAGAGGAAAGCCTCTCCCCCTGGAGCTCCTTCCCAGGGCCCCCAGGGAAGACTGAGAAAAGGGCTTGTCCATGCAGGACTCCGATGCTTTGGAGCCTGTTCCCTGGAGGGAGGAAGAGTGTGCAGGGGTGTGTGGGCCAGTGTGTGCCCCTGAACAGGTGTGAGGGGATGTGTGTGTGATTAGCTAGGCTCTGTATGAGGCTGTGAAGTGTGTGAATACTTGTGAGTGTGTAAGAAAAGGAGAGTGCCCCCCATGTGTGAGTGCCCCCACCCACGTGTGCAGCTCCCAGCAAGACCTCGGCACCTCAGGCCATGCCCATACATGAGGCCTGGCTTCAGCCGCATGTTCAGACCAGCCAGCTGGGCCCTGCTGACCACGGCAGTGCCTGAGTCTAGCCCTAAGAGTGGGTGGGTGCAGCCAGGCCCCTGTGGGGAGGCAAGGGTCTGCTTGGGTAGTCCTCTGAACAGCCTGACCAACTTGGCCCAGTGTTTTTACTTCTCTCTCCTTGGCCTCCAAATCCAGCTCGTGTGTGTGTGCGTGTGCGTGTGTGTATCTGTCTCTGTTTGCCCACCCTCCACATCTTTGTCTGTTTCTGTCTGGTTCTCTCTGTGCGGGCTCCTCTCTCTTGCCCAGCTCCCCTCTCTTCTCACAGTGGCTGTCCCGCAGCCCCAGTCTGCCTCCCTCCCAGCTCTGCGTCATCATCTCCATCATCCCAGGACTCCACAGAACCAAGACCTCTCAGGCTCCCAAGCTGCCACCTTTCCCCTTGTTAGCCCAACTCTGGCAACACATAGCTCCCTCCCACCTTTCTCTTCAGGGTATCCAAGACAGCACCCCACAGTCCCACCGCTTGGAGGCTTTGCACTGTGTGTGTGATGAGTGCCCCCTCTCCTACTCCCTGGGGATGACCACCATCCTATCCCCATGGATCCTCACTGTGCCAGCCACTCAGGATGGAGTCTGATCTCCCGGCTGAGATCTGCCCCCATGGCTGCCCCTCTGTGCTGTCCTGGGCATATGCCCTGGCCACAAGCTAGAGCAGGGGAGAGGGAGAGGGCCTGCGTCCACTAGCAGAGGCAGCTGGAAACCCAGCATTTCCCTCCAGCACTAATGAAATTCTTGCTATAATTAGAAGTGAGGTGTCCAGAAGCTGGCTGCCTGGCGGGAGCGGGTGTATGCTCATGAATAAATAAATTGTCCTTTTCCGAGGAGAGAAGGAGCCAGAGGGTGGGCTCCTGGAGAACTGCAGGCCTGGAGGGTGTCTGTGACCTGTGAGGTGGGCGATGGGCCCTAGTGGTCCTCACTCATCTGGATGCCCTTGGCGACCCTCTCTGAGTCCCCATCCCTGGCCAGCCAGTCTTCCTGCAAGTGCCAGCTGTGTGCCAGGCCGATTCAGCCTGGCATCAAGGCTGCCGCCGTCCGGCCCCAGCCTCTTCCACGGCCACACCACGCACTAGCTGCCGGCCGGTGTCCGAAGCTGCAGCTCCACTGGGCCACCCCCCGCCATCGTTATCACCTGGCACCAGGCTACGCCTTTCTCCTGTGCTTCCTCCTGCCTCCAGAGCCCTCGGCCCTGTCGCTGTAGAGCTGGAGCTTTTCGGAGCCTTCCTCAAGCTGCGCTTCCCCCCAACCCCAGGGATGGGCATGGCCCGGTCCCCCGGGGACCCCACGGCCTCCAGTCCTCAGAGGCCCTAGTTGTTTCCACCCTCAGCTCTCCAGCCTCTCCTGCTCTGATGCCCTGCGGGGTGCTCAGCACATCATCTTTTATTTTGTATTCATTACATGTTGGGATAATAACATATTGGATGTTTTATACTCTTTTCTCATACTCAGTCTTCGAAGACTGTTGTGTATCTAATGCGGAGAAGACATTTCAGACTTCGGTGGTCAGTGGCCGTGTGTGGCTCTTGGCTGCTGTAGGCGACCACGTGCAGCCTTGGCGACCCCGGTTTTCTGGTTCACGTAGGGGGAAGCTGAAGCAAGGGAAGGAACTTTTGCAGATGAGAGTTTGCAGAGCCAGTGTGCTCTCTGTAAGACAAGGCTGCTGCCGTCCTGCTGTTCCGAATAAATAACTGGGCACATCGCACTGGTCATAAAGGTAAATCGAGGCAGGCTAGACTGTAGCCCATACCCAGGTGACTAAACCTCAATAAGGATAGAGGAGAAATTATGTGAGGGTCCCATTCCCCCCAAAAGGGGTTTCAGCAGTTGTGAGCTTCCCCGCCTCATCCCCAAACAGCTCCAGACTGAGGTGCCTCTCACAGGCTATGCCACAATAGGGGCCAGTGCCCCCCCACCACTGCCATCACCCCCAGCTTCTTTCCAACCCCTCTAGAAAACGAGGTTGGGGATTGCAGCCCAGGAAGGGAGGATATCCCTGTCCTCCACCCCCTCCCACATCATCCAGGATGCAGTCTGAATTGCAGAGGCACCCAGCAGGTGTACCTGTGAACCCAGAGGTTCCCCACAGGGTCAGCAGATGATGGAGCAGGGCCAGCTCCAGGCACAGGAGCTGGGAGAAGGGAATTGTCTCCCTGGAGCCTGGCCCTGGCTCTGCCCGCCCAAAGGGGCTCCAGTCCCACCCTCTGGAGCTGACTTTCCTATTTGTCACTCACAGCCCCAGCAGGTACACTTTGCTGCCCACTCAGTTGACAGTCGCGCTCTTGTTTGCCTCCAGTCCAGCACTGTGGCAGAAGGTCAGGAGTTTCACGTGCTGGCTTGTCCTCCCTTTGTGGGACCCCTGCCCATGGAGGACCCCCTATACCCGTGGCCTTTCCTGGTCTCTCCTCCTCCAACTAGTCCCCTGCCCCCTCCCTGCTGGAGTGAATGCCCCTTGAAGACTCAGGGCAGCTCTGAACCATGTCCCCTACAAGATCCTGGTATGCATGCTGCATGCATGCTAAGTTGCTTCAGTTAGTTGAGTCTGACTCTGTGCAACCCCATGACTGTAGCTCGCCAGGCCCCTCTGTCCATGGGATTTCCCAAGCAAGAATACTGGAGTGGGTTACCATGCCCTCCTCCAGGGGATCTTCCTGACCCAGGGATCGAACCTGCATCCTTATGTCTCCCATATTAGCAGGTAGGTTCTTTATCGCTAGCACCACCTGGGAAGCCCAAGGTCCTGGTATGCCAGTGCTGAACGACAGCAGGAAGCCAGCAGGCACCCGACCTGTGTGCCCTCAGCTTCCTTGGGAGATGGCAAGGAGGTTTCATCCGGCATGCCAGTTTTGAATGTGTCGGGCGGATTGTTAAGAAGGACTCTGAGGCTGTGCACAGGTTGCGAGAAATAGTATTGTGCTCTGCTCGGCGCATATGTGCCCTTTCAGCCCCGGCTCCCGGAGCACTGCATCTGCTTGTCAGATGTATCCACTCTGGGCCGTGGCCAGTGGGGGTGTAGGGAGGAGGCAGTCACCTCAGTGTGGTCCCAGGGGTGTCAGTATGCCATGGCTGCTGTGTGAACTGTGCTCAGGGAAACTTATAGAGTCCCAGGTTATGAGGACCACGTACGCCCCTAGAGAGCCAACTGGGGAGCACCAGCCCCTGCCTGCCACACTCCCCTGGTCACTGGAGAGCAGGGGGACGTGTGGGAGCCCTTCCCTCACGTCTGTCTCCCCCTGTCAAGTGCTTCTCGCCCATCTTCAGTTCCAGTTTGGGAAGTAGCCCAGAGGGGTACTTCATGTTGCCTCATGGCATTTTGAGACCCTTCGTTGCTGTCCTGAGGCATCTTTGGGGGCCTTTTTCAGAGTATCTCTGATTCATAGCCTCCATGGAATGCTCCCCTGGTGCCTGCCCGTCTGGCCCACCCTTTGGTCAGTGGACAGTCTAGCATGGGACAGCCCTCTGCCGGGTGGTCCCTGCTGAGCTCCCCTCTCCACTCTAGTCACCCCCCACCCCCCCACCCTTGTCACTGTCTGGGTGATCCAACCCCCTTCACACCCCTGTTTCTGCCCCCAACAAATTCCCTCAGCCAAGGCCCCTAGATGTCCCCTATCTGGCAGCTCTGATGATTGGGCCAAGAGGACTGTAGTGAACTGGAACCTGTAAATAATCTGGACCATTTTTCTCTGTATGTGGAAGAAACACAATGAACACTCTTGCACCCTTTATCCAGCTTAGTTTCTCCCCAGTCACAGCTCCAGGAGGGTTGTTCAAAGTCATCCTGGCCTGCTAAGATCCTCTAGCAGCTGCTTGCCCGCCTCTGCGGCTGGAGAGCTCACCCTCCGTCAGCCCACGGGTGTCTGTGGGTACAGGACACAGTAGGACAGGCACTTAAAGCAAGGGTCTTAGGGACAGACACGTGGTAAGTCGCTTCAGTCGTGTCCGACTCTTTGCAACCCTATGGACTGTTGCCTGCCAGGATTCTCTGTCCATGGGATTCTCCAGGCTGGAATACCAGAGTGGGTTGCCATTTCCTTTTCCAGGGGATCGTCCCAACCCAGGGGTGAAACCTGAGTCTCTTATGTCTCCTGCACTGGCACGCAGGTTCTTTACCACTAGCCTGGGACAGACACTTTGGGGCTCAAATCCCTGCTCTGCCACCAGTCGAGTGGGTGAGTCTAGACAAGTTACTCCATCACTGGTACCCTCTGTTTCCTCATCTGTACGTGGGGAGAAAAGCCTACCTGCCTGCAGGGATGCTGCGGGGCCAGAATGCAGCAATGGCTGAGCAGTGCCAGTCTTCCCTGCTGACTGTAAATAGACGCCTCGAGAGAGACACCCCCACCCCTCAGCACTGGAGCATCTGCTTGAGGTCGGCACCTGTTAAATCCAGGACCTAGGTACTTCCCTCCTCTAGGGATGCTGGCCTTCTAGGTCCTCTGTGGAGCTCTGGAGTGGGAACTGTCAGGATGACACTTCAATATGGCACTTGTCCAAAGCGCCAACGCACACAGACCAGGGGTGCGCTTGTTTAAATGCCTATTCTTAGACCCATCCCCTGGAGTCTGATTCTGTGAGTTAGAGTTAGGCCTTGGACTCTGAATTTCTAATCGATACCCTATATAACACCTGCAGTCAGACCTGTCTAGAATACACAGATGCCTGTCACAGGGACCTGGCCAAGATGTAGGGCCATGGACAGTATCACAGCCTTGCTGGGTGGACTTGGACAAGCCCTGTCCCTGTCTGTGGCTGTTTTCTCATGAATAAACCAGGGGTTTAGATGATCTGTAAAGGCTCTTCCTGCTCTTAAAACCCTATGATAATCAGAAGGACATTTCCTGGTGTCCCGTCTGCCAGGCTCCCTGAGTCACATCTGTGAGTTTCAACCCCATTCCTTCTGGCCGCAGAGTGTTCAGGTCAGCAGCCACCCGCCAGCCCCAGAGCCCTAGGGACAGAAGAGCTGTTCCCTGGGTGTGATGGGCCATTTAGTGGCGATTCCCCTGGGCCTTGCAGGAAGCCTTAGATCAAGAGGCATCTGTGGATCTGATCTCTCTCCCCTGAGCTGAACTAGCCCCTTGGCCTGGGTCCGGCCAAGGGAGGCAGGGGAATGGGGTTGTCTGGCTCCTCTGAGGGACCTTGGCACTTTATTAGTTAACCCACATGGAAACCTAGAGTGTCAGTACTAGAAGATGGCCCTGTGGAGCCCTTTCTTTTTTATAGATAGGGAAACTGAGGCCCCGAGTGGAACATGCCTGGCCAGGGAGAAGTGGGAAGCGGGTGCAGAACCAAGCCTCTTGGCTTGTGGTCTGGTCTCTGGGCCACACCAAGCCACCCACCACCCCTCTCCTTAGAAAGTCCATCTGAGATGGGTAGGCCTGCCAGGCTTGAGCCCTAAATCAGCCTCTTCAGCTCCTGGGAAGAGATGGGGGCTGTCTTAGGACAGGGACCAGGGAGCCAGCTGCTCCGGAACACTGGGCCTTTTTGGAACCACACTGCTAGACTAAAACAACAGCCCCCGCTCTGCCCCAAGTCTTCCTGCCCCAGCCAAGGACGCCCTGTGGAAGGTTTCCAGGAATATCCACGCAGAGGGCACCGTGCACCAGAAATGACAAGGCTCTCCCTCTCAGATTCCCTCCCATTTTCTACTCACTGGCACTCAGGAGAGTTAATAAGCAGAGGTGAAAAACTGGCCCTTGCTCTAATAAGACCTCGTTTGAGTTGGCTGGGCCCTGGCAGGTGGCAGAGGAGGAATTACTCCCCACAAAGCCTTCACCCCCTGTCTGGGATGATGTCAGAACTGGGGCTCAGGGTCTGGGCTATGATCCTTTGACCGCTGGCATCCTGCTCGCATCGCCAGCCCTGGTGTGGGCTGGGGCCGGTGGCTCTGTCCCTCCCTGGGCCCAGAGCCCAGCCGGGTCCTTGGTTCAGGCTGGCACCTGGCATAGGGCCCTTGCACAGGCTGGTTCTCCCTGCAACTCTCCATCTGCAGTCAGTAAAGCGGTAGTATTTACTAAGCACCTACTCCTTGTGTGGGTCTGTGCTTAGCTGCTGGGGTGATAAGGAAGCAGAAGACCCCATGGCAGCCCTCAGGCGGCCCACAGTCTAGGCCAAGATGCACATGCAGAGGACAAATGAGTGATACCCAGTGCCCCTGGCACCAGGAGGGGTTATTGCAGAGTAAGGGTTCTGGAAGACTTCCTGAAGGAGGCTGAATGGAGCCATTAGCCAGTCAAAGGCTTTCAGAGATTTCAGGTGGTGCTGGGGTGAGGCAGGAAAATCCACAGCCTTAGGTTGTATGTGGTCCAAACCAGGACCCTAGATAGAGGGATGCCTGTGTGTGAGTGTGCTTGTGCCTGGAGTGGGAGGAGGTGACATCCCAGACCTGGAGTCGGGTACCAGTGCCCAGCAGACACACACTCAGGCCCTCTTCTGCCTCAAGGGGCAGTCGGGAGGCCCATTGGATGGCTATGGCTCTTCTGGGCACTCAGGCCTGGCACACTATAGACTTGCACCTATTAAGTAGATGAACAGCACAGAGTAGCTATCCTTCGAGGGCTGTGGAAAGGAACAACACATAGTAGGTGCTCAGTAGATGCAGATTGAATGGGGGCTACATGACGTACACTCGGGTATCGTCCTAGTGACTGAGAACTCATGTCAGGAGGCAGCAGGAACAGAGAGGTCGGGGCATGGCCTGGGGATGGGGAGCAGAGCCTGGAGTGGCCCAGCAGAATTCCTCAGGATGCTGGGTAGCTGATGCCCACTAAGGGCTCACTCTGGGACCTGCCCAAGTGGAGATGTGGTGGGCGAAGACCGTCAGGGCCTAGTTGCAGGGCAGGGGAGAGCCTCCTTGGGGCACCCCTGTACATGGCTTTCACTGCACGCCCCAGACAGAGTCCCTCCACCCTGGAGCTTCTGAGAGAGGAGGAAAATGACTGTGAATCGCTCCTCTGTTGCTGAAAAGCAAAGAACAACCAAGCCACGGGCCCTCTGATATAATATATCAAATATGTTATATTTGATATAATAATAATGACAGTGTCACAGGGAAGGCAGCATCTCCGTTGATCCCAATACCATCTTATGAAGTGGGGACGGGTACCATCTCCATGTTGGGGATGGGGAAACTGGGGCAGGTGGAGGCCAGGAAAACAGTCACAGTCACCAAGAGGCAGAGCCAGGGTGGGGCTCGTGTTGTCTGACCCTCCTGAACTCCACCCTGTCTGCCTCCCCGGGCTCACCCCTCTCAACCTTTACTGTCCTGGAGGTTCCCAAAGCCCCTGGAGCATCTTTTTGAACACAAAGAAGAAGGAGGATGCAAACTCTCTGAGAAATCATTTGAAGTCTTTCATTATCGATCTTCTCACAGGTCCTTCCAGCACTTTCCTAGCGCCGTGGGAAGATGAACGCCCAGCGGTTAGAGAATGGGCCCTTCCCTTGAATCAGTCTTTTGTAACGGAAATAAATTATCTGCCAGCCTTTGGTGCCCGGCAGTTTGATAATTCAGGTGTTGAAATGGTAATGACCATGGGGCCAGCCCGGGGAAGAGGCCAGTGAGTCAGATGGGAGATTGAATAGAAATTAAAGGCGGTTCATCTCAATGCAATATGATTTTCCCAAACACGCCGCCTCTGCACCAAGAATGAGCTAACTGGAAATACCTCGATGTCTCCAGCGGGGGCTGATGCTGGGCTTTCTGCAGAGCCAGTGGCACCAGGTCTACCTGGCTCCCCAAGAGAGGGCCTGGGCCGTGGAGCTGAGAAGTGGCTGGAGCTTGGTGGGCTGTGAGTGTGGAAAAGGACACGAAGAATCAGAGGGTAGTCAACAAATCCCTCAGGCCGCAAGGAAAACTCTGCTGTTGGTTGTTTTTTTTTTTTTTTAATATTAATATGCATAATTTTATTTATTTATTTTTTGGCTGTGTTGGGTTTCGTTGCTGCACAGGCTTGTCTCTAGTTTCGAGGGGGGCTACTCTCTAGTTGTGATGCACGGGCTTCTCATTGGGGTGGCCTCTCTTGTTGCTGAGCACAGGCTCTAGGGCATACGGGCTTCAGTACTTGCTCCTCCCTGTGCCACAGGCTCAACATTTGTGGCACACCGGCTTACCTGCTCCACGGCGTGTGGGATCCACCTGGACCAGGGATAGAACCCATGTCTCCTATATTGGCAGGCAGATTCTTTACCACTGAACCACCAGGCAGTGGCTGGTGGCAATTCCACTGCCACCAGTGGACTTGCAAGCCCCAAGCAACTGCTTATTTTAGGGACTGAGGAGGGGGTCTCTTGGAGAGCAATAAGGAGAAATTTTAAGAATAGACTTTGATCAGGAAAAGGAGCTAGTGACTTGCCCAGGGTCACCCAAAAAGGATTTAAGTCCTTGTCCTTGCTGTTAATCATGATGGTATGTTGCTCTGTGTGTGCGAGTGTATGTATTGGGGGAGTCTTAATGGCAGCTGTGTGAACTTTATATGCATTATCTAATTTAATATTTATAGAGCCTGCTTTGCAAATGAGTGAACTGTGGAATAAAGAAGTTAAATAGCTCATGCAGTCCCTGGGAGCTAGGGTCAGAATTTGAACCCAGCTCCACCTGACTTTCAAGGCTGAGTCCTCAGCCAGATGCAAGACACAGAGCACTCACTCTGGGCCTTGCTGAGGAAGAGCCCCCCACAACCAAGAAGATCAGAAGGGGCTTCATGGAGGTATGTCAGTTTCATCTCTGACAGTCAAGTATCTTTAAATCTTCAGGTCCTGAACTGTGTAAAGTCAGGTCACCTGACCCCCAAAAGCTCTTCCCCCTCATCATAAAATGGAGAGAACAGGGCCTCCTCAGCAGGGCCAGGAGGACTGGTCACATAGTAGGTACATTCTCCAGATTTAGCTGGGCTTCTGAAGCTGCCAGCACAGCCATCAGTCAGGTGGTATCAGGGCCCAGATCCCTCCCCAGCATCAACTCAGAAGGTTCTCACAGCCAGGATGGGCTGAGCTGCAGGCCACTCCCAGACACAGGGAAAGGGCAGGAGAAGGCTGAGACCGAGTGGATGGACGTGACCCTGGGGGAAGTGCACAGCCAGTCCTGGCCACCCAAGTATTGGCTCCAGAGAGGCGCGTAGGAGGAGCAGCGTGATGAGGCCCCCAGGCTGAATCGCACTTCTGTTTGATGGGTCAAGGAGCTAGTGAAGCTGTGGATCTATAGATGGATATAACTATGTCGTTTCTCACCAAGCTTTCCTCAAATCCATCGTGTCAGGGAGCCCTGCTCCCCTGGGTTCTGGCAAGGAAGGGGGTCATGTCGGCAGCCCCTTTGTAGCTGAGATGTCCTGAGGCACGTCTGGGCTTTAAAATCCGAATGCATTGGGCACTGAGGTTGGAGAGTTCAGAGTTCATCCAGAAATAAGGGCAGAGGGGGAAGACTACACAGAAACCATGTACCACAAAGACACCCTGAATATGGAGTTCCGGACACCCCAGATGTCAGAGACTGGAGGAGCCAGTCAGATCCCACCTGCCCTAGACGGGGAAAACTGAGGCCCAGAGACCGGAAGAGGCTTGTTCCTGCAGAGCTGGGTGCAGCAACTCCTGCTCTGGCCCACCCTCCCTGGGGTGGTCTCCACCTTCCTCTCTGTCTGACCTTCCCCCATTGGCTCTCCCTAAGCATGAGCAGGAGGTGAGGGATGAGCAGGGCGGGAGAGGGAGGGTCAGTGTGTCTCACCTGGGGCACCTCCCTAGGCCTTGGAGGCACAGAGCCAGGGGTCCTTGGGAAGGGGTAAAAAAGACCAGCTTCACGGTGCATTCTGAGACCCCCAGTTCCATGTCACAGCCCCATGCCCATAGAGAGGTTTCTAAATTTCTTTAGGACTCAGTTTCCTTATCTGTAAGACAAGAAGGTCAGACAGCTCACGAGCTGGTTCTATGGCTCAAAAGTGGTCACGCTGCCTGGCTCATAGGTGTGTGGTGGAGCTCAGCTGTCATCACCGTCATGAAGGGATGTGGGATGGGGGGTCAGCTGCAGGATAGTCCCATTTTGCCAGGGGACTCAGTTGGGAATCTGCCAATCTGATTTGAGGTTGTTCTTTCTTCACTGATAATCTGATGGCATTGGGAAACCTCTTCTCTCTGTGGACCTCAGTTTCCCCATCTGTCAGCAAGGTAGTAGGACTAACTGATGGAGCCAGAAGGCCAGGGATCGGTGTTTATGGAGTGGAATCGCTGGGTGCATCTGCTGCTAAAACCATAAACACTGCCAGGGACCTGCAGCCAGAGCTGTCTCGGAGCAAGGCCCCTCAGGGATCCAGCAAGGTCCCTCTGCGATCCTGGAGCTCCGTGGACCGGCCGAGGGCTCCCAGCTGCTGCAGGGCCTGCAACCGCTCTCTCCGCTGATTGGTGGAGCGTGGGCCTGCTCGCAGCGCCTGGCAGGGACCAGTAAATTGAAAACATGATGTTTCCTGTCGGAGACCAGTGCGGGGCTGGACTCGGTGTGGCCTTGGAAAGCTGGCCTCGCTCTCAGGAAGCCCTGCTCCCCACAGCACCGCCACAAAAACAGTGGAAAAGTGAAACCTTTTCAAGTCTGTGTTTCCACTGTAAACAGGGAATGAAAGCTGGCCCCTTGCCTCCTGGCGCTGCTGGGCTCGCCTCCTCCACCCTGCACTGGCCTGCCCAGTCTTTGGAGGCACCTCAGCTGCCCCTCTGCCCCCAACAGTGCTCCTCTGATCAAAGAAGCCCTGTGCCCCTAATTCATGAAGCCTTCTGAGTTTAGTTCAAGCATACCAGGACCTGGTAATCCTCAGCATCCATCCAGTGAGGCCAGTAGGGTAAAGGTAAAACACCAGTGCACAGAGAGGCACAGGACTCACCCACAGTCACACAGCAAATAAAGAGCAGCCCAGGTCCCCTCCTTCTTGGCTGACGTGACTTCACGTGGGACGTTCGAGTGGGTGAGGACCTGTGCCTGCACTGTTAGTGTTCGTCGCTCAGTTGTTTTCAGCTCGTTGTGACCCCATGGATGGGTAGCCCACCAGGCTCCTCTGTCCATGGGATTCTCCAGGCAAGAATACTGGAGTGGGTTGTCATTCCCTTCTCCAGGGGATCATCCTGACCCAGGGATCAAACCCACCTAAATCCAGCAAGAGTTTCTTTGACGTCCATCACATAGAGAATGTAGCACAAGCAGCATTTAGTGGAAGTAGCTTATTGATGTTAAACTCTATAATAATGTCCTTTTTTTCCTTACTGTAAAAGTAATACATGCTTGTAGAAAGTCTGGAAGTCGCAGAAAAGTTAGAAGAAAAACAAAAACTGCCCATCATCCTTCCAACCAGGAGTTATCCTGGTCAACATCCTAGTATATTACTTTCTGGTCACTTTATAATTTTCTTTCCTTCTCTTTTGGACTGATGTCATGAGCAATTTTCAGGGTCATTTGGTGTTCCTAAAAAACCTGATTCTTGATGGCCCTGAGGAGGGGCCCAGAGTAGGGCCAGGGCTACAACCCCTTCACAGGTCTGCTCAGCCCCAGCCTGGCATACCCGCATCATGGAGACTCAGTGGGAGTCTACCCCTTTGGTGGAGGGGAGAGGCCCTCCAAGTCGCAGTTCATGGTGCAAGGTGGCCTGGCCTGGACACCCCGGGCCAGAGAACCCAAGGGGCTCTAATATGTGTGTGACTCTGGGCCTGTCTCCCCATCACTCAAAAGGGCAGACCAGCTCCATCCAGCCCTCGTGCCAGTCAGCCTGCCTTGAGGCCTGCTTGCCTGCTGCCCACGGACTCGGCGCTGCATCCCTCCCGCCGGCCGGCTCGGCCTGTGTGCACACCTACTGTGTGCAGGTGTCAGTCAGCCTGGGCGACAGAAGGTCCCTGTTCTGGCCATGTTCTCCCGACAACTGCACCTCCCCCACTTCTGCCCATTTTAATCCACAAGCCCATCCAGCCCCCCCCCCCACCCCCCGACCCTCACCAGTAGGGGGCTGGAACCCAGCTGGCCAGGGATGACAGGGGTACCAGGAGAAGCCATCTCCAACCCCCTCCACCCGCCAGCATCCTTGGTGGCCCTAAGACAGCTTTATGGAGGATGGGTCGAGCTGTCTTCCTCCTGGCAGGTTTATTTCTTCATTTTTCAAGCCCTGCCCCCATTTTTCCATGTCTCCCTGCCCCCTCCCTAGGCATACTTCCCTCCCCTCCCCCTCTAATCTGTCAGCCCAGCCAGGAGAGAGGGCCACTGGCCTCCAGGTGATTGAATTATTGAGGGGGGAGACAGGCCAGGGTTTTCTGCGTGAGTGCTTTTGGCTTCCTGCCCTTGGAGAGGGGCTGGGGGAGGGGGTGCGACGGCAGAGACTGTGGGCCATGGGTCTCCCAGACGCCCTCCCCCCACCACTACTCTCCCCGTCTGGACCACAGATGAGCTCTGCCACCGACAGTGCAGGCTGGCCCAGGGCCACTGCTCTGCCACCCTGCTCTCCCCCCAGCCCAGCCCTGTTCAGGCCTCGATTTCCCCTCCCGCCAAAAGGGCAGGTCTCTGTCCTGACGCCAAGGGGAAGAAGAGGCATCCAGGCAGCTGGGACTGCTGACTCACATGTGAGAAATTCTTAAACATCTGCTCTCTGTGTATTGTGAGCCAGGGACTCAGGATGAACAAGAAGGGAGAAAACAAGAAGAGAGGTCAGCACTTGTCAAACACCTACTATGTACCGCAGGCATGTTCACATGCGTGACTCAAAGATAACTCAAAGATAATAATGAGTAAGAATTACTGGCCTTGTTTTTACGGCTTAGAAATGTGCCCAGTACAGCCTCCTTCTCCTAGGACCCTTGGGTTCTTGAAGGATGAGGCGCTGTCTGGGTCCTCTCTAGCTCTCTGGGGACAGCGGAAGACCAGTCACTCAGAAGGGACCCAGCGAATGCTGCTGGTTCTGCTGGAGAGAGGCCAGAGAGGTGACACCACCAGCCCAAGGTGGCACAGCTAGAAGTGGGCTCCCCTTTGCCTGGCTCCAAGCCACTGCTCCTGGCCTGGGTGTCGGCCGGGAGGTCTGCCGCTCTGGCTGGCATTACCCAGCCACGAGGCTGCTGCAGTGGGTCGAGAGTCTGGTGGCGCCAGGTCTCACCCACCCCTCCCGCTGCTGCCTGTGCCTCTGCTGCTCAGGCCCCCACACACTCTCCAGCCTGCCTTGCCCCTCAAGAGGAAAGACTGGAGGGGGAAGCCCCCTCCCCAGCTCGGCTCCGCACTCCAGCTCCTGGAGATGAAAACCACACTGGCTTCATTATCCGGGGCTGAGTGAGCAGGGTCGCCGTGGTGACAGCCATCTCAGGCCCGCGAGGGGGCAGGGAAGGGGCTGGTGAGGCCATGGCGAGTGGGGCCGGCCGTGGGTGAGCAGGCGCGCCGGGTGGGCAGGCCCCAGGGACAGCGGCCCCTCGTGCTCCCTGCCCTCCTGTCGGGCCCCCGGCTTCAGACCCCAGTCTGTGGTCAGGCAGAAGTAGGCAGGCCCCACCCTCCAATGACTGGCCCTCATTCACCTGCCCTACTGCCTGTCCATCTCTTCCTTTCAGGGGAGGGTTAAGGGTGGCTCACACCGTCCTGGAGGTCAAGATGGAGGGCAGACGTGGGAGCTGGGGGCAAGGAGAGGGCAGGGGCCTTTCCCCCGAGGAGGTCAGCTCTGGCACTCCACTGGCCTCCACAGTCGCATGGCCCAAGGAAATGGCTGAGGGTGCCAGGCAGTGCACACCCCAGCACTCTTGAGTCTCACCCCGGTCCTCAGGCATAACCCTCTTACTGGAGGGTGGGTCTCCAGATACCCCACAGGACAAGAGGTATGACGGGGGCTGTCCCTGCTCAGAACAGTCTGTGCCCCGGGAGGCCCCAGGCAGGTGTCCTGACCTCCAGGCCTGCACTGGGCCTTCCCCATGGCCCTGACCAGGGGTCCTTATGCCCAGATGGGCCCTTGTCTCCGTGAGGCCTGGACACCCCCTTGCCCCGTGGCCTGTCACCCCAGGGCTTGAGTCTGAGCACAGCACCCTAGGGTAGGCCCTGGCCCTGCCATGGCTGTGCTCAGGCTGATCTAGGGGAGGCTGGCTGCACCCCCATTTCTCTTCCAGGCTCCCTGGTGGCCCAGTGGGGTGGCCTCAAGTCTGCCATTCCCCTCTTGAGCAGGCAGCACAGCTAGTCCCATCACATGATCCAGAGACATCAGGACAGCCACCAAGGGCCCCTGCTGGGGGGTTACTGAGTGCCCTCGGGAGACTTCCCCTTCAGACAGCGCCGACCCCAACTCCAATTTCAACCTTGACCCTAACCCTAAGGCCGCATCCAGCCTCAACCCCAGTCTCCTGGCTCAGCCCACGTGGGTGTGTTTCCCACGTGCTCCCGCCCCTGAGCTGCTGTTCAAGCCATTCTGTCCACCCGGAATGCCTTCCCCTCACAGCCTGCACGCTGCCAAGTCCAGCCTCCTCCAACTTCCTATTTTAGATGAGGAAACCCAGGCCCAGAGAGACATGTGACTTGTCCAAGGTGATTGGAGAATCAGGGCAGCATGGCCTGGGGCAGGATGTCCCAGGAGGCCGGGCCATTCATTCCCCGCTGAGATGGGGCGAGGGTCCACGTGACGCTGGACAAGAGCCCAGCAGCTCGGGGCTGGTGACAGTTCCCTGTCCAGGCAGGTTTGGAGAGGAGGCAGAGAGCACCAGGGTTTCAGCACCCTGACAGCTGTTCCCAGCGGGGAGGGGCCTGGGAGGGGTGCTCAGGGGCTGGCCCCGGTCTTGCTGATCGGTGGGACCGTCCTGCAGCCCCGCCCACAAATGGGTCACGTGCTTCTAAGCAGACAGGTGGTGAGCAGCAGAGCTCGGCAGGCAGACGTGGTGTCCAAGGCACTGCTGTGGCTTTGCCTCCTGCCAAGTGGAGGGGAAGGCGGCACAGGCAGGAGAAACCCCAGCACCTCCCTGTGACAGGGGACGTCCAGAGGTCCCCACGCAGCCACCTGCCATTCCGCTGCAACCAGATCCCAGGGGCTCATTCCAGAATTCAGAGTCCCCCACCCTCCAGGGCAGGCTGGGGCAGAGCCCAGGAATCAGTGTGTTTGCTGCTTCCCAACCCTCAACCTGTGGGCAGTGCTTGCCTTGTGGCCTCCAGGGACTGGCCCAGCCTCGGGGTCTTGGGCCCCAGCCTTAGCATTTATGCAGAGGCCCCCTCCTTGTGCTCCTGGCTCCAGGGTCATGACCCCTGGCTGATCTGCCTGGGCCTCGTCCTGCCCAGCCCGGCAGTTCTATGCCCTCCCTTCCCCTTCTCGCCTCTCATCCATCGTCCAGCCAGCCCAGAGCCCACAGTCCCCACGGCGTTTGTCCCCCGCCGTTGACCTCCCCTGACTTGGCGGCTGTGTGTCCCAGGCCCGCCTCCCGCCACCACCATGGCCACCGCCCAGCTCCCCGCCCGGCGGCCTAGGGCGGCTGCTGGACAAGGCTGTCATTTTCCCAGCTGGGGATTATAGGTTTGGGGCTGAAGGAGTCTGAGTTCGAGGAGGAGGAGCAGAGACTCTCACCCTGGTGCCAGTCCCCAGAGACACCTCTCGGGTAGGGCAGCCTGGAGTGCTCTGCGGGCCAGGATGGGGATTCCTGTAACCTGATGTCCCCCCAGCTCTGTGTGTGCACATGTGTGCGTGGATGTACACACCTCTCAGAAGGGTCAGGCCCTGGCTCATGCTCATTTAATTTAATCCTCCCAACCAGCACGCAGTCAAGCCTGACTCATTGCCCAGCTAGAAAAGACAAAACTCAGAAAGAGCTACACACCGGCCTGGGTCACACAGCAGGTTAGGGCAGAACCAAGATCCAGCCTATCCCTGGCCCTCAACTGCCACCTGCTTGGCAGCCTCTTTGCCCTGCCCTCGCCCATCCTCCCACTTGTGGGGGTGGGGCATCAAGAGAATTGGCTAGAAGATCGCAGAGGGCCCAAGGGCTGGGTACCCCATGGGATGTGCTATAGTCACCCACTGTGCCCACTGCTGGGGAGGGTGTTGCCAAGCCAGGTTTGGGAAGAAAGCACGCACCCCTTTTCTGCCCTGTCCTCACAGTGGCCCCCGGGGCCTGGTTTAGAAGGGTCGCTGTGAGCCAGACTCAAGAGTGTGGTAGCACTGGTTCTGGGCACGCAGGAGCTGGGGACATCTTGTAGTTTACAGCTGTGGGGACTGGGATGGGGTTTAATACCAGTGGAGTGATCCCAGCCAGACCCAAGCCTGGACCCTGGAGCCCCTCTCCCCGCCCCGCCCTGCCGTTGTTGCCCCCTCTGGGGAAAACGCATTGAGCATTTGTGTGCCAGAGACACGGCCTGGGGACCCCAGTGGCGTTTGAGGATTTGAGTCAACTCGGTGAAGTTCTCTGAACAGGCTCTGGAATCAGACTACTCCTGTTAGGATCCCATCTCAAGTCACATCACTTCTCTGAACCTTGCCTCTGCATGTGTTGCTGCTCAGTTGCTAAGTCGTGCCAGCTCTCTGTGACCCCATGAATGGCAGCACACTATCTGGGGGGCTTGGACTCATGTCCACTGAGTCGGAGATGCCATCCAGCCATCTCGTCCTCTGTCATCCCCTTCCTTCTCCTCCTGCCCTCAATCTTTCCCAGCATCAGGGTCTTTTCTGATGAGTCTGCTCTTTGCATCAGGTGGCCAAAGTATTGGAGCTTCAGCTTCAGCATCAGTCCTTCCAATGAGTATTCAAGAGTTGATTTCCTTTAGGATGGACTGGTTTGATCTCCTTGCTATCCAAGGGACTTTTAAGAGACTTCTCCAGCCTCTGCATGTGAACTGTGCTCAAATGAGACAAACCTGAAACACTTAGTACAGTACAAAATCATGTGGTATGAGTCAGGAGACATTCGCCAGTGTCTTCAGTTCTGTAGGTGCTAAGGGTCCTGATCCCAAACTTCTGAGCAATGAGTACCAGAGTATGAGGGCTGGCTGTGGGGTTGGACCTGCCAGAGGGTAGCGGATGGGTAACCTGCGTCTGGGGGTGCTTCCCCAGGGGCCGGGTTGCTCTGGAGCCAGCATTTCTGATATACAGAAACAGGTCCCCCACCCCAGGTTGGTGACCATTCCCAGGGCTGAGCCGGGTGTCCACCGACTGGCCACCACTGGTCTGGACCTCTGTGGAGCTGACCCCTAGGTGGCCAGGTCACCTGGACCCGTCTCAGGAGCTGAGGCTGTGGGGAGGCCTGCCTGTTCTTGGAAATTCACTGCATGCCTGCCTGTCAGAAGTCCCTCGATAGGGAAGATTTGTGAGTGAGCTTTGCAATTCTGTTTTCTCTGAGGGTTATAAATCAGCTGCATACACACCCTGATGCTGCCCAACCTGAGGTGCACACATGTGCACACTCACATCCACACTCGGAAACACAGTCCAGGTCCTGCCCGCCATTTCCCTGGGGTGGGAGAAGGCACTCTCTTGGAAAAGCCCAGGCTCTCCATGGCTGCCTGGCCTTCCGGGGTCCCAGAACCATCCAGAATCAAGGGCTGGGAGGCATGATGTCCCAGTGGTTGGAGAAACAGGTCGTAGTATGAGTCATTAGCATAAATCACTAGTATGAATTTCAAGGGGCTGCCTGGCCTTATAGGTTACTGTGTGCCCCTGGCCATGTTCCTTACAGAGCTCTGTGCCTAGGTTTTCAGGTCTATAAAATGGAGATAATTGTAACATGTACTTCATAGGATGGTTGAGAGAATAAAATAAGTAAATATATGTAGAATGCTTGTTGTTGTTCAGTCGCTAAATCGTGTCCTACTCTTTATGACCCCGCGGACTGCAGCGCGGCAGGCTTCCCTGTCCTTCAGTGTCTCCTGGAGCATGCTCAAACTCATGTCCATTGAATCGGTGATGCCATCCAACCATCTTGTCCTCTGTCATCCCCTTCTCCTGCCTTCAATCTTTCCCAGCATCAGGATCTTTTCCAGTGAGTTGGCTCTTCGCATCAGGTGGCCAACATATTGGAGCTTCAGCATCAGACCTTCCAATGAATATTCAGGGTTGATTTCCTTTAGGATTGACTGGTTTGATCACTTTACTGTCCAAAGGACTCTCAAGAGTCTTCGTAGAGTGCTTAAAACAGGACAGACACATGGTGAGAACCATCTCACTGTGGGATAGTCAGGGACGTTTGGCCATCATTATCATCGTCATTAGTTAAGGACATAACTAAATTTTGGCATCAGACCAGGGCTTGAATTCCAGCTCTGCCTCTTGCTAACTAACTTGGACTTGTTACTGAGCTCCCATTTCTCTTCTATGAAACTGACTCTTACTACCTACTTCATAGGACCATAAACGCGCCTTCTGGCCTTAAAGGAGGTAGAGCTTGTAAAGGATGCAATACCAGGCCCTTGGGAAACATCACCCAGTGCTACATCTGCCTTGAGGTGGAGCGTGGGGACTGGGGCCTCCGGGTCAGAGCCTCCGGATAACTGCTCTGGGGCCTGTCTTCCTGGGGAGTGTTTAGATCACAGCGGGGACTAGGAGGGGCTTTGGGGAAGGGAGCACAAGGGAGAATTTTAGGAACCTCTGTCTCCCTTTCACCACCAGGGGAGTAAACCACTAGCCAGAGCCACTCTCCCCTCCCTGCCTCTGTCATTCCATCCACCCCTCTCCTGAGAAGAGAGTCACGACTGACAGGTGTGACTCATGGCTCTGCCACTCACGTACTGGGTGGCCTTGTGCAGGTCACTTGACCCCTTCATTCCCTCCAGCCAGGAATAATTGTGCCTGCTTCCCCTGGCAACTGGAGAGAGTTAGAGACAGAGCGTGTGGAGCACTTAGCACCGTGCACCCAGGGATAAGCGCTCTGCAGATTCCATCACTGGCCCCTTTCTGCCTCCTCTCCTCTCCTCCTCCTACTCACACCCCACACCTGCTGCATGAATAGCATCTTCCCGGGCCAGACGTTTAAATATTTCTCTCTGGGAAACTGGGCTCTAAAAATCCACAAGATGCCTCTGCAGCCACATGAGCGAGCCTGGATAGAGGGAGGTGACTTCAGAAATTCAGACCTTCTGTCTTCCCATGCCGCTCCCCTGTGCCAGCCACACGAGGCTAAAGCATGCTAGACACGAGACCCAGCCTTGCTAGACCATTGGCCGCCCGCCCCAGAGACTTTACTGTTCCCACAAGGTCCCCAGGTGCTGTCAAATGCAGGCTTGTTTCCAAGCTGTTGCTAGCATTTTTTTTTTTTCACCTGCTCAGCCATAAAGGCCTGGAAAGCAGTGATCCAGGGATGAGTAGCTGCTTGCAAGAGTGCAGTGGGGAGAGATGGGGACTGGTGCCCACATTTTTGCAGAGCTGACATTTTTGCACCTCTCCCACCCAGTGCACTGCCTAGGAGAGTGGGATGGTGAGACCTTGGCCGTGGATAATAGTCGGGAGCATCCCAGGCCAAGCCTTGGTCTCTCGGCAGAACTTTGGAGGCTGGACTTCTTGTTGCCAGGGAAACCAGTGTGTTCCCTGGAAAGGAAACCACAGCGCCTTTGGCTGTTAAGATGCCTCCCTCCTTCCCCCACCAAAAAAAAAAAAAATGAGTTCCCTCCAAAACTGATTCCCCCAAAACTGTTGAGTCGGCAGCATCTTGCCTCCTCCCTGAGCCTGCTAAAATTATAGAAAATGAAATCTGCCCCGACCTTGTGCTTTTCACCTCTTTTTTAAACATTCCACTGTAGCATGAGGACATGTTTTGTTTTTTCTTATTTATCTTCCCCCCGTGCCAGCTGGGGCTCTGAGCCCTTCTCTCCTCTGTTGACTGGAGCCAGAAAGGGAAGGACTTCCACATCTTTTTTTTTTTTTCATTCAGCTGTCAGCAAAAATAAAACAAGCAGGTTTATATTTGGAAAGCAGAGGGTCTCAGCCACCAGATCACTATGTCCAGGGTAGGTCACAGCCTGTATCCTCTCATGTGACAAAGGCTTGAAATTTGACCCACAGATTTGCAGAGAGTGGGGCTTTTGCAGCAGGCCTGTCTTTATTCATATCGACTTTTAAATGCCACTGGAGCATCATGGGGAATTCTGCACTGGCTGGGAAAGGATGGTTCTAGAAAAGTCCCCTGCTCAAGTGGCCTGACATGGGCAGATCTCTGTGTAAGGTTGAAGGGAATTTTCACCCCATTTCAGAAACAAGGCACCTGGGCCTCAGCAAGGTTTTGAGATTGGCTAAAAAGTGGAGTTGGGTTTCACAGCCAAGGCCACCCAGTGGGTCAATTCATTAGTAAAGTGAAAGTCGTTCAGTCATGTCTGACTCTTTGTGACCCCATGAACTATAGCCTGCCAGGCTCCTCTGTCCATGGGGATTCTCCAGGCAAGAATACTGGAGTGGGTTGTCATTCCCTTTTCCAGGGGATCTTCCTGACCCGGGGATCAAACCTGGGTCTTCTGCATTGCAGTTGGATTCTTTACAGACTGAGCCATCTTGGAAGCCCAATTCACAAGGAAACAAAGCAAAACAGGAAAGAAAGGAGAGAGAAAGGTGGCTAGTGTTTATATCCAAATCCCTGATGCTTCGGGGGAGATGGTAGGGAAGGAAAAGGCTGTGAAGAGACCTTGGTCCCAAGCCCAGCATGCCCCACCCGCTCTCGGGCTGGGGTCTCCCCATCTGAATGGCTGTCTTGGACCTGAAGCCTCTAGAGCCCCTCCCAGGTCTGCCCCACAGTGAGTGTTCCCAGGACCACTTTGTCTTGGTAATCTGAGCAGTTAATTTTTCACCTAGAAGTGACTCTCTGTTCCGTAAGTAATTTTAAACAAATTCTGTTCCAGTCCCTGCACTTCCGTGGGGGAAAAAAACAAGACCCAACTGGGTTTTCCACCATCCTCAGCAGACAAGGGTTTGCAAGCAGTATGTACTCCAGGCTGCGATCCCTCAGAGCCCAGGTCAGCGAGGGTCCTGTGCTGTGTTCAGGACAGCCACAAGGGCCCCAGTGACCCGGCCTCCGGTCAGCCAGATGTGTCCCAAGGAACCATCCTGAGAGGGCTCAAGTCCTTTTCAGTCCCATTCTGGGTCTTCAACAGATCTTTCTTGGTGATTCCTAAACCCCTCTGTCAGATCTTGCTATTAGCGTGAGGCTCTCAGAGTGTAGAGTAAACTAATGAATTACAGCATGATTACACAGCACATAATTAACTTTGTAATTAATATGCAACTGCCACTTAAGCTAAAACACTGCTTATAGAGACGTGCGGCAATAGTAAATCACAGGTCAGAAATAGCACTTTGGAATTTTCAAAAGAATGAACGTAAGCAGGGAATCACTTAAGGCAGCAGGGCAAGTTAATTAAAAAGCAGATGAATTGTGTGCGTCCTGCTTCACTTCAGTACCTTCTCCTTTAAGAAAGACCCTAATGCCATCCTGCCAGGCTGACTGGCCAAGCCTGGTCAAAAGGACACTGGGCATGGGTGGTTTTATTTCCAAAATAAGTCAGGCCTTCGTTGCCCCAACCCAGCCCACCCCCATGTCTTGGTCCTGTCCCCAGCCACCCTGCCCCTCCTGGGGGCCTGGCTCTGCCCCTCCACCTCCAGAAAGCTTATGGAGTTGCCACCAAACCAACTCTGGGCCTTCCACAGTCTGGCCCCCATGGTGGGCATGGCCATCTGGTCAGTTAGTACAGCCTGGCTGCCTTCACCTGGATTCCAGGCTTCTGGAAATCAGGAATTCATCTTACTTTTTTACTGTTATTTGATCCTTCCTTCCCCCAGCCTCCTGCCAGAGCATTGAAACTAAACAATGCCTTAGGGATGGTCTCACCCAGTCCAAATTTCACCAAGGCTAAGAACTGAGTGGCTGAGTTCTATAGTCACCTGGTGAAGTGGGCTCAGGACTAGGGGGAATCCCTCCCTGCGTCCTCTCCTAGCCTCACATCAGGCTGTGTGGGCCTTTGAAATGAGTTAAACCCAGCTTCCAATCCCAGCAACCCTGCTGGTCCACTTGTGACCTTAGGCAAGTTGCATAAACTCTCTGGACTTCAGTTTCTTCATCTGTAAAGTCTGAGCGAGGATGCCCGCCTCCCTGGGTTGGTGTGTGAGTTAGAGGAGTAACGTGTGTGTGGAAGGGCTGGTGCAGAGGGAGCGCCCACTGGATCCTGACTGTCCCTTGTTGTCCTCAGAGGTTTAGGGGGTACAGGGAGAAGTATATGACATCTGTCTCAACCAGCCCCATCCTTTAGAATCTGAGAAAACAGGCCCAGAGAGACCAACTGTGCATCCACATACTGTGCGTGTAACTGGCATGATTGGAACCCCCTCAAGACCAAGAGCCCCCTGAACACAGATGATTCTTATCCATGTTCTCCAACTCTAGCCTGGGCACAGCAATGCAGAGCTAGCAAAGGTGGTACCCAGTGGGTGGCTGAACTGAAAGTCCTCTTCCAGAACAGCCTTGAACTGGGTCGTCTGCAAAGAAGCCTTCTCAGCCCCCAGCCCCTAGATGGTGTAGAGATGGCTTGGCTTAGGGGAGGGATGCTAGACTTTCAAGTCCGACAGGCAGGTTCGAATCCCAGCTGTGCCGTTTTCAAATCTTGGGCAAGTTCCTTAATCATTTTCAGTTTTATTTCTCCCCATGGTGCTAATCATTCTAACTCTATCTTTATCATTTGTCACAAAGATAACTCACATGAAACAGCAAATGTGCCACCCAACACACAGTAGGTACTTAATGGTATTGCTCCTCTTCTTAATCACAATCACGGAGGAGGTTTCTGAGTGGCTGTTGAAGGGCCACACAAGTCTGCGGCCTAGGGCAGGGGACTCTGGCTGCCTGGGCCACCTTGGCCTGTGCCCTCCCTTTAGAGTTCTTGGCTTAGAGGGGGCAGAGGGGGTGCCAGCCTCCCCAGACAACCCAGCCTCTGCCTCAGGCATCTCAGCTGACCTTCCAACTCTGGCCTTTGCCCTTCCAGAAAGTGACCTGGGCCTCTGTCCTACTGACCTAGACCAGCATTGATGGGGCTAGGGAGTTGCCGGGCCTGTAGGCAGGTCCTGGCAGGTTGGGTACATCTAAGCTATCAAAAAGCAGAGACATCACTTTGCCAACAAAGGTCTGTAGTGTCAAAGCTATGGTTTTTCCAGTGGTCATGTACGAATATGAGAGTTGGAGAAGCCACTGTGTGATGTCCGGTACCCCTCTGGAGTGGCAGCGGTCTGTCATCTGCCCCAAAGCAGTGACCCTATCCCTCTGGCCTCCTGAACTTTTCATGACTGGCCTTTGCCTCAAGGACAAATCCCCCCCACCCAGCATTCTGGCCGGTATGCACAGGCCCCTGCCTCAGCCACCATGTCCTCAAAGGCACCTGGCACTGAGATGCAGGGTGGTTCCTAGAGGCACCTGTGTGAGGGTGTGTGGAGGGAGAAAAGTTGAAGGTCTTTAACGTCTAGAGTGGTGGCTTTTAATGCTCCCCCCACCCCAGCGGGTACCGGCTCTTCTCTCTGGCCCTGCTTTCCTCCTGCCTGTGATGGAGATGATAAGACCCACCTGGTCCTGAGCAGAGCTGGGGCCACGTGCTTGGGGCTGTGCAGAGTGCTTCCTATTCACTGACTCATTTAACGAACTCAGCAGCCTATGAAGTTGGCGCCATTGTTATTACATCCGTTTTACAGATGGGGAGCCTGAGGCAGGCAGAGGAGAGCATTTTGCCCCAGGTCACAGAAGCTAGCACATGAAAGAGCCAGGATTTGAACCCAAGCAGCCTGGTGACCTGATCCACTAAGCTATATTACCCACATAAATGAGGTGATAACGAGGGTCATGTATGGATGTGAGAGTTGGATCATAAAGAAGGCTGAGCACCTGAGAATTGATGTTTCCAAATTGTGGTACTGGAGAAGACTCTTGACAGCAAGGAGATAAAACCAGTCAATCCGAAAGGAAATCAACCCTGAATATTCATTGGAAGGACTGATGTTGAAACTGAAGCTCCAATACTTTGGCCACCTGATGCAAAGAGCTGACTCATTGGAAAAGACCAAATGCTGGAAAGACTGAAGGCAGGAGGAAAAGGGGATGATGGCGGATAAGGTGGTTTGGATAGCATCACCAACTCAATGGACATGAGTTTGAGCAAACTCCAGGAGTTGGTGATGGACAGGGAAGCCCAGTGTGCTGCAGTCCATGGGGTCACAAAGAGCTGGACAGGACTGAGCAACCGAACAATAACAAGGGTCAAATGAGGTTATGACACCAGGGCTTTGTAAACTGTAGAGTGCTTTGCACAGTCAGAGTGTCAAGTCAGCACTTGGTTTTGGAGCACCTGGTGTGAATCCTTGTCTCTCAGTAGACACTCAGGAAGCATGTTTTCAGGTTGCTTATGGGGTACCCAGCTTGTCCCTGAAGGGCTCCAGAGATGAGGCCCTCACTCCCAGCCTGGGTCGGGGTGGCTTAGTCCGAGACCCTCACACCCAGAGATTCCCTGAGTGCAGATCTGATGACAATCAGGGTGATGGACACCAGACCCAGCTGACTCACCCCCTTGCACCACAGGCCTTCTAGAAAGAGGTTTGGACGTACAGGGTCAGCGTGCCAGCATCAGCCCAGCTGGGATGCCAAAAATCCCCAAGGAGCTGTGAGGACTTCACAGGGCTTCTGCAGAAATAAAATCATGGATGCTTCCCACTAGGAGCAGAGCCCTTGCCGCCATCAGGTTTGGCATGGCTTGACACAGTCACCCTGTCCTTCCTCACCCCCACCTGGAGACCCCTGGGAGCTCCCTGGGGCAGGTCCCTGTCTGAGCTGTCTGGGGCCACAGGTGTGCACTCTGCAGACACCTGCAGGAGGTACCTGGATGTGGATGGAGCAGGGAGAGCCGAGACCTTCAGGGCAGCCCAGGTTCCCAGGGCCTGAGTGTGGCCCTGGCCTCACTTCTGACCTATAGCAGGGGCTCAAGGCTCTGCTGTGCCTCCGCCCACACCCCTGCTCTGGGCCTCAGTTTCCTCATCTGTGAACAATGGGTCTGAGCAGATTCCCAGATCCATTCTAGATCTAAGCCATGAGGACTGGTTTTATGTTAGTTGGTTGATTGATTGTTTTGTTTTGTTTTTTTTTACCACTTTTAAGTCAAATAAATGCCTGCTTTTTTTATTCCTGTGTTCCCCAACTCCCTTTTCTTGAGAAATTTTTAAACAAATCTGACAGTTCATAGCAACTCACTAAAAGAGAAGGCACATCAGTTAGTAAAAATAAGAGCCCAGGCTTAGGAGAAACAGCTGGTGTCCTACACCAGCCCATTTCGGTCCTGCATGATGGGGGAGTAATGACCCACCCACTCTGAGCCTTAATTTTTCTCCTCTGCAAAATAGGCTGATACTGCCCACCAGCTGCTGTGAGGCTGTGATTGATGGAAGGTTGCTTGACATATGGCTGATTTGCCTGCGTGGTCCAAACATGGTCTCTCAGCTCGAGAAGAGCCTGGCTCTGACTCCCAGTTTAGGGTAAAGAGAAGTAAATCAGGAACTGGGAAATCCGCATGCAGGTCTCCACTCTTGCCTTGACTGGCTGGTGACCCTCGGCTAAGCTTTCCCCACTGTGAGCCTCTGTTCACCCTCCTTTTAAAAATGGAGCTGCCCAGAAGTTTTCTTCTCATGTGTTGGCACCAAGTGGTTAAGAATGACTGGGTAGAGGGTGTGTGGACGACTGGCTGGGTGGTGTCTGCACCCAGTGGAAGAATGCGGTGACTGGTTAGCCATGCCTGTCATGGGTGCAGGAGGCAGGGGCAGCATCCTTACACCACACACCTGCCTGCTGTGTGCTTCTTAAGGGCTCATCTAGTTAGACTGACTCTCCTTTGGACCTGCCGCTGCCCCGCCCCTGTCTGGAGCTCCTGGAGAATGCCAAGTGGGTGGATTTGGAGGCTCAAGAAGCTGGGGTAAGGAAGAGATGGTGGAGAACACCTTTTTGTCTCTAGAGCTGGAGCTGTAGGCATCTGCAGGGCATTTACAGCCTTCTATAGGACACCAGCTGGTGGTCAGGGGACGCTGGCTCCACCTCCAACTTCATCCCGCCCTGTGTCTTCTGAGTTCCACCAGGGAATTATTTCCGCCTTCCCTCTTCCCCACTTCATGGCATCTGAGCCTTTGGAATCACAGGCCAGAGCCTTAAGACAAAGCCAGGTCAGGGCCGCTGTGTGAGCACTGCTGTCCTAGGGAAGGCTTGAGGCCAGATAGCATCAGGCAGGACGGTGCCTCCCTGGCTCTGCACTGACAGTCACCTTTGTCACACGCAGGGTAGTTGGGGCCAGGGAAGGAGATGTTGAGGAAGCCCGCCACGTTCCCATGGAGAGCATGATGCAGTGAAACCTCATGAGCTGTGTAACCAGCCTGGGGTTCAAGACCTGGCACTGCCACTTCTCAGTAGTGTGACCTTGGGCAAGTCATTTTACCTCTGTGAGCCTCAGTTTCTTCATCTATAGTATGGTAATAATAACTGGACATCACAGCGGAATTCTGGCGCTTAAAATGAGGTGATATACGTAGAGAACCTAGTGGCTGGCACATACAAGTTCAATTTGTTGTCGTTTAGTTGCTCAGTGGTGTCCGAGTCTTTTGCCACCCTGTGGATTGTAGCCCTTACTCTGTCTCTCTTTCCATTTGGAGGAAACAAAAAGCAGAGGTGGCATAGCCTTGGGGATGAGAGAAAACCCAGCAACCTTATCCAGAACTAAAGCTGGCCCTCTTTCACCTTTTGGGAGAGAAGCTGTCAGTGAAAGTTCACTGTGAGGTCGTGGACTTGGAGTGTGGCCAGAGAGCGGCGGGAGGTTTTGACCCTGAGGGTATGACCTGGGCCAGCTAAGGCATCACGTGCCCCAGGGAGACAAGCACACCTGGGTGCGGCTGGGACTCCCAGGACAGTGTGGGTTGGGACAGTGGGCTGGCATCTTTGTCAGAGCGACATTGGCACGTGTTCTCCCAAGTCAGCCATCCTCTCCTCTGGATTAGCTCTTGTGTCCCGAAACAGATTGTCAGGTGTACATACCTGCCCTCGGGAGTGGCCCCTCTGAAACACCCAGGGTGTACCTCGCGTTGTCCCACTAACCACTGTTGACGATGGAGGTTCCTGTAGGGCAAGGTGGGTGCTGGGAGACTGGGTCATCAAGAGAAGTGGGTCCACCCTTCCAGCAACCATGCCAAGTTAGAGCGTCTGAACTCTGTGGCCAGGAGGTCTGCAGCTTTGTCCAGTCCTGGCACAAGGGGCACTCCCCAAATTAAGGAGGGGTCCTGCGTTTGGAAGAGACTGTGGTCCAAATCAGGATTTCCCTTTTCAGAACAATGTGCCCTGAGTGACTTCACTTACTCAGCTCCTCTGCTCAGTGGGAAGGGAGGGGATACACCTTCCTGTTTGAGAGATGAAGGCTTGGGGAGATAAAGCACCCTCCCACAGCCTCCCAGCCAAGAAAGTCTGGCTACCCAGGGACCCCACCAAGAGCAAGGCCACAAGCTGGCCCCAGGGTCTGCTCCAGCTGCCTGGCCAAGAATGGGAAGCAGCTGGTCCGGAGCAGCTGCCTCTTCCCTCTCTCCACGCGTGTCTGTCCCTCTGCCCTCCTCCCTGACTTCCAGGGCACAAAGTCACCCCAACTATGTTTGCTTCACCATCATCCACTTCCTCTGCCTCCAAGCAGCATGCCTGGGAGACCTGCTACACCTCTCTAAGTGCCTTCACTTTTAAGATGAGGAAGGCATCCAACTATATCAGTGCTTTCTTAACCTCTGTCTCTTTCATACCATTTATATTATGTTTAAAATGGTCCTTTAATCTTTCTGGGTTTGCCATCCCTCCCTTATTTAACCCTATCCCAAATAATAATATCCACAGACTCAGCAGTGATCACTGTTCTAGTCCAAATACTTCACTATGAAAATGTAAAATCTTTGCCCATGGACCACCTAAAATCATCCTTGTTCCACCGGTATACATGTAGCACTCTCTAGGAGCCCCAGGCTGGCTTATCAGAGTCTCCCTGATAAGATCCTCTGATTAGGACTGACTCATCGGGGTTTTCAGCTCTTGCTGAAAACCCATCCATCCATCCATCTAATGAGCATTGCTGAGCACCCACTGAGTACCAGGCCCTAGGCTAGGCTAGACTCTGGGAATCCATAACTGGAAGACATCTTAAATGGTGAGGGAGCCAGATGCAAAGACATCTCACTCATCTAGCACTACCAAATCGGGCATTCATGACAGGGCACTGAGGACATAGAAGTAGAAGTGAGTGGCGCCACTAGGGGAAACCAGCCAGGAGGGTGACCACTGAACCAGGCCTTGATGGATGAAGGGGGCCAGGCACTGTGGGCTGAAGCACAGACGCAAAGACCTAGAGGTGTGATCTTCAGAACACGGTCCCAGAGGTGGGCAGCAGCCCCACGTGGAGAATATGGGATCAGCGGGGAGTAGTGGGAGGTGGGGGCCAGACAGGGGAGGACCTAGGCTGACACTGTCACACACAGGTCACTGCTGAACCCAGGGCCTGCCACATCCACCCCTCTTGGAGTCTGAGAGCTGGTAAAGGGACTGGCCAGGATGCGTCCCCTGGAACCCCAGGTCTCCCACCACGCTGAGCAGCAGGCGCATCCCAAGCTCCCTGGCCCTGACGATGTCTTGGAATGTAGCCTCTGCTCTGCAGACTGTAGGTACAGCCCCCAACCCCTGCTGCCGACACCGCTCGTCCCGGGGGACCCGAGCTGCAGATGTACATGGTGATTGAATCATTTCTGCACACCACTGCTCACACAGCTCCCCTGGGGACCCGCCACTTGCCTGTGCAAGCTGTCAGGAGATGTGTGTGCTCCGTGCGTCTGGGTCAGCACTCAAGTGTGTGCGTGTACCTATACGTAAGTGTGCAAGGGCGGTACATAAGCATGTGGGTGTGCACACACAGATGCAAAAGCCTCTTGGCTGAGTCCATGTTTGTTAAGTGTACCAGTTAACTTGTTTGGCCTCAAAAGGGTAAAACTCCCTGATGTTAGTACCCTGATACCAGCCCTAGGGAGCTGCCTCCAAGGTTCCAGGACCCCACTTTCCATGGAGCAGATTAGAGCAACTCGCTCCCTATTTCTAAGGAGGACCCTATGAGGGCCATGTGCCTCCTCCGACATTTTAGACCAGGCGAGATGCTGCCAGGGAGCCAGGAAGTGACCCAGGTCTCTCCTTAGGCCCAGCAAGGTGGGTTCCAGTCCCACTCATCCTTTTTCCCCTGTGTTCATCCCCTCTCTCCGCCCCTGCCTACCATCCCACTGGGACTGTGTGGTCCCCAGGCGCCCTTTCCACTCTCCACAGTTTACTCTCCGAGCCTCCCTACTTGCCTGAGGGCAGCAAGCTTTCCTAGAGCACATCTTCTGTGCTGAGCTCCCCTGAGGCTGGATTCACCCGAACCCCCCCCCCCCCCCCCGCTAGTGTTGAGTCGTGCATAATGGAAGCTTGGCCCTTTCAAGCGCTCCCCTGTGAGTTGGGAAGCCAACTCAGATGTCACCATTGGAAAACCTACCTGCACACATTTAAGTCAAGTCGAGTATTAGCTTCAAGGAAAAGCATGTCACAGAGAAAGGGGCAGCATCTGAGGTCTGAGGTGATCCTGGAACAGTGACACCCACCCTGGGGTTTCCTGGGCCAGCAGGCTCCCCGCATGCCTGCCTTGAGACAGGCTTTGCAGTTCTAGAGTCAAACATCTTACACTTGTTGAGATGGCGTTTTCCAAACAGCTGGAGCTCCTGACATCAAACTCCTAAGATGCTAAGTTTGAGGAGCTGCCAGCAGCCGGCTAGGCTTCATTTTACAGATGGGAAAACCAAGGAGGGTGACAGAGCTGGGCTGCCTCCAGGCCCCCAAATTGACTAGCCTTGCATCTCCTGCAGGCTGGTGGCTGCTCAGACCTGGACAGAGGGCCAGGCACCACAGGGGTGGATCGCCTGAACCCACTCTCCATTCGGAGGCAAACAGATAAAGGGCCGAGGCCATGGGTGCACCCAGGGCCTGGCCGGCAGTGATCTCCGGTTGGGAGGGAGCCTGGCCGCAGTGGGCACTGGAGTTGCAGCCGCCACTGAGGATTTGTAGCGACTTGTAAAGGCTTAGAGTGTCCAGGCTGGAAGGAGGGAGGCAGCCTCCAAGCCCAGCAGCACTCCTGTGGTGGAGGGTGACCTCTGCTGGCCGCTGAGCGCTCCCACTTCCCTGCACCCGCCAGTAAGCAGGGAGCCCAGGGGCACTGGGATGGCCTTGGAAGCAACTGGGTGGGTGTGGACAAGTTCCAGGGTCACATCTTTTGGGGCTCAGGCAGAGTCTTGGGTGGGGACTTCCAGGAGGCTCTGACCTCCAGTCTTGGAGGAGTGGAAAGAACATGCCTGTGGTTAAAAAAGCAGAAGGTTTGAATCAGCCCAACACTGTCCCAGCTGTGTGACCCTGGAAAAGTCACTTCACCTCTCTGAACATTTTAGAAGTAAGTGAATTAGCAACACATAGGGCCTGGCCTAGTGCCTGAACACAGTAGGTACAGAACTAATGGAAAATCTCACACTGCCCCTTGGGGAGCCACCGTTTTCATGCCTCCTTCAGCACCCCCTCTTCTCTTCGTATTTATGATCTTTAGCCTTCTAGACCTTGACCGTTTTTCTTCAGGGGCCGAAACCACCAGCCCATCCATTCCGGATGTTGATAGCCCCAATTTTCCACTGATCTTGGTGGTTTAGAAGTGTCACCTCACCTGTGAGTGTCTCCTTAATCAACTAGACGTTTTGTTCTTTTATAGATTGAGACATACATGACTTGCAATTGTCCCTGTGATCTGTGATGTCTCTCCTGTCAATCCCCTAGGTCTCGCAGGTGTCCCAGGCCCAGCCGTTTATGTCTTGGTTCCTACAACATGGAGCCCTGGTCTGGGGGTAAAGCCCCCTGGGATTTAGATCCAGCCCAGAGGTGCTGTGTGACCTTAGATACTCTACCTGTGGGCCTCAGGCCCCCCAAGAATAAAACTAGCTGAACTCGAGGTGATGGAAGAACGCAAGGCACCTTTGGTCAATGATATGCTGAGCATCTTTGAATCCAGGACCTATCTCAGATCAGATAGGCCTCCAGATAGGATAGTGCATGAGTCAATGTAGAGACAGACCCAAATTTGGACAGTCTGTCTCCCCTTTATTGTTTGGCTTCCTCAGGGAAAACCTGTGCCCCCCCCTGCTTGTGACTCAACAGGGAAGGACAACCTCTGGCCCCCCAGGTGGCTGTCTTGGTGGGTTTGGTGCCTACTTGGGGCTTCCCTGGGTGGGCTGAGCCCCCACCCAACTCCCAGGCCCTAGAAATGATCTGTCATTCTACAGGCATGTATTAAGGCTCCACCAGGTCTCTGACCCTATAGACCCCAGGTCTCTGTGCCCATCCTGGGAAAAGTTCCTACCTAGAGACTGTTGCGAGACCACCTACAGTGCAAGTGAAGTCACTCAGTCGTGTCCGACTGTTTGTGACCCCATGGACTGTAGCCTACCAGGCTCTTCTACCCACAGGATTTTCCAAGCAAGAATACTGGAGGAGGTTGCCATTTCCTTATCCAGGAGATCTTCCTGACCCAGGGATCAAACCCTGGTTGCCCGCATTGTAGGCAGTCACTTTACCCCATCTGAGATCCCTCACCAAATTTCCACAGCTCAGCCTTCTAACTCCCTGGCCAGTTATCTTCGTCCACAGCACCCCCTGCTGGCCACACGGGCCAGCGCAGGCCCTTTGTCCCGGGTGGCTACTGCCTGTGGGCAGGGGATTGAGGTCTGCACAGGCAGGCCTGGGGTTTCCTTTGACTTCGTTTTAGGCGCCTCCTGTTTAATGAGGCCCTTTGCCTCAGCGCCCCTGCCCTGCTGGCCGTGGAAACAGCAGTCTGTAACTGGGACACTGGCAACCAGCGTTCGCTCATGCCCTGGGTGGGGACTGGAAAGGCCAGGCTTTGTGTACCATGTGGTGCCCGAGAGACCACCTTTGAGCCTGTTTCCTCATCTGTAAAGTGAGGAGATGGTAACCGTGTCTTTGCCTAGTGCCCAGACCAGCACTTGACATAAGAAGAGTTCAACAAGTAGTCATATAAAAGGTGACGTGACATAGATATAGGCGTGGACCACGAGATCCATGAGCTCAAGAAAATGATTTCATTTTCACCTCACCATGTTCCATAGAGTTAGCACAGTATAAGATGTTGACAAGTGTTTACTGAGTGAGTTGGAAGCGTGCAAGGACAGACAAGTGGAGAATAAAGATGAATGGAGTGGATGGATGGGTGGATGGATAGCTGGACAGACAAGCATCTAGATGGATAAGTGATGGAGAAGTTGTATATCTGGGTGTGTAAGTGTGTGATAGGTGGTGTGATAGGAAGTTCGCGGGCAAAGTGAGGGTAGGTGAAATCAATGTGGGGATTCCACCCCCATTTTTACACTTTTGCTGGAGAGCTGCAAGATAAGATGAACCCAGCAAGCACTGATCAAAGTACAGATGCCCAAATGACCCAGAAACTCCACTTGCAAGAGTGTATTCTCTAGATTAATTCACACATGATGATGTGGCTGATATAAAAAGCGATTCTCTGGCACTGTTTGCAATGAAGAAATCTGGGGATAGCTCAGGCCTCATCTCGGGCTAGAGTATGAGCCCCTGGTGCAGAAGGGCCTTGTCCACGGCCTCAGGCCCTAGAATAGCACCTGATGGGGTGGACGTTCAGATGGCAGTAGGATAAATGATTCATCAGTGCCTGGGAATGCTGTGCAGCCATTAAAAAATGAAAAGGCTCTTTATGTCTTGATGTGGAATACACTTTGAGATATCGTTAAGAAGAAAATAGCAAGGTCTAGAGAGTATGTGCAGAATGCTATCATTTTATGTTTTTTAAGGGGTGGCAGAGGATAGTACGCATAGATATTTGCTTCTCTGAGTCCTTCAGGAGACAGATGACACTGGCTCTCTCCGGAAGGGTCCCTGAGGGCAGGGGACAAGGCCAGCATGACCCTGGACACCTGTGATTTTTTTAACCATGCCAATGAGTTGCTTTTTCAAGCACAAATGGAACAATAAGAAGTGCTTGAGAAGAGCTGTACAGTGAAGAGCTCCTTGGAAGAGGAACAGGGCCTTCTTCCCAAGGCAGACTGTCGGCTTCCTGAACCAGGGTGGGGGCAGAGAGACAGGACATGGGAGCAAAGAGGCAGACACACAGTCCAAACCTCCACTTGCCATGGGAGATCTCAGACCTCAGTTTCTTCACCTGTAAAAGCGGGCGTGAGGAGTTGAGGAGAGAATGCAAGGGCCCAGTACACAGCAAGTGCTTGGTGGATGAGATGTTTGGTGACATGGCCAGGGATGAAAGGGCTTCGGGGGGGGGCAGGTTTTGGGAGCAGAGAAGGCCAGGGGTGGGGGAACCTCTGCTGAGTCCCCTGTGTCTGACCCATGTGTCTGCAGCCAGAAATGCCCTGGGGTTATGTGAGGACAGTCAGTGAGGAGCAGACTTCCGCTTTGGCCTGAGAACCTGGACTCCTGAGCAGTGGGAGGACCAGAGTTGAACCTCTCTCTATCTGTCTGCCTTTCCTCCATCTCTGCCTTCGCGCTTGTGGTCCCCCTGGAGACGCCTGGGGGCTCCATGGGCTTTGTGGAACTGAGAGGACCTCATCACACACATGCTCGCCTGCCCCAGGCCCAGCATCATTCAGGAAGAGTGAGCCTGATGAGTGGGACAGTCCTGTGCCCCGACCACTCGGCCAGGAACGGGCGGTCTGAGTCCTGGGGCCCAATTTGGGCTCCCTGTGCCACCCCGGGTAACTCCATTCCTCTCTCTGAGCCTCAGTCTTCTTGTTCGGAAAAGCAAAGTGGTGCTGATGGCTACCCCCTTTCTTTCCTGGGAGAGCAAAGGGGAAACATGAAATTGTGGTCTGTAAGCTCCAAGGCGTGGGAGATGTGGGGAGGGCACCCACAGCAGGATCGCTGCCTGAAACGACACACGCTGCAGTCAGGGTTGTCGCATGGGGAGACCTCTGCGCACACGTGCACACACAGCCACAGCCAGCGGGCTAAGTCCTGTACCGAGAACCTGATGGTGGGACTGCCGTTGCCACCACCGCCACCCAACACACACGTGTGTGTAGACAGGCATGGTGGTCATGCCTGCCCAGTGCTCACATGAGCCATCCACGAAGAACACCCAGGAACACCTCCTGCCCTTAGCCCAGCGCCGAGCCTAGAGAAGGGCTGGGCAGCCGTGGGCATAGTTCCTCCTCCCAGCCCAGGACTGCCCCGGGGCAGAGGCCAGCATGCCTGTGTGGGGACGTGAGGGTGGCTTGAGGCCGGCGGACCTGGCACAGCCCAAGTGACACCCACTGTCCTCTGTCTTCACAGGCTGGACAACGTTCATGGCTCTCGGGTAGAGCCCAGCGAAACGGCCAGAATGAATTCTATGGACAGGCACATCCAACAGACCAACGACCGGCTGCAGTGCATCAAGCAGGTGAGTGTACGGCCGGGCTCCCGCCTCCTCCTCTGCCAGCCTGGCTGCTGGTGAGGGCAGGGCAGGCGAGGCGGGCAGAGCAGGAATACTGGTGTATACTGTGCAGTAAGCAGCAGAGATGCTGGTTGGAGGCGATGGTCAGCAAGGGCCAACTGCCTGAGGCTCCCTGACCACCTACCTCGTGAGAACTGGCATGGACATTAGAATCACATTAGAATCACTCCACTGGGTTCAAATGCCAGCTCTGCCTTGTACCTTCCCTGCCCTTCCCAGCTGTGTGACTTTGAACCAGTGTCATGCCCTCTGGGCTCTGCTGTGCTCTCTGGGTTGTTTTGAGGATGCAATGAAGTACCTAATGTCCCTCGCAGACCCAAGCCCCCCACCTCTCTGCTCTAGTGGTTCTTCGTAAAGAAATAGAAAAGGAAAGGTCTTGGGAAGTCAATCATCTTACAGAAAAAGAAACCGAGGCACAGAAGGGGGAAGAGCGTTGTCGCCTGAAGTCACAGAGTACAGCCCCACTGGTGCAGGGAGGGCCTCGTCCCCGAGGGGGCAAGTTCCCCCTCCTGCCTATGCTCACACCAAGCTTAAGAGGGGATTTACCTGCCACGGCTTCCCAGGTGAGGCTGGTGGTGAAGAACCCACCTCCCGACTCAGGAGACAAAAAAGACAGGGGTTTGATCCCTGGGTCGGGAAGATGCACTGGAAGAGGACATGGCAGCCCATTCCAGTATTCTCGCCTGGAGAATCCCATGGACAGAGGAGCGTGGCGGGACACAATCCATGGGGTCCCACAGAGTCAGACACGACTGAAGCGACTTAGCACGCACACACGCTCTCTGTCTGGATTGTTCAGACACAGGGAACCCTTCAGAGTGGGCTCATAAGTCCCCACTTTAAGAAGCCTGGTTGAGCCCAGGCAGGCAGGCGCTCCCCAGCGGTGATCAGGAGTGATGCGCCCTCCTTCATCAGCTTCAGGGCTCAGCCTCCCTGAAGCCAAAGGCAGCATGTCCGTGCACAGACTCTGGTGGTATTTTACTCCAGGAAAGAGGAGATACAGTGAAGGAGTAGAGGCTTTGACATCAAACAGACCCAAGCCCAAATCCTCACTCCTCCATGTACCCACAGTGTGGTCGCTGAGATTAGGCCTGGCCCTCTGTTTCTCTGAGCCTCAGTTTTCCTTGTCAAGTGGGGTCCAGTAAGGCCATCCTCATAGGATGCTCTGTGGACATTATGGATGGAGCGTGTAGCCTGGCCTGACGGCAGATGATCTGCTAATTGTGGTGGGGGTGTTGTTGTTGGTGTCTCAGTGACAGGGGATATCTTAAGGGAGGGGAGGGCTGGGGCGAGGCCCCTAGCTTAGGTGGGCTTAGTTGGCAGTTTAGGGAGCAAGTGTAGGCCTCCAGCCTCAGGACCCCCCAGGGGAGACGGGGGCAGAGCTCACAGCCCCACCCCCACCCTGCCTGCCCTCTCGGATCCCCAGGGCCCAGTGGAACTGAGGCTATTCGGTGGGAATGAGGGATATGTGTCCTCTCATTAGCATCAAGCAGAGCAATCTCGGAAGCCTGGGCCCTGGGTCTGCGGAGAGGAAATTGAAGACGACTTGTTACAGATTGAACTTAGCCGAACAGCTCTCCCAAACGCCAATTATGCCTCTGTTCACGGTCACAGAATAGAAACCAGACGATGGGCTCCTCCTCCCCTGCCCGTCCCTCCTCCTCCTTCTCCTCCTCCTCTAGGCTCTGTGGGGCTCTCTCCCAGCTCTGTCTTTGACCCAGTTTCTCCTGCCCAGGAGGGATCAGCTGTCAGTGGCTCCACCCCCAATAATACAGTCAAGCCCCTTGCCTGAGCCCTCTATGTGCTGCTCCTAGGCAAACAGCTCCCTCTACAACCTACTCACAACTTGACTTTTCTCCCTGCCTCTGATTTTCTGCAAGAATCAGGGAGCCCTTTGCTCCCTGGGCCACCCAGGGGGCCAGCAGGGGCTGGAGCCCACCCAGCAGCAGCCTCTCCAAGCGTGGCACGTGGGCTCAGATTCACCAGTCAGTAAGCCTGAGTCCCGCTTCCCCCACTCAATGGTTTCCTGACCTTGATTAAGTTGCCACTTCACCTCCCATCGTCTGTAAATGGGCATCGTGATGCAGGCCCAGCCATTGGGTCCTTCAGCTGCTTAAAAGCCAGGGATCGCCTCCCCTGTCCTCGCCTGACCTACCCCACACATACACACATGTCTGCGCGTGCACGCACACACACACACACACACAAACACACTACATAGCTCTGTGCTTGGGCCAGACTGGGGCTCATCTGTGAGGGTGAGCAGGCATCCAGATGCCCCCGGGCTGTCCAGAGCTCCGTGTCCCCCAGGCTGCTCCCGCACCTCCACTCAGACACAGCTCGGCGCTGATATCTGTCTGCTCCTCAGCTGCCCCAGAGTGCAGCCGTGGTGACTGGAGACTGTTGATGCTCAGACATCCCTCAGACCGATCAGGAGAGAAGGGTCTGCGTGTTCTGAGGATGATGCATGTGTTGGCTGTGCCTCCCTCTGGCTGGTGGAGCTGTGGCTCCCGTCAGGGCCTCAGAGTCTCTGACTCTCCACCGCCTGACTTACAGCGCAGCGCTCCCTGTCCACCGCCCTGGCTCTCGCCGCTGCTGGCACGTGCCAGCCCCTGAGCCCCCAGCCGTCTGTCTGTCTTCCCTCCAGACCTCTGGCTCAGCTGCCTTTCTGCTTTCTTAGCTTCAGGTGCTGGGAGAACCGGTGCCCTCTCTAGGACATGCCCTAAATTGTCCCCACCGGCGCATCTGGGCTCCATGTGCAAAGCCATGCCAATCAACTAATTCCTGCACAGCAGCCTCCCCGAACCTCAGGTGCCCTTCTGAGTCTCTGCACTTCCCATTCCTGAACTCTGATGCTCCCTTGGCACCCAGTTACCTCCCCCATCCTGCTCTTTCTCCCTTAAGCTATAAGCCCTGCAGGGTGTACATCAGGTCTCCCTCCAGGCTGAGTTCCTCAGGAGCAGAAGATGAGTTGTAGTCATTGTATGTCAGGAGAGTCCAGGCTAGGGTGGGGCCTAAATATGTTGGGGAAGAATGGGGGTGGGGTGGTACTCACAGATCAGTAGCTAAGGGAATGGATGGATGGATGGATGGATGGATGGATGGATGGATGGATGGATGGATGGATGGATGGATGGACACATGTATAGGCAGTTAGGTGAGTGGATGGTGGGTGGATATAAATGATGGATAGATAAATAAATGATGAATGAATGGATAAGTGGGTGGTTGGATCAACTCTGGATGGAATGAGAGATAAGTAGGGAGATGAATGGATGGATGAGTGACGGATAAAGTAGAGAATGGATGAATGGGTAGGTGGACAAGTGGATGGATGCATGGATGAACCGATTCATTTTTGGATGGATGGATGGGTTGATGGATGGGTGGGTCATTTGATTCACAGATGGATTGATAAGATGCATTCATCACTTGATCTGGGCACTGGTGTCCCCAACTCCTGCCCCAGCAGACTTAGTGGCCAGTGGATATAGCCAAGGAAGGTCTTCTGAGGAATGACAGAGATGAGCAGGCTTCCTGATGTAGGGGTGGGGTATTGTATCCAGTAACAGCCTCAGCCAGGGAAGACTCTGCCTGTGACTCACATCTGAACTCCCATCCCCAGATCATCAAAGGGTGGCCAAGCTCACCGCGCCCAGTCCTGGCCCCTCCAAGTACCAGCAGGGACCTAGTCTGACGCTAACAGATTGCTGGCCTGCCCCGTACACGTAGCATGCCTTGGACAGCTAACTGCTCACAAACCATTGCTGCATGGACCTGGCCTCGTGTCAGTTTTGGGGGTTCTGGAGATGAAGGGGGCACTGATTCTATCCTGGGGGAGCCTGGAGGAAAACCAAGAAACCATAGAGAGGCCCTAGCATACTAAGTGACAGCAGTCTTAGCTGACACCCGCTCCGTAGTGGGGGTGCCATTTCGGACGTTGTTTCTACACTTTGCAGCAACCCGGCACACTGTCCCCACCCCGCTTTGCAGAAGAGAGGTCTGAATCTCAGGGATACACCCGGGCTGGGAGGCTCAGTGGCTGAGATGGGGTCCTCTTCATTTCACTGCGCCCCTTAGCCATCTCAGAGTCTCCAAGTGGACAACAGAAGCACAGAGGGGGTGGAGGTTTGGCCTAGGCCATGCAGCCACTGAGCAGTAGCTACCAAATGGGATGCCTGCGGTCTTTTGAACCAAAACGAGTTGCACCCATGAGTCACCTCCTATAGCCCAAACCAAAGAGCACGTGAGCTGGCCGGGGCAAGACGGGAGAAGCTCAGAGGTGGGCTGGCCAGACATGGAAGGGTGGTTGCTTGGGGCCAAAACAAAACTGGGCCCAGGAGACTGGCCTCAGAGGCCCCTTGCAAGCCTAGAGCCCCAAAAAGGGATGTCAAAGGTGGGATGCTATGGGTGGGCAACTCTGAGAACACCCTGCGGTGGTTGCTGACCCTGTTAATTGGGTGTGACATCACGTAAATAAACGGAATAACTTGGTTAGCAGAGGGAGGCTGCTGGGCAGGGGATTAACCGATTTGCATGGCTTTCCACACGGAGACCAGATGCTGCCCATGGCCTCAGAGGGGGCAGATTTTAGAGAGGGCACAGGAGTCAGAGGGCCTACTGCTGCCTGCTCAGAGGGTCTGCTTCTAGCCGTGGACATCCTCCTGTCTTCATATGCAGTGAGCTCTGTCTGCAGAAAGAGCCGTGTGTATATGGGTGTGTATGTGTGTGTGTGTATGTGCATGTATGTGTAGCCAGGACAGGAGGTGCTGAGTGCAGCTGTGCCTCCAGTGGAGCCTTTGGGAGACAGAGTCAGGGCCAAGGGCAGCCCCATGTGGGAGCACCCCACGTGCCAGGCGCTCTGCCAGGGGCCGTGTAATCCTCCTCTTGTTTAATCTTCACCACGGCCCAGTGATAGAGGGCTGTGCACACTTGCCCTCTTTCTTCCTTTCACCTCTCCCTCTCCCTTTGCTCCCACGGAGGGAGGATGCTTTGATGTGTTTCTCTTTCCTCCATCATTTTTAAGTCTGGCTTTTCATAAACCACGTTGTAATAGTAATTGTTGAACTCCTGGGGAAATGAAAATCCTCACCATTAAGCCATGATCTGCCATCCTCATTTTACAGGTGGGGTGACTGAGGTTCAGAGAGGGGATGGGATGCCCTAGGTCAGTAGATAGTTGTGGGTGAAGGCAGTGTGATTCCAGGGCCCCAGCCCCATAGGGGGCTCCCCCAGCACATCCGGCTTGCCATGCAGTTCTGGGAACCGGCAGCTCCTAAGGCCCCTCCCGATTTTGGCTCCAAGGCAGACCTTCACTACAGGGTGGGAGAGCATCACTGGTCCGAGGGCAGCTGCTGTTCCCAGTCTCTCCGAGCACCAAGGACACGGGGATCCCCTTTGCAGCTGGCTTCTACTCCAGCCCCTGCAGACACCTTCTGCCTGTCCTGCTGGAGACCTCACAGGGAGCCACATTCAGCCCTGAAGTCCCACCTCTGCCCAACATGCTCCATGACCCTGGACTTGGTGCCTAACTCGGCCTGGCCTAGGAAGACACGGATAAGTGTTAAAGAAGCAAAGCATAGCTACAGCAGCCACCCTGCCCCCGCCAACCCCACCCCCCTGCCAGCCCCATGGCCTGGCTCTGATGCAGAATCTAGAAGCCTTGCTACCAGAATTCAGCCTCTGTTACCTTCGACCCCATCACTGGGTGGGGCCTGAGCTCGGGCAGGGGCCCCTCCCAGCAACACCAGCATCCCTGAGCCAAGTCAAACCGAGCCACATGCCCCTGATCACGATGTGACAATCCCCTGGGCACACTGTGCTCAAGTGCACCTTCCCAGCTGGGTGTGGCCGGGAGGCCTCTTTCTGTGCCCTCTGCTCCTGCTATTTGGCTCCAGCAGGGCTTGCTGGAGCCAGAGCAGGTGGCATGCAGACCTGGGCTGTGGTGGTGGTGGTGGTTTGCAAGGCTGGGGGTGGGGGTGGGGGGTGCTCATCAATAAGGAATCTCCAGGGCCAGTCTGTCCTGACTCAGGGAGAACCAGCTCCAAGGATGGGAGCCACACACCACCCTCTTGAACCCTGCAGGCCTTCCCACCCCCAACCCCACTACCAGCATCCAGAAAACATTTTAATATCTGATGTCATTGTGCTTTTCTAGACCTCAGTTTTTGCATCTTTGCAATGGGACCGCAATTCCCATCCCATTAGAAAGGAGGCTGGAGTGGAGATGCAGGGGAAAAGTGAACGAGGAGTTTGAGAGAACTCATTAATCCTGGCCTGCCCCGTTCTGTGTGTCTCCTCCCGAGGGAAACCTGGGGTCTTGGCTGCCCCGGACCCCCTCATACGGCACTGGCCTCACTTCTGGAGCCTCACTCTGCCTCCTCTCCCTCTCCCACAGCACTTACAGAACCCCGCCAACTTCCACAATGCCGCCACGGAGCTGCTGGACTGGTGTGGAGACCCGCGAGCCTTCCAGCGGCCCTTTGAGCAGAGCCTGATGGGCTGTCTGACGGTGAGTCTGGGTCCTCCTGGCCTGTGCCTGCATCCAGGGAGGATGGATGGGGACTCGTGTGCTGGGCTGCGGCTGGACGGGAGGACCCATCTGTGTGTACCCCCGTCAGGGTGTACATGTATGTACAGACACCTGTGGGGAATTTAGTCTGCTAGGGAGACACATTCCTCAAGGTTATGTGCGTTCTTTACACTTGATGAGAAAGACATGATCCTACTCTGAGGAGTTCCAAACTTATGAGGGTAAACGTTCTGTCATAAGTAAAGCAGAGAAGCTCTTGAAGGTTTTCAACCCTGTTTTTATCCATTCATTCATTCATTCACTTTGGTAAACATCTCTTGAGCTCTTTTTACAGTCATCCATTCATCTATCCATTCTTATAAGCTTTTATTGAGCTCCTATTACATCCATCCATCTATCCAAATAGACACTGATCTCTCATTTATTATGCACAATCTCCTCTGCTAAGTCCTGGGAAACTGAAGATGGGAAAGACCTTGCCAAGCCTGATTCCCTCTTCAATGGGAGAGATAGCTGTGGGAAGAGACGGCTGAGGAAATCATGATAAAGTGGAGGGAACACGGAGAAGGGAAGTGTTACCCATCTTGGTGGTGGGTCAGGTTGCAGAAAACTGAGGAAAGAAGCCACTAATACGTCTGCAGGAGTCTGATATGCCTGCACAAGCAACTGAGGATAGCAAGAATGTCCTAAGCACATGGAACAGAATATGCCACTGCCCAGATGTGTGATAGAATCAGGAAACTGAAATTAACTCATCCTGGTAAGGGTCTAAGATCCAAGCTGGGCAGAGGCCAGGCCCAGAGCTAGCGGTTTGATTTGCCAAGCTGAGGAGCCTGCTGGCTGACAGCCACGTGGAAGGAGCTCAAAGGTTGTGATTGTCCCCAGCCACGTGGCCTGTATCCATAAGTGTGAGGGCACCTCTGTGGCCAGTGGGGACAGCTGCTCACATGGTCCAGAGTCAGCTCTGAAGGGAATGTGGGTAAACAGATTGCCGGGGAGCCCAACTACCCCAAGGCTTGGGGAGGAAGAGCCAAGTTGTATGCCTTGTCATGCAGGAACAGTGGGTACAATCCAAGGACACCATATTTTCTGAAAACCTCCAAACATGAGAGAGGCCAAAGGGCATCACTGCAGAGCACCTCCTCCATGTCTGACACTGAGCTTGGCCCACTGAATGTGCCTTCTCATTGACTCCTCAGAGCAGACTGGTCCTGCCTTCATCCCCATTGTATGGAGGAGGAAACTGAGAAGTGGGGACTGCCTTCCCAAATTCACACAGCCAGTTAGACTTGGACCTGGGATTCAGGTCGGGACCCGTCCACCTCTAGAGGGGATATTCTGGCCTTTAGGGATGCCAAGCAGGGATGCAACCAAGACCTTCCAAAGGTGTCGCCGTTTTTCCAAAGATGACACCGTCTGGCTCCCCCGAGGCCACTGGGCCAAACCAGGCAATTGCCTGCACTTCCCAGCCCTCCTGTCCTCCAGCCGATGGGCTGCCCCTCCCTCACCCAGCTCCCTTAATCCTCTTTGTGGGGATCCTGGTTCAGGCTAAGCCCCTAGGGCAGGGCCAGATGTTACTCCCAGCTGCTGGTAGTCATGAGGAAGGGAGGAGGTAGGGCTGCCATGCTCCGCCTGCTCCCTGCCCCGTACTTGACCCTGCCGAGAATGTAGGGACCTAAGGCTGAATCCAGTGATGGCCCTGGTCAGGGGACTGGACAGGTGGGCATGAGATGGTCAGTAACTGGCCCACCACGGCTCTGTCGTTTATCTACTCATTCAACAAATATTCACCAAGTCCTTGATGTTGGTAGGTCCACATTCAGACCTGGAGGGGTTTGCAGTGAGCAGTGTGGGCCTCTCACAAGCAGCTTACCTTTCTATGGGAGAGGCTGACACCAAGGCCCATGAAGGAGTAAGTGAAGGATGTACCCCAGCACCCTGTAAGAGGGAGCAGGATGGTGACCAGGGAAAGTGTCTTGAGGAGATGAGACCTGAAGAGCAAAAAGGAGTCTGCCAGGGAGGATGAGAGGGAGGGGTCGTCCAAGCAGAGGGAGTGGGCGTGAGAAGGCCCTGAGGCTGGGTGATAGGCTCAGGTGACCTTCCAGACTTCGAAGACAAAGTCTCAGGTGACAGGGCCACAGGTGTGGGAGAGGGCTGCAGAGGAGGTCGAAGAGGGACGCAGAACCCAGCTGACCCTGAGGCTGCTAACCGAGAAGACTTTGGGTGTGATTGGAAGGGCAGTGGGGAGCCCTTGAAGGGACTTCAGGTGAGTGATGGGATACAATTTATGTGAGGACAAGAGCTCTGAAGGGGAGCATCCCTGGAGGGTAGGATGGAGGGATTACGGAGGTCTTCATGGAGGAGGAAGCCCAGGGAAAACTGTAGGATCTGATTGAAGGGGGATGAGGCCATGGTTTCCCAGGCACAGGAAACTGTGTAGACGAAAGCTCAGTGCCGGCTGTGGCCCCCAGCTTAAGGCACACACTTGGTTGAATGGCCAGCTCTGAACCCCACCCCATTCCCGACTTGCCGCTTAGCCAAAAAGGGGACTCAGGCCACTGGCCACAGCTGTAGAGACTTGAGTATGATTGTTGCTTTGAGCACCGTAAAACCAGCAGCAGGAAAGGTTGGCAGGGGGCGAGGGGAGTCGTTTATAGAAGACGCCCTTGGTGCCCACGTGTCTCCCTGTTACTATCTCCTTGCATCCTTGTGAAGGCCCTGCAAGGGGGCAGGGAAGGGGTTATCACCCCTATTTTACAAACAAGGCAACAGAGTGCAGAGAGCAGCTTACTACAATCCCAGGTACCGCTGCCCCCTCAAGAGCCCCAGGGCCCTGCCACCGGTCATTCTACCCCCTCCGGTCCTCAACCCAGCTGTGCCCCAGGAGAGGGATGGGATGGGACAGGTGAGAAATCCCAAGGGGTCTAGGCAGCGTCCCCCTCCCCCCACACACACACAGACACACTCGCACCCTTTCCCATCCCAAGGGCTACCTGAGCCCTCCAGGTTGCCCTCACCCTCTCGGTGACCTCTGGAAACAAATTCCTCTGGATTCGGCTTACTTGGAGGATATAAATTAAAAACCAGTTAGCCTCAGGCAATGGGAGAAGGCAATGGCAGTCCACTCCAGTGTTCTTGCCTGGAGAATCCCAGGGACGGGGGAGCCTGGTGGGCTGCCGTCTGTGGGGTCACACAGAGTCGGACACGACTGAAGCGACTTAGCAGCAGCAGCAGGCAATAAGTGGACACATGTTTGCCATACCAAGGCCAGGCCCTCGGTTGAAGAACCTTGGGCTGCTGGCAGTCCCCTACCCCACCCTCCCTTTCATGACCCCAGGATGCAGACCTGCAGCCTCTCCCAAGGGGCATCAGCCCAGGTAACACTTCCTCTTCTGGACCAGCTTCTTCCCTGGCCCTCCCCTTAGCAGCAGGGCTGATTGTCCTCTCTGGGGGTCCCCCTCAAAGTCAGGCATCTCTGGACCTACTCCTCCTTCCTCCCCTGAGAGGGCACGTGCGTGATCTGCCCCAGGAACAGACAGAAGGCTGAGGTAGCCAGGACACAGGAGAAGGGAGATAGGTATGAGAGGAGGTGGGAAAGAGAAACCGAAAACCACTGAACATCGCAGCAGAGCCCCCCACCCCTCCAGGGAGGGACTCCCCACAGCCTCAAAGCGCTCACTGCAAAAGTCGTGGGTGAACGTTCACAGGCAGCATTCACTGAGCCGTGTGCCTGGTCCTGGCTGTCATCCTTGCAAAGAGGAGATTTTGTACCCATTCCACAGATGAGGAAACTGAGGCCCAGAGAGGTTAAGTCACATGCCTTCGGTTGCTCAGTATAGGATGGAGCAGGATCGGAGCACAGGCCAGTTCCCTTGACTGCCTCATAGGATGACAGAATCCAGCCACCAGCTGAGAGCAGGAACCCCTTCTTTAGTGTCTCCTAGACAATCTGTCCTGTTTTATTGCCAGGAGGCTTGCTGCTTTCAAAGGCAATGCACTGCCTTTATGGGACTAACGTAACTGCCATATGACCTTGAACATGCCTGTTCTCTCACCTCTGGGCTTCAGTGTTCCTGCTCTGTGGCCTGAGGGACTGGACTCCCTGACCTGTAGCACCCCAAGGTCTAGGTCTCAGACAGCCAGGTCACACCAGTCAGTCAGCCTTAGAAGCACCTGGTAGGCTGGGCCAAGCTGACGGGGCCCAGGCAGCCAGCAGAGGGCAGCAGTGCGGCGGCCGCTCACCACAGGCTCTTTACTGAGGGGTCTTCACACCCGTAGGGTGGGAGCAGGCATCTCTGAAACACGGGAGACTGCTCAGGGGAGCCCGCGCTCCCTACCACTGTCAATCAGACCCTCCTCACGAGACTTTCCAGGGCGTCCTTAGGCTGGGCCAGGGAGAGACAGGGCCTGCACGAAGTACTCTAGACTCACAGGGTCCAGTTTAGCCTGCTCTGCCACACTTGCGCTGTATGACCTTCCGCCAGGCCCTGCCCTCTCTGTGTTTTGATAAAAGGAAATTGTTTAAGCCAATAACCCTTCGGAATACTGGGCTTGGGGGACTTAGTGACAGACCCTTCTAGGCCTGCAGGAGAGTCCTTAAAACTAATACCAGGCCTCTCTTGCTCAATCTAGCTGGTTTCTTTCTTTTTTTGGAACCAGAGCAACAGGATCAGCCGGTATTGGCCAAACCGAGGAACCTTTGCCTTTCTGCCCTCAACCCAGAGCCTGAGGGTTCTCCGTGCAGATGGGGAGTTATGGCCTTAACCCTTTGTGGGTTGAAAAAGAAGTCCTCTCGTGGGAAGAGACCAGGCTTTGCAGCCTGCCTGCCTGGCACAGCATCCCAGCTCTCTCACCCTCAGACTCCTCATCTGTAAAACAGAGACAGTCATACCACCCCATAGAACTATTGTGAGAATTTGGCACCTCACTGCTTACAAAGCATTTACTTAGCCCTCGTTCATGGAAGCCAGCATTCTTATTGCACCAGTGTGTCGGCATAGCCCACAAGCAGCAGCCTTACTGATGCACTGGTTCCAAACAAGCTGCCTGTGCTCCCTCGCATCCACCCCAAGGCTGTCCTGCCAATGAGGGCTCTGTAGTCAACATCTGAGCTGAAGCGACCCTTGTCCCTGCTCTACGGTCTCTGTCTCCAGAACTGAAATATTTGGCAGGCCATAGAGAATTAGTGGTCTTGGGGCCTTCCCTGGTGGTCCAGTGGTTAAAACTTCACCTTCCAGGGACTTCCCTGTGATCCAGCGGTTAAGAATCTGTATGCCAGTTGCAGAGGACACAGGTCCTGTCCCTGGTCCAGGAGGACCCCACGTGCCATGGGGCAACTGAGCCAGGGCGCCACATCTACTGGACCCCTGCCCTGCAGTTATTGAACCTCGTGAACCTAGAGCCCGTGCTCCACAACAAGAGAAACCACCGCAGTTAGGAGCCCACGCACCACAGCCGGAGGGACTCCCACCACAGCTAGCATAGAAAACCCAGCGCGACCAAACTTTAATTTATTAATTAATTTATTAAGTCTTTTTTAAAAAGACTTCACCTTCCAGTTCAGGGGTTACAGGATGGTCCATATCAAAATATATATATTTCAAAAAAAAAAGATTAGGAGCCCTATTTTTTCTGCCTGGACAGTGAGACTAACAGTGAGGAATAACTGGCCCCGAGGTGGCTCAGAGACTCTGGAACGTGGTGTGTGTGTGTGTGGCAGATGGGGGTGGGGAGTTGGGTGGGAGTTGCATAAGAATCACAGTACAGGGGCAGAGAGATCCCGTAGGGGAGAGGCCTGGGGAGACAGAAGATTCTTGTGCCGGGGGCTACTGTGTGAAGCAGAGAAGCTGAACAAACATTCTAACCTAAGAAAGTCTTTTTGGCGGGGAGGCAGGGTCAGGAGATCATGCTGATCCTGGAAGGAGGCATACACTAGCTCCTTCCTAGTTCACCACGGACACTCTCTCTCTGGGCCTCAAGTGTCCGTAGTTTTTAAATGAGAGGGCTGGCCAAGACAAGTGGTTTTCCCACACTTTGTAGCTCTTGAGTTCTTGCAATGAGCCCCTAAAATAGAAAGCCTATGAAGTGAAGTGTCTGACTCTTTGTGACCCCATGGACTGTAGCCCACCAGGCTTCTCTGTCCATGGAATTCTCCAGGCAAGAATACTGGAGTGAGTAGCCATCCCCTTCTCCAGGGGACCTTCCTAACCCAGGGATCAAACCTATAGATCCCCCATATTATAAGCAGATTCTTAACTGTCTGAGCCACCAAGGAAGCCCAAGAATACTGGAGTAGGTAGCCTTTCCCTTCTCTGGGGGACTTCCTGACCCAGGAATTGAACTGGGATCTCCTGCATTGCAGGTGGATTATTTACCAGCTGAGCTACCAGGGAAGCCCTTAAAGCCTATAATGGGGCATTCTTCTAATGGTTGCAGGGGCTGGGCCAAACCCCATGACAGCCTAGACCCTCTGAGAGCCTCAGAACGCCTCTGGAGCAGGTGGTCTCTGGGGGTTCAGTGACGGAGCCTTCCCTTTCTCAGCAGAATGAGCCCCCCACCTGGGAGCCCTCCTTTCCCAGTCAGCCATAGCCGCCCCAGCTGCTTCCTAAAACAACTCCATTTTCCAAGGTCCTTCCTTCTTAATAAGGAAACCTAATTTGGCTGCTGTTAATGAGGAAGGAAGGCAGGAGGGAGTTGATCTGGCTGGTGGGACACCTGGGAGTGGGCAGGTGTGAGCCTGCAGAGCCATTTGTGAGCCATCCCAAGCACCCTGTCCCTCACTGCATGGACCCCACGGGACTGACAGCCCTCCCAGCCCCTTGCCTCTCCCCATTCCAGCACATGCTTCCGAGGTTCATGGGGAGACAGGTGGGACCTACTGTCCAAATGCACAGCCCATGCTTTTACAGGTGCCTCCCATGGTGGGGGGCCAGTGCTTGGCGCTGGTGACAAACCCCAGGCTGAGCATGACGGCCCTGCAGTTTGGGGACTAGGGTCCGAGATGCCGCAGGATGCTTGGCACAGAGCTGGGGATCACCAGGCGTGCACTCTGGGGAATTCTTAGTAATCCATTTGGGCAGCTCCAAGTTGGAGCTCCAGTGAGGTGGTAAGTCCTGCTTCTGTGCTTCACTCCAGATGTAGGCTGACTCAAGAGAGAATGATGCTGCTGGGTGGGGACTGTTCTTGGAGTAGTGAGAGTAATAATTATCCTGTGGTGGTGGGTGCTGGGGCTCAGTGAGGGATGGGGGAGTGGTGGTGGGCATAGGAGACTTCCTGGGGGTTGGAGATTTGCGGGGATGGAGTTTGAAGGGAGGAGAGACTCTGGCCTTGGGCTGCTAAACATGGTGGTACAGCATCCCCTGCCACCTTCTAGAATGAGGCCAAATTTGGGCCCTTGAAAGCACAGGTCCTGAGCTTTGGAGTCAGGCCCACCCTTGAAGGCAAAGCCCAGGATCCAAGGACCTGGCATGGGAGAGGTGCTTATCAGTGTTTGCTAAGTCACTGAACAAGGCACTTTGAGTTCCAGTTCTGCCTAATGTTGAGGACCTGCCTTAGTCTTCCCGACTCACCTGTGAAATGGGTACGTCCATCACTCTGGGTTCAGAGGCCTGGCATGGACAGTGACTCACCCTGCCCTTGTTCCCCATCTCGCTGGCAGGTGGTCAGTCGGGTGGCAGCTCAGCAAGGATTCGACCTAGACCTCGGCTACCGACTGCTGGCTGTGTGTGCGGCAAACCGAGACAAGTTCACTCCGAAGTCTGCCGGTAGGTGACAGCTGGGGGCACCACGGTGTCATCGGGAGGTGGGCAGGACAGTGGACTCAAACCCAGGGCTATCGCCACCCCTGTTGGCTGGTGCCTTGGTTCGTCCAGGGGTGGTGTGAGCCTCCAAGGAGCAGCAGCTCACCTGCCGGCCCACAGATAGGGCCAGCAAGGGGCCCAGGGCACACCACACCCCCTTACAATGGGCTAAAGGGAGATATACTCATCATCTTATTCCATCACCACAGTGACCCTTTGGTGTAAGTCCTGTGATCATCCCCATTTTATAGCCCAGGAAACTGAGGCTCAGAGAAGCTGGAGAGATTTCCCAGGTCACACAGCTAGGAAGTGGCAGAGCTGAGATTTAAATCCAAGCCTATACTCCAGAGTCAGCACCCTTGACCTTGAGGCTCTGCTGTATTCCTTCAAATTTTTTTAATTTATAATAAAAATGAATCAGCACTTTCAGGGTCCTAAAAGTTTTGCTCTGTGTAGTATTTTCCATTGCAACTCTGTCATCACGCAGGGCCTCTGACCCCCTAGTAAACAGAGGCCACAGAAGGTGCCTGGCAGCATTCTCTCTGCAAGAGCTTTAAGCACACCAAGGATGCAGCTTTACCTGCCCCTCCATCTTCATTACCTTGCTTAAAAGCAGGAGATGCTGTGTAAGTTTTTACTCGAACAGATCTGGACCACCCAGCCCTGTCACTTGCTGAGTATGTGACCTCTGAGCCTCAGTTTATCTCCTCAGGAAGGCAAGAGGGACAGTGAGACCTACCATGCTGGGGTCAGTGCCGAGCAGTGTCTAGATGTTGTTAACGCTCTTTATCGAGTCTGAACAATTCATTGCAAAAGAACGCAAGTCAGTTATTTCCTCTGTATAACAATAAAACAGACGTTTTCTCTGAATTCGTCCATCAGTTCTTTGGAGTATTTGTAGAAACAGCGTAATGCAAATGTTTAAAGGACACCTCATAATAAGTTTTCATCAGTCTGCACAGCCCACAATCACTTGAACAAGGGTTTGTGCTTCGCTCTGTTATGTGTATGATGGTTCATGCACGTGGATGGCGGGTCACTTCTAGGAGGTGGTGAAGGTCTCGTTAGCCAATAGCTGCTCTGCGATCCCTGATGCGCCAGGCTGTGTTGGGAATGTCACTAGTGTATTGAACTGCTTGCCAGACAACAGTCTTGGAATCTCATAAGTGACGTCTGTTCCTGATGAAATCTGCAGTTTTAATAATAACTTAAGTCAATACAATTTTGACAAGGGAAAAATTGCTACTGATCCAAGAAGCATATACATCCGTATCGCTCTTGAGCACTGGCTCTTTGCAGGCTCCTGGCTGGGGCTGGGGTGTGCTGAGGAGTAAAACAGATGTGGTTTCTGCTAGGGAAATGTACCGTCCAGAGCAGAGATCAGCAAACTTTCTCTGTAAAAGATCAGATCATAAATAGTTTAGGCCTCACAGGCAAAGCACAAAAGCAACTATAGACAATATGTAAACAAATAAGTGTGGCTAGTTCCAAGAAAATCTTATTTATAAAAGTAGGTGACAGGAGGGTTTCCTGATGCCTGGTCTAGAGGGAGAGAAAACCGTGGGATCAGATAATCACAGCTGTTTGCTGTACACTAGTAACTAACACTGCATTGTAAATCAGCTCCGGGCTGTGCTTCGTCGCTCAGTCATGTCTGACTCTTTGCGACCCCATGGGCTATAGCCCACCAGGCTCCTCTGTCCATGGGGAGTTTCCAGGCAAGAATACTGGAGAGAGCTGCCATTCCCTTTTCCAGAGGATCTCCCCAACCTGGGGATCAAAACCAGGTCTCCCGCATTGCAAGAGGATTCTTTACTGTCTGAGCCACCGGGAAGCCCAAGAATACTGAAGTGGGTAGCCTATCCCTTCTCAACGGGATCTTCCCAACCCACTCCTGCATTGCAGGTGGGTTCTTTACCAACTGAGCTACCAGAAAAGCCCAAAACTTCAACTTAAAAAAAAAAAAAGACATGCAAAAAAATACAGCTCTGTGTGTGTGTGTGCACGTGTAAATTCAAGCTGTGCTAAGTGCCATGAAGGAACAGTCTCAGGGATGCTATGAGACAATTTGGAAGTAGGGAAGTCTTCCTGGGACCCGAAGCTCAAGTAAGAGTTGAGCAGGTGAAGAAAAGGAGGAAGAGCTACCCAGACAAGGGGAAAACAACCAGGCTTATGCAAAGGCCCTGAGGTAGAAGCCAGCATGGCTTTTTGGCAGAAGTAAAAGAAGGCTGGTGGTTCCACAGCCCAGAGGCAGAAGTCGGGAGCAGTTAGACACACAGTGCCTGTCTTGAGGGTTGTCCTAAGACTAAAGGGAACATGGCTACATTTTCATTTTGCAAAGATGGCTCCAGCTTTGCAAAGAACAGATTGCACAGGGGAGGCCGGTGTGGATGGAAGGAGCCAGATGGCAGATTGCTGGGGTGTCAGGGTGCGGATGATGGTGGCTGGGACAGGAAGGTTCCACTTCCTATGGAGTAGAGTGGAGACAAAGGGATGACTCCAGGGGATGTGCAAAAACAAAACTGAAACAGGGTTTGGGAGGAAAACAGGAGGATGGGCTGCTCCAGAAACCCCAGCTGCTCCTCAGGCCCCCGTGTTGCCCCTCCCTCAAGGGTCTCTCATCACCCTGCTAGTACATTGTTGGGGGCTCTCCCTTATTTTGTTTCAGTGCCCAGCTCTATGAGATACTGGATATTGTCTACATTTACACATGAGGAATCTGAAGCTCAGGGAGGTCATGTGACTTGCCTGCTGTTACACAGCTTGTAAGTGACAGAACTGGGACTTGAAGTCATGGCCTCCTAACTCAGGCCTAAAGCTCTGCCCCCTGCATAGCAGCTGACTCTGAAGCTAGTTGGGGATGTAAATTTGGGAGGCCTTCGTCCCCCTGGACCAGGATCTGAGAAGCTCCTCCATTTGGAATAGCCCTTCGCTTCCCTCAGGTCTCTCTAGCATGGCCCTGCCTGTCTCTCAGTGGTATTTCCAACATCCCTTCTGCTCCTGAGACAAGGGCTTTGTTCCTTCTTCGTCTGTAACCCCAAGGTGTGCATAGCTCTTTACAGTCTATAAAGCCCTTTCCCATACATGTCGATCTAGTCACATGACAGGCTCTGGGCCCCTAAGATGAGTTCTCAGTATACCCATTCCATAGCTGAGAACTCCGAGGCCCAGCAGGACCTGTGTCTTAGCTGTCACGTATATTCACTTACCAAGAGTCAAACCCTGGTCAGCACCAAGAGCCGTGGCTAACCATCTTTCAGAGGCCATCAGCACCCCCTCGAGAAGCATGGGCCTCACAGCTCTCAGCGTCTCAGCCATCCATGCCCCTGTTTGGCCCATCTTCTGGGAAGGCAGAGTGCCAGTCTGATGGGGAAAGCTCCAGCTGCTAGTTTCTTTGGTGGGATAAAGGGTCTGTGGGGGACAGACCAGACCAGGAGAGGGGTGGAGACTGTGGAGAACAGGGCAGTGACCCCAAATTTCAGAAGCAGCTCACCACTGGCCCGCATCTTGACCACGTTGCCCACCTCCCGGCGCTGTGGCCTCATCTGTAAGGAGGGATTATATGCCCATCCCACAGGCTGCCCAGAGGACTAACTGAGCTTCCCTAGTCACGGGAGCAAGGGATGCAGCCAATACCTGGCGCACAGTGGGTGCCGAGGCAGTGTTACTTCCAGCCATCCTCTGCTGTCTTTCCCCTGCATGGTTCCCGACCTCTCTAAGGCCCCTTCCCCCACAGCAAAGTTGCTTCCCACCTCTCCCTGTCCCTGGGGCTCTGTGGGTGGGTGCATGACCTGCCTAACCCCCACTCTGGGTGCAGGTGGGAAGGTCCTCGGGGTGTCAGGGTTGTGTGTACGGTGAACACTCTGGTTACATCTGGGCCTCTCCCCGACAGGCCTCCGCAGTTCTAGAACATGCTCTGTCCCCAGAGCTCCTGCAGCCTCTCTGCCTGCCCGTCTTCCTGTCTCCATCTGGGTTCCCACTCTGCCTCACTCACTCCCAGTCTCTCCCTCTCCTTTCTCTCTGTGGGTCTCTGATGCCATGTGTCTGTCCCTGTCTGTCCTTCCATTCTCTGCTGCCTCTGACTTTCTGCCTGTGTTGTGATGTGTGTGTGCACATGTGTGTGTATGTGTGGGGGGTGAATATGTGTGTGTGCGTGTATGTGTGGTGGTGAATGTGTGTGTCTGTGTGTGCACGTGTCTCTGTGGTGGTGAATGTGTGTGTATCTGTGTGCGTGCGTATCTCCCTCTCTGCCTCCCCCACCCCTCTCCCGCTCCCTCTCCCTGTCTGTCTCTCTTGTCAGGAGGCCAAGCTGGGGCCAGAGGGCCGGTGGGATGAGCTCATGCAGCAAGGAGCAGAGCGGTGCTTTGTCAGGAGAGATGGCAGTGCGCTGGGTGTGTGGGCTCTGGAGCACGAGCTCAGGCCTGGGGGCAGTGCTGTGCGGTGTGTGCATGTCTGTGTGTGTGTGAGAGAGAGAGAGAGACAGAGACGGAGCGTGAGCGCAGAGCAGACACTGCAGCAAGCCGCCGAGTCAGGCGTCTCCACGTGGGCCCCGCTGATGCCCAGCCCCCAGCTCTTTGTTCTGGCGCAGCCTTTAGCCTGTGCGCCCGCTCACGGAAGCACGCGCACACGCGCACACATGGCAGCGTCCTCCTCCTTGGGAAGGTCCTTGGGGGCCAAGGGCCCCCCTCTGCCTCAATCCAGAAGGTCACCTGCCTTGTACCTCCCCTTATTCCCCCTCCTTGACCACAGCAGGCCCACCCTGCTCCTCAGGTCGCCGTGTGCCAGCTCTCAGCAATTTGGCAGGCAGTGCTGAAATGTCAACCTCCTTGGCTCCGAGAGGCCCACGCCTGCTGGCTATGTGGGCACCAAGCTCCAGGCAGTCACCATGTCCAAGGTCCCCAAGAGCCCTCCGTGGGCCTCTGCCATTGTCCTTGAATGACTCAGTCCCCTGAGCTAACCCCTTTGAGCAGCCCAGGGGTGTGTTAAATGATGTTAAATCATGAATAGGGAATGTCAGAACCCACGGGATGGGGCGCCCAAGGCCCAGAGAAAGGGGCACCTGCCCCAGGTCACAGCAAGGCAGGGCAGAGCCCAGAAAAATGCCCCAGGTGCCCACTGCCCGTTCTCACACACCTCCTGCCTCCCCGGGTTCCTGCCTGAGACTTGAGACGGGAAAGGCATGAGGCTGCTGGCAGAGTGGAAAATGTGGAGAGAGCAGCAGATCTGGGGGTACCAGGGTATCCCGGCGGCATCCTGGGAGAGGCGGCCAACAGGCATTTGGAGAAGGGACCAGAGAACCCAGGAGGGAGGTCAGGGCTGGAGAAGGCAGCCCCTGAAACCTCCTAGGAAGAGGAGGCCAGACTTCTTAGGGACAGTCAGAGGGAGTTGTCGATCACCTGCCTGTGGGCCGGATGTGACCTGTGGACAGCTGAGATCCGACTGTGGAGGTTTTTAAAAATGCATATTAGTTGTCAGCATTCACTCTTTGCGAGTCTATACTGTCCAGTCAAATGCCTGGCTTCCTTTGAATGGGAACCTTGGCTCCCAACCTGCCATGTACTGGGTGGGGGCTGACCCCTGGAAAAGGTGCTGAGCTTCCTCCACGTCTCACACCCCAAGCATTTCCTGAATTTGGAAACCTGCTGGGCCCTGTGGACATGTGTGTTTCTTACCTCCATCCTACACACACCCTCACATCCCAGCACTGCAGCCTGAGCCCCAGGCCCAGGAGCCGTGACCCAAGCAAAGTGGATCACTTGCTCTGTGTCGACAAACATCTGCCTGGTCTGGTTTCTCCGGTGCACGAACAGCCCCCAGAGGGGTGGCTAGCAGACTGCGGGAAGGGCTGAGGCCGGCCCTGGGCCCCTGGCCAGCCTGGGAGGGGAAGAATCAGGAATGCAATGGGGCCCTGGCCCTGCCCCTCCCGGTCTATGGCCTGTGATCCACTCAAGAGAGGCTCAGGAGAAGCTTGGGCATCCTTGGAAACCCTCAATCCCAATGGGGTTTCTGCAGCTCAGAGACAGACCCCAGCCCTGGAGGGGGCCAGTGGCAAGTGTCCCACCCCCGTTGGACAGCTGGGATGGGACACAGGCTTCAGAGGCCAGCCAGGTCATTTCACCACTTCCACCCAGGACTCTTTAAGCAGAAAGCTGGTCATAAACCATTTTGCTCTGTTGTTGAAGACATTCCTTCTTGCTCCCACCTGACTGAATGAGGTGGGGGTCGGGGGGTGGAACTCTCAGATCCCCACAGTGGTGGTCACATTCCTGGCCTCTCTTGGCATCCCAGCTCCTATCTGTACCTTCACGCCTCCCCTGTGGCCGCTCTCCACCCCCTCTGCCTCTGCCCACCCCAGAGCACGCAGCCGCCTTCCCGTCACCAGCACCAGAGAGGACAAATGGCCCCATTCAGGGACACGCTGCCAGATCTGTCTAAGACAAAGCTGTGCGCAGCTCTGCGTAAAAAAGGCAGCTCGCAGTCGCCCAGTGAGCAGGTGGGATTGGTGGGTGCAAATTGCAGGGGATTTGTGAACACTTGCTGGCTGCCCCCAGAGACAGCGGGCAGGCGGGCCCTTGCCCTTGAAATGCCAGGCCGCCAGGCTGGGCGCCTCTTCAAGGCCAAGGACAGACTTCCTCCTGGACACCAGCCCCCACCCCCACATCTGAGCTCAGCAGAGCTGGGCTGTGGGGGAGGGACTTGGCTTCCTTCCTCCTGCTTAGCCGCCTCTGCACTCCAGGTCAGGTCCTGCTCAGGAAAGGGCTCTGGATTTCATCACCCGGCCCCTGGGAACAGACTTGCAGTCAGCTCTGTTTAAAGGACAGAACCTGTTTATCACTCGTCTTCCGTGTCTTCCGTTGGGTCACTGCTGTGGGAGAGGCCACGGGGGCCTCTTATCAGCACACCCATTTTGTAGAGACAGAAACTGAGGCTCTAACAGGGAAGAGACAGAGCAGCTATCTGAATTCCAGGGCTGGAAGCAGGACCTCCAGATGGAGCAGTGTCCCCCTTCTGAGTAACCCTCCAGGGGAGGGTAACACCTCCAAGGAAGGTGTGCCCCTTCTAAGTAACCCTGAATGAGCAGGTGGGATAGGTCATCCTGGACTGGTGGCCCTGGGCTCTCTCCCCTTCCCCGGCTCCCTGAGGGCTAAGGCCTGGGATCTGATGGCCTCACTCTGCTCTTGGGGAGGAGCCCACGTGACCAAGCGTTTGTGGATGCAGCGTTCCCAGGCTGAGGAATTGGGGGAGGGGTGTGTGATGGTCCCTGGGGTGACCGGAGTGAACGAGGAGGGGGGCAGTGCCACAGAAGAATGAGAGAGGGCAAATTTGGAAATAGCTTCAAGGCCCAGGGAAAAGGGAACTGAGTATTTCAGTGGCCACTCTGCAGCCTTGAAAAGTGAGGTCCCTTAAGAATGATTACTGTACCTATGGAAATGCTTGTGGCATAATATTAATTTTTTTAGAAGGTAACAAAATGTCATGGTCAGTAAGACCTCAACTGGGTGCAGAAACAAAATATACATTTGGTTAGGCACAGGACACAGAAGGGAATATACCAAAATGTCAACTTAGAAATCAGGAATCTATCTGGATGGGGGAAGGTCATCAACTTTGTTTCCCATATTTTCTGCAGGGAGCATGGATTCTGTCGTTAGCAGAAGCTGCCAGGGTGGTTGTGGGTTTCTCTGGAGTTTGGCTGGAGTTGGCAGGGGTGAGGGGAAGAGAGAGCATCCTGGTCTCTAGGCTGGCTCAGCAGTTTCCTCAGCACAGCCCTCTCTGGTTCCCTGAGGGCCCCGGGGGGCAGGCCCCTGCTCGTAGGGGAGGCTACTCTTCCTGCCTCCCTCTCTTCTCAGGATTAGCTCATGGCTGGCTCCCTACAGAGCCAGGGTGTGCTAGGATACATACAGCTGCTGGAGATCTGCTTTCCAGGCCTGTCCGGAAAGAGAGAGGGTCGGGGGGATGAGGGCATGAGCTCACAGCAGGGCTGCCTAGGGGTCAAGACCCCAACAGGTCATGCAGAACCCTCTCAAGAGGTGACTTGCTTGTCTTACCTGGATCCTCACCGCTCCAGTCCAGAGCCCCAGCTGGGACTCCATGCTCAGGACTGGACCACGTGATGGGGACGGGGGTCTGTGATGCGATGGGGGAAGGAAAGCCTGCCGGAGGCGCCTCAGTCACATGATGTGTGTCTAGTCTGGGTTCCCCCTGGTGCAGACCCCACCATGAAGTTTCTAGTGCAAGCGATTTATTTAGGAAGAGCCCAGAAAACACTAGTAGAAAAGCAGAGAAATGAGATGGGGAAGGGAATGATGTGATTGAAGAAATGTGATGTGAAGCGCCATACCTGGCGTGGGGAGCTCCTGGAGACGGAGTAGAACGCACCCCTCAGTCAGCCTAAGAGGCCAGAATGAGGAGCTTTTTATCCAGCATCTGGCATCTGTTACTGGCTGGGGTCTCCTTGGGGTTGGGGCGGGTGGATGTACCCTCCAATACACACCTTGATGGAGATGCCCAGCAGAGCCACAGCGCCCATGGTCACTCGAGGGTGCATGGTGAGGCACCCACAACAGCAGCCACGTGTCACGGGCCCCCTTTCCATCACCTTCATCTCATCCTCATCCCACCCTGCCGTATTCCAGTCCCACTCATACTCTGATTGTATGCTTCATGTGATTGCTTACTTATTTTGACTTCAAGATGGGAATTCGAAAAGAAAACTTTCTTTCTCTATTGCCACCTTATCTGGCAAACCAGCCTCCCTGGCCATATTTAGATGCTAACGGTCCAAGTAAAGACAGTAGAGAGCGGACCCTGCGTCCAGGTATAGCTCCAGGTGCCTGCCCCCTGGTAGAGTCTGGACCAGCTCTCTGCCAGTTAAAAATGGAGCCTGGGATTCAGGAAACTGATGCTTTCCTCCCTGAATTAGCAACATCCCCAACATGGGAAGAGAGCTGATGTAGCAGTGGTTTTCTCAGCTGGTCCGGTGATTACCTTAAGCCATCTCGGGGGCTGCCTCCCCAGTCCACATTTCAGGGTGTTCCCCAGACAAAAATGACAGCCCCTGGACAAGGCCGTGGGGGTCTGGGGACCACCTTCCACCTCCACCTCCCTTGGTCAGGCCATGCTCCCCCACCTTCAGCATCCATTTCTTCCACAGTCTCATGCATACAGACCATTTCTCTACCTTCACGGCTATAGGAACGATGATGAGGTCAAGGGCGTGGGAATGCCTCTCAATATGAAAAATACTCAACAGAAATGTTCAGGGCAAGGAACGATAAGCCGTCTTGTGCCAAGACCACTCAGTGCCAAGCACGGGGGCTATACACACATATAAATGCGCCACACACAGTCTCTGCTCTCGGGGTTTGAAATCAATGCTCCCTTTCTGAGGGTGAGAAATGACAGTTATCCTGCACACAGACACAGTCCTTTACACGGCCTTCCTTGTCCAGCCCGTGAGTCCCCAAGACAGGCTTGAAAGTGAAAAGTGAAAGTGTTCATCACTCAGTCGCATCCAACTCTTTGGGACCCCATGAACTGTAGCCTGCCAGGCTCCTATGTTCATGGGATTCTCCAGGCAAGAATACTGGAATGGGTTGCCATTTCCTTCTCCAGGGGATCTCCCTGACGCAGGGATCAAACCCAGGTCTCCCGCACTGCAGGCAGATTCTTAACCGTCTGAGCCACCAGGGAAGCCCAAGGCAGGCTTATTCCCATTTAAAGAGGAGGAGACTGAGGCTCTGATGGGGTAGGGAAGTGGTCTCAGAGGGGGCAGAAATGGAGCCAGAGCTGTGGCTATCTCTGCTTCTCTGCTGGTGTCCCCGAGGAGGCACATGATCTCTGGGGAGATGCAGGATTATCGCCCTTCAGGCACCGAAGTATCACCACCTTCCAGCCACCGCCCAGCCTTCCACCACCCAGACCAAAGGTGCATCTGGGACAGAGGTCCTGCCAAAACAGTCTCTACCACCCCACCCCAGGGTTCCCTGAAGATGCCACGGCTGCCCTAGAAGTTAATAAAGCTGTGGGCAGCAATTAATTCTGCAGAGGAAAGAGCCAGGTAAGAGGATTAAGGAAGCCAGAGCTTTGGTTTTAAGATGGAGCTTAGCTTTCTCACCCCCAGAGGAAGGATTTCAGGGGATTCAAGGGTATGAGAGTAAAATGGAGCAGGGACTTGACAGAAAGTGGGCGAGGTGGTTATGGAACTTTTAGGGCATGCATTGCAAGCCACAGCCTTGTAAATACCTTCTGAGTTAGACAGACAGACAGGAATTAACAACAGTGCAGGTATCATCAGCCTTGCTTATTTAGATTTACAGAGTCCAGGGCAGGGCAGCTGGCTTAAGAAAAGAATCTGATTTATAGCCGCTTTCAATCATGATGATAGCAAATGTCTTCTCAGTGTTTTCCCAGTACCAGGCACCGAATGCAACATCTACAATGATCCCAGACCCATCTCTGCCCCCATTTTATAGATGAGGAAACTGGGGTTTAGGAAGATTGAGCAGTCTGACCAAGGTCAGAATTGTAATTCAAACAAGAATACCTAGCCCTGAAGTCATCAGCTGCCCTCTCCTCTCTGTGTGCAGGTTGAAATGAAACGCTGGGAAAGACAGGGTAGTGACTCAAGAGAGCTTGTCAGGATCGCCTGAACTGTGTGCAGGTGGAAACATCAAGTATTCGACAATGATTTGTCCTTGTGGGTGGGTTAAACACCTTCGTGTCTTTGAGCTCATTCAATGCTCACGGTCTTGTGGACGGTAAGGAGCAGAGAACCTGGCATACAGTAAACACTCAGTACGTGTCAAGTGTTATTATCACGGTTTCCTGGTTGGCCCCAATTTCAAATGTTTTTATTTCCAGAAACTATTCAGCTATCTCATGAATGGAGTAGTAGTTAAAAGCATGGACTTTGCAATAGCATGTCTGGTTGTGAAAACCACCCGGACCTCTACTCACCAGCTGTGTGAACTTGGAAGAGTCAGTTAACTTTGTCCCAAGCTTGCCTCATTCGATAAAAGGGAATACTAATAATGCCTACATCATAGGTATTAAGTGAGTACATGTATAGTATATGTATATGTATAGAGCTGAGAATGAGGCCTGGCAGATAACTAAGTGTGTATGCTTAGTCATATCTGACTCTTGGCGACCCCATGGACTGTAGCCCACCAGGCTCCTCTGTCCATAGGACTTTTCAGGCAAGAATATTGGAGTGGGTTGCCATTTCCTTCTCCAGGGGACTTTCCCAACCCAGGGATCGAACCCACGTCTCCTAAATTGCAGGTGCATTCTTTACCGCTCCACCATCGGGAAAGTTCCAAGTGCTATATACCTGTTAGCAATCTTATTCCAATGTGTTGTCATTTAGACTTTCTTAGGATGCCTCACATATCTGGAGGTAGCCTAAAAACCCTGTGCCTGACCCTGTGTTGTAGTTTTGGGTCTGGAAAATATGGAAACTCTACTTAGATAGGGCCAAAGTCAATGTCAACCGCACCCACCTCCAAGTTGGTAGATGATGGTGTTGTTTAGTCACTAAGTCATGCCCGACTTTTGCGCCCCTATAGCCTGTACCCCGCCAGGCTCCTCTATCCATGAGATTTCCCAGGCAAGCACTCTGGAGTGGGTTGCCATTTCCTTCTCCAGGGAATCTTCTTGACCTAGGGGTAGAACCCACATCTCCTTCACTGAAGGCAGATTCTTTACCACTGAGCCACCAGGGAAACCCAGGTAGGTGAATGGGATCCTATTAACTCAGGCCAGGAAATGGCCCCTTCCTGAGGCTCCAGGACCAAAAGCCCACAGCTGTCTCCAAGACAACAGAAGATCGCATGGGGTTAAGATGGCATCTTCTTTTCCCCCAGAAGAGGAGGCAGGTCCCAGTCGGGGAGGCAGACAGCCTGCTAAGTGGAGAGTAGAGAGCTGGCTGAGGCAGCCTAGACAGGACCAGCAGCTCCCTGTCTGTGCTTTGGCCTGGGAGATTTGAGGGCCTCTGTCTCTCCAAGTCTCCCAGCAACCCTTCTCAAAATTCTTTCAAGAGAGAAAGTGACATGTAAAGGACCATTTAATGGCTCAATGGTTAGGACTTGGCACTTCCACTACAGGGAATAAGGGTTTGATCCCTGGTCGGGGAACTAAGATCCTATATGCTGTGTACATGGCCCCACAAAAAATAAAAGTCAAATTAAAAAATAAAGAACTGTTTCCCTGGTGGCTCAGATGGTAAAGAACCCACCTGCAGTACAAGAGACCTAGGTTCGATCCCTGGGTCAGGAAGATCCCCTGGAGAAGGGAACAGCTGGCTACCCACTCCAGTATTCTTGCCTGGAGAATTCCACAGACAGAGAAGCCTGACCAGCTACAGTCCATGGAGTTGCAAAGAGTCAGAGATGACTGAATAACTAACATTTTCACTACTACTACCACCACTTTTAGAGCTCTTCTTTCATGCCAGGCTCTATGCTGGGTATTTTATGAACATCAGCACAGTTTCTCATGAGGAACCAACCCATTTTATAGATTGGAAAACTGATGAACAAAGAGATTTATTCACTTGCCCAAATCCTTTTGTATAACAAGACGAGGAATGAGTGGATAGATGGTGCTCACTGGATAGATATTTGGATGGTTGAGACTAAGGAAAAGATGAAACAAAGCAAGAGAATCAGGGTGATGATGTAGACCAGCCTGCCCCAACTCCAAGCCTCACTCCTTCTTCTGTTCCTCCATGGTTGTTGTACCTTCTCTCTCATGGATCAGGCTCATTGTGAGTGTCATGCTCGGCCTGTCCCCAGGGGCCATCTGGCAAGCAGGGACAGATAGAAAGACCCTGGTCAACGGACCCCCTTCCTCTTGCCCCTCATAAACTACCCAAGTCATGTGCACAGCAGAGCAGGGGCTTAGGAGGAACCAGGCCCTGGAAACTGTAGTCTTAGCCTGCAGGTTCCCAGCCTGGCCTCCACACTTTCAGTGGCCCTTGAGGCAGGTCCAGCCAGCCGCTGGTCTCAGGACAAGCAGAGAAAAAGATCTAGAAACCATAGGCGGGCAGTGTGGGACAGTGGTTCAAGCTCAGGTTTAAGGATCAGGCTGACGTGGGCTCAGCTCAGCTCTGTCATTCCCATGCCACATGTGACCCTAGCTGTATCTCCTAGTCTCTCACAAAGCAATAAGTACAGAGTACTTAACTCAAGCTAGCATCTCAGAAGGGCTTCGTACATAACCATTTTGATTATTAAGTCCTGCATTACAGTACAGTCTCTAAAACCTACTTGCTATGTGAGTTTATGCAAATCACTTCACTTTTCTAAGCTTGGGGTCCAAAAGATCTAGAATCCGGGTCTCCTGGCTGGAGCGGCAGCAATTCTGTTTCCTTGGCAACCCAGCTGCCTCTCGAGGGACCATCTGGATCACGTCACCCTGGCAAGGTGCTGCCCAGGCAACCAGGTGTTTGTGTTTTGCAGTGGAAGCTCTGCAAGGTGGTAATTCCTCTCACTGGGGACAGGGTGGTGGCCAGGCAGGTGGCTGGAAGGAATCCTCGCTGCCTCAGTCATTGCCTGCCCTTGCTATTCCTGGTCCACAGAGAACAGACTCCAGAGCTTGGGAACTCTAGCCAATGACTTTCCTTGAAGAGCTATTAACAGATGCTTCATTATATTCCTCGGCACATTTTCTGGCTTGTTGAGGCTGGCCAGGTGGAAAATGCTGCCTGGGGCTGGACTCCTGTAGGGAATTCCAAAAGACCCAGTCTCACCTGTTTGGGATGAAAAGCCACTATTGTCTCTGGCAGGAAACAGGAATTACTAGCGGGAAAAATGAGGAGCCTGCCTTTGAAACAGGCACATAATTATAATAACAGCAGAAACTTGGGTGCAAAGGATAAACTAATTCACCCCTTCCACAGACATGCATGGGCAACTATTATATGCAGACTTCATGACTGGCACTCAGGTAACCTTAGAGATTGTCTATATCCGTGAGAAGCTCACAGACCCGGACAGCTTAAGAAAAACACAATGTCAACAGACCCACATCAGCCAAGGGAGAAGCTGAAGGGGAGGACGGGTGGTGTGGAGAACCCCCACGGGTGGTGTGGAGAACCCCCTGGGGCCAGCCACTTCCAACAGCAAGCTCTCCCAACCCAGAGCTGCTAGAGAAACTAGGAACAGTTCAGGGACACCCCAGGCTCTGCCATCACTTCACACAAGTGAGAGCCTTGACTTTTCCAACAGTCCATGAGGGAGAGCTCTGTCCCCTTTTCCAGATGGGGAAAACTGAAGCTCAGAAAAGTGAAGTCCACGCCTAGATTCACACAGCCGGGGAGTAGGCGAGCTGAGATGAGAACTGGGTCTGTATCCACCGTGCATCCTCTCGGGGAGTCGAGGGGACCCCTGCTCTTCTGGTGGGCTGTCAGAAGCAGCTCCGTCACCTGGAAGCCTGCAACGTCTCTCTCTGTGCTGAACACAATAAAATAATCTTCCATCTCTGTCCTTCTGGCTTTTTCTCTTCTTCTCTCTCCCTGTACCCATGTTTCCCCCCACTTCACTCCCCCTCCCTCTCTTTCTTCTCTCTCCCTCAGGGTCCTCCCCTCTCCTTTCCTCTCGCCTTCATTTCCTTTGTCTTTCCTTTCCCCTTGGGACCACAGCTCCATGCACCATTGGTACTGCTGGCTGCAGCTCAGCGCTGCTGAGGTGTCACCTGCAGCCTCTTGCTCGGTCCTCAGGTTCACTGTCCTCGGGGGCACTGCCCAGTCCACCCCCACCAGCTCTGGGCCGCACCCCTAGAAATAAATGCCTGCTGCTATCTGGCGCTGTCCCACTCCTGAGGATCCTCAGCCGAGGAAGTGACATAATTGCATGTTTTCCCATTTCCTCCAGGCTCCGTGTGGTCCCGAGCCCACTCTCAGATGTGCCGCCCAGATGTTTAGAATCACTGCCGCCCAATTAAGCGTCTGCTGGGAGGCCGGGAGGCAAGGGGCCCACGTGTGTGTGAAGGGCCCACGTCTGTGCAGACAGGGCCAGGAAGAGAGAAAATGGGATCTCGCCCTCCCCAGGCAAAGACGGCAGGAAATTGGTTGCCATCGAGCTCCATGGGGAAGCCGAGTGCTGGCAAGTGCGGCGAGGCGCCCACCCTGTGTGTGACTGTAAGCCGCGCCTCAGCATCTCTAGGTAGAGACGAGCTTACCCCTTGGGACAGGGCTTTTGCGTCTGGTTCTTTCCTCTCACCACAAATGGAGAGAGAACCGTGAGGGGAGAAAAACAACAGAGAAGGGGACGGAGAGCGGGGAGGTGGCCCCTTCCATGTGGTGTGTTCCCTTCCAAGCGCTGGTTCCCTAGTCTTGCCAAGGCTAGACTTGAGAGCTCAGGCCCCAGGCCTCCTCCTTGTGCAGAAGGGGCTTCCTCAGCTTGGAAGATCCATGTAGCCACAGAGGCAGGAGATGATACCAAGAGTGATGGCATCAGGAAATACAAGGTTACTCTGGCGGATCAGAGAGGCCAGCACCACCAACGGGCAACCACAGCACAGGGGCCCACCTGAGGCCGGGTGAGACACAGCCCCATCCTGCCAGGGCTTCCAATGTCATGGCAAATCTCCTGACGCTTTAACATTGTCAAGCATCTCCTAGTTAAGAGCCAGTGCTGGCCAGTCTAGCTGTGCATGAGGGCTGGCTCTTAGGTGGCCAGTGGAGGCTTGGAACGTAAATCATTTAGGACCAAGTGGGGACAGATGGATTCACGACTGCTAGGAGGAAGGGTCTGTCTGTGGAGTCTGTGGGACTGTGTCATCCTCACTGAATACGGAAAGAGACCTCATACCATGTCAGCAGGGGAGGGCCGACAGAGAGGAGCACCTGAATGGGGTGGCGTGGGGCAACAGGACCTCTGAAGGGTAGAACTCACCCATGTGGCACGTCCAGCTGTGGAGGCAGACCACCCTGGGTTTACATCCTGTTCTCTGCTTTCAAGCTGTGTGACTTCAGGTAACTGACATAACCTCTCTGAGCTTTAGCAGTAGTATCAGGGAACAGGCGATGATAGCCATGTCTCCCTCCCAGTTGTCTGGGGTGTTGAGAATTAGAGAGATGATGTGGCGGAAGCTGTGCCTTGAGCATAGTGAGGACTCAGTATCCATTTGCCATAGCCCAATAACTGACGTAAGGCAGGTGGGTGGAGAGTACCCTCTCCCCAAAAATCAGCTGTGAGAGGAAGAAGACTGAGTCAGGGAAGAGGATACTGTGTCCTGGAGAGGAAAGGGGAAGCAGGAGGACAGTGCCCTTTGGAGTACAGTGGGTGTACAATAAGGATAAATAGTAAGTATCTGTAGTAGTATCATTTTAATTGCCACTGATACTGTTGGCTCTGATTGTCAGATTGCAGAGGGCCTTTCCGAATCACCTGGCCTATTTTTATCTGAGGGGACAATAGCACAGAGACGGAGCAATCTCCCCAGCATCCCTCATTGTACCAGGGGTACGGCCCGCCTGATAACAGCTGTTGTTTAGTTGCTCAGTCGTGTCTGACTCTTGTGACCCCATGGACTGTAGCCCACCAGGCTCCTCTGTCCACGGGATTTCCCAGGCAAGAGTACTGGAGTGGGTTGCCATTCCCTTCTCCAACAGATCTTCCCAACGTAGGAACTGAACACACATCTCCTTCATTGTCAGGCAGACTCTTTACCAATAAGCCACCAGGGAAGCCCCAGCCTGATACAGTATTTACCACTGATATTCTTCCCATTACTAGTGGTAGGCACTGTTACTCCCAGGACAGCTACTCCTACTGCTATTGTTATTACTCACACTAGCCTATTGCTTCTAATACTACCATTACTTTACTACTACTATGAATCAATTAAGAAGTGAAGTTTTACTGCATTCTTACCATATTCCAGACGCTAGGCAAAATACTGCACAGACTTCCTCCCCTTTCATCTTTATAAAAATATTGAGAAGAAACTGAGACTCAGGTTAATTACTTGCTCAAGGCCACACAATTAGCAAGTGGCAGGGCTAGAATTAGACCCAGGCAGTCCTGCTCCTGCACACTTGGGTACCAGGTCAGACCGCCTTATGAAAAAAGGAGGGAGGCTTGACAACCTCAAGCCTGGTTGAATGGAAGCCTGGATGCATCTGGGGAGTAGGGCTGCACATGAATTAGCTCTCTGGGCAGCTGCCTTTGTGGAGGGATCTAATAATCTCTCTCCTGCCTTGTTTCACAAGACCTGAAATTCCACTTTTCACATGATTTTCTTTGGATTAAATTACATGTCCCTCTGTCAGTAAGCCTTGTTCATTCAGTCTGTCATTTGATAAGAGCGTGGTGAGGGGTGGTAAGGCCAGGTCCCAGACTCAGGCAATCCTAGCTTCCCGTTCTAGCTGCTTGCAGGCTGGGTGACCCTGGACTGGTCCCTTCATCTCCAACCTCCCAGTGGTGGGGTGTCATATCTGAAGCTCCCAGCTCAAGGCCCCACAGAGTGGCTCCTCTGTCTTTCCTTGTGACTCTGTGGGACCCTGGTCATAGCCCCAGGTGCAATACTCCTTGCAGATGAGGCCCTCCACCCCCAGGGCCCAGGCCAGTGATGGCAGGAAACCAATAGACTGCATCTAGAGAAAAACCCCAGAATTTAGAGGTCATTCATCCATTCGTTCAGCAAAGAGGTGTTGAGCACCCCTGTGTCCTGGACCTATGCTGAATGCCTGGCTCGTGTGAGTAAGCCCAGTGTAATCCTTATCTTCTAGGAGCTCAGGGCTTGATAGAGAGGACAAACTTGGGATAAACGCCCTCGAATGATGATGTAATCGTTATCACCCGCTCTACAGGGGCCAAGGGGGGCAGGGGGACTGAGCCTCGGAGCTTAGAGAAAGCTTTCTCAAGGAAATGATCCTCACAGAAAGGCTCCCAGGAGAAAGTCTGCCCAGAGAGGACAGAGAGAGGTATTCCAGGTAGAGGAAACAGCACGCGCCAAGGCCCCAGGTGCAGAAGGAATGTGGCTTCAGCTGTTCTCTCTGTTCTTCTGACTTTGTGCAAGGTGCTTTTCTCTGAGCCTCAGTTTCCTCACCTGTAGAGTGAAAACCGTTTCCCCTGCTTCCCAGGGTTCCAGGCAACTGAGAGCTTAAAGGATATGAAGGTGCGGGTGCTGGCACTGCTCCCCTAAACGCCTAGGGAACCTGGAGGCTGCCTCTTGGCTCCTGGCCTCCAGTCACCCCCGACACTTGAGGCTGCTGTCGGTACTGGTTGTTCCTCCGCACAGTTAGGTAATTAGGCCAAATTCAATTACACACCACACTCCCAGGTCTGTCTGAAGCCCAAGGGGGGCTTGGGCTCCCTTTGCTAGGGTGGGGGAAGGAACAGCAGGAGCCCTGCTCCCAGAGTTGTACTTTCCTACCATGTGTCCCAAACTACTGCCTGCACCCCAGATGGGGAAACTGAGGCAGGGAAGAGGCACTGCTGCTTAGCCCCAAACCTCAGGGCTGATTTTTCTCCTCCTTGACAACCCCAACCCAAGCTGCTGGCCCATGGCTTCTCCCACACCTCATATTCATCACGGGGGTCCTGGCTCCTCTCCCCTTGGACAAGAACCCCCATTCCACCCCAAGATTCAGATTCCCTGCTACCCTTGGATTTGTGGCAGTTTCTTCTCCCAGCTACATACTGGTACCCAGCCACTATTCAACACTTTGATTGGCGTATGAATTCGGAGGGGGAACATACCTCCAGTAAAGCTAGGTGAACCAGGGTTTGTAAATGTCTTTGAGGGACTTGCTAGAGGCATCCAGACAGGAGCAACCCTGGTTGAGGCTAGCACATGGGTGCTCTCAGAGACCATGCATAAGGGCCTTGAGTGCCAATCTAAGGAGCTCGAATTTTAACTTGATCCTGACACCACTGGGGAGCCACAGAAGGTTTTAGACAGAAAGTGATGTGATCACATTGGCTTTTGAGAAAGCCCAGGGTAGAGGAGGGACCTAAACCAGAGGCAGGGAAAACAGGCTGGAGGCTGTTCTCCCAGCCAAGAGACTACTGAGATGAAATTGTGGTGTATGCAGAAAGAAAGGGATGGATGGGGACTTTTCAAATATGCCTGCCCTGACTGCCTACAGGTTGGCCCTGGGAAGCTCATTTGGTGACACGGTGGCTCGGTAAAAGAATCCGCCTGCCAATGCAGGAGAGACCGGCTGGATCCCTGGGTCAGAAAGATCCTTTGGAGGAGGAAATGACAATCCACTCTGGTATTCTTGCCTGGTGAATCCCATGGACAAAGATGTCCGGCGGGCTGCAGTCTGTGGTGTTGCAAAAGAGTCAGACACGACTGAGCACGCACGCACAGTTGTTTTATGATTGCCTCGTGAGTTATCGCTTCTGAAGATGATGCACAGTGCTTTTCAGGGTGGGGAAAGTCTTAACTTTGAATTCATTTAATTCTAAAATGAGAGTGGTTGTATGGGGGTGTTTATTTCTCATAGCAAAAATAATACAAACTCCTTGCAGAACAATTATGGCATGCAGAAAATTAAAAAGAAATTAAACAGTTGAAATCTAACTTCCATGGGATAATAGCTTGATGAATAACCATTATTCAACAAATACTTGTTAAGCACCTACTATGTGTCAAGTATGAGCCACTAGGAAGTCAGCAGTGATCAAAACACAAAATTTCTGTCCTCGTGGAACTCACAGTCTACCAAAACTCATGTGTTTATATTTACTTGGAATCATCTCTAGATTACTTACAACGCCTAGTACAATGCAAAACCTAAGTAAATAGTTATAAATACAATGTAAATGCTATGTTAATAGTTGCCAACATGTGAGTTCAAGTTTTGCCTTTTGGAACTTTTTGAAAAAAAGTTTCTAAAAATATTTTTGATTCACGATTGGTTGAATCCACAGATGCAAGGTCCATGGTTATGGAGGGCCGACTGTATATCGTAAGCATCTTGCTTGGCCTGCTCCGCCCTTTACAAGAAATCAGTGGGGGTCAGATCAATGGTGACATTTCTTGAGGCCTTCCCAGCCAGAAGTGGGGAGACAAGTGCCCCCAGCAGCAAAGAAATGCCCCGCATTTGCACTAGATGCCTTCACTGGCTGGAGAAGCTGCGGCCCAGAGAGACAGAGTGACCTGCCCTTGGTCATACAGCAAACCCACAAGCCTCTCTCCCAGGCAGCATCTGTCTCAGTGTGGGACTTGGCTTCCGGGCCGAGGGGTGTGCTGTTCCCACCTGCTGAGCTCAGCTCTGCGGATCCTGATTTCAACATCAGGCCTCCCACTCCTTGCCTTACCCTGGCGGCCACTTTGGATTTTTCCCAGACATTCCTACGTGGCCTGTCTGCTCACATCCAGAGACCCCGGGGGTGGGGGACACCTGGGACCACACTGCAGGGGTGAGGGCAGTCACTGGATCCCCTGGGCTGCCATGAGCAGGGAGCACAGGGCTGGAGAGGAACCTGGCGGGAGTGTTCTCTCCCACAGGACTGTTAGGAGAGGCGGTGGGCAGAGCACCAGAGGACGCAGGGTTCCTGGTGAGATTTAATGGGCTTAGGAAGTTCATAAAACTGCTGTACTCCTGCCCAAGATGCACCGAGGTGCTTGGGCATGCTTCTCAAGCACCCTCCTCTCTTCTTACCTATCACAGCACCCCAGAACCAAGAGGGCCTCAGAAACCATAAGCCTACCATTGTGGGAATCCCCTCTATAACTCTCCATCCTCAACTTACACACCTTGGATGACAAGGTGCTCACTGCCACCACGGGCAACCCTGTCAGGAGCTCCTTCCTTCTTTTGAGCCCAAGCCTATCTTCTTTTTATGCCCCCAGCTATCTTTCTGATGCAATGACACACACACACCCCCCACCCACTGTGGATGAGGAAAAGACAAAGGTCCAGGATCTGGCCCCCAACCTCCCTGTGAGGAGGGGGAAGAACAGAGTGGGGCAGGTCCTCCCCATCTGAATCCCAGCTCATAGAAAGAGACAGTGAATGGCCAAGAGCCCTTTAGAATGGTAAGTCCTCATGTGTCTAGGACTTTACAGTTTGCAGAACACACCCTTGACATTACCGTTGGTGGAAACACAACACTGGGTGAGATGGTTTGGGGCTCTGGAATAAGCCAGAAGCCCTGGATCTAGTCTTGTCTCTGCCACTAACTGGCTGTGTGACCGGAGGAAGCCCTGGTCCCTCTCTGAGCCTCAGTTTCCTCATCTAAAAATTAAGACTAGGCTCTCTTTACCCCAGTGCTAAATGAGTTGGTGGTTTCAAACATGCAAGCAGAGACTCTCTAGGGAAAGGCACTGCATGTAACTCTGCATGTAACAGGCTGTGCAGGTTGCCCAGCACCCTAGGGTCAAGTAGTTGTTGGGGCAGCCTGATTCAGCCTTGCCAGCCCCCACCCGCCCCAGCCTTGAGTCACAGTGTCCGGACTGACATCCTTCCCCCATCTGAGCTCCATTTCTTCCTCCACAGAGTGGAGGACAGCACCCTCCTGGTGCCTGCGTGAGCCTTTGTCTGGGGATCATCAGGAGTGAAGTTGGCCTCCCCAGCCCAGACAGGGAGGTGAGGTGTGTGGCCCAGCCGGGCAGGCAGAGAGACCAACAGCTACAGCAGGAAGGGAAATTGCCTTTCCAACTGCAGGGAGCTCATGTCAGTCCAACTGGAGGGCTATCCGGAAGCACCCCCCCCAAACCTGTGTCCTGGGAGAAGCAATAAAACCCCAGGAGTGCTGAGGCACGGACATTTGAGCTGCCTTGGCCATCCCATCCCTTCAAAGGCGACTCCAAATATCAATGGGAAGAGATTCATTAGAGGCCTGGGTGGTGAGCTCCTCACCACCTCTGGCAGCCCCTTTGTTTGCTGACCTGAGCTTCCTGTCTGCACAGGCAGCTTGCACTGAGAAACATCCCACGTTCTTGCAGACAGCACATCTGGGACTCAGTCTCTGAGCAGCATCAGAGAGCAGAAGCAGGGTACCACAGACCCTACTGTTCACTCATTCATTCCCTCATTCTTTATTCATTCAGGTCTGTGCTTTATTCAGCTGGTTCATGCTTCTTTCACACAGCAGATATCAAGCATCTGCTTGGCATAGTTTAGATCCTATCGATAAAACATGTACAAAACAGACAAAAGTCACTGTTGACAGGGAGCTTGACTTCTAGCACAGGAGACAGAGGTACCAAGAGAAATAATTGGAATAATTGATCATCAATTAAGGAGGTGCCTAAGTCAGGGAGGAGTGGTAGCCACTGAAGAGGGCCTGCGGCTTTGAGCAGAGTGTCTGAGCAAGGCTTCCTGAGACTCAGGTGTCCCCTGCGTGGAGGCCTGCAGGAGGTGGGAAGTGAGTCTGGCCACCTGGAAAAGAGTGCTGGGGGCGTGCACAGTCTAAAGTCAGGGAGACTGAAAGGAAGTGAGGTTGGGGAGGTGACAGGGACCCCGTCAGTCAGAGTCTTGTGGGGCATGGTAAGGACGTGGAATGTTGCAACTGACTGAACCGGAGTGGTGTAAGCAGAGGAATGAAGAGCTGTGAACTTGGGTTTCGGCAGTGTCGCCGTGTGTATCAGTTTGCTGAGACGCGGTAACAAAGTAGCCCAGGAGTAGCCTAAACAACAAGGGTTGTTTTGTCTCTTGGCTCTGGAGGCCAGAAGTCTGAGATCCACGTGTTGTGGTGGCAGGCCTGTGTTCCCTCAAAAGGCACAAGGTAAGGGCCTCTGCCAGGCTTCTCTCTTGGCCTCTGGTAGTTTCCCAGCTCATGAGAGCAGAACTCCAGCCCTCACATGACACTTTCCCTCTGTGCATATCTGTCTCTGGTCCTAATTTCTACTTTTTATCAAAACACCAGCCATATGGGGTTAGCTGCTGCTGCTGTTTAGTCACTAAGTCGTGTCTGACTCTTTTCGACCCCTTGAACTGTAGCCTGCCAGGCTCCTCTGTCCATGGAATTTTCCAGGCAAGAATACTGGAATGGGTTGCCATTTCCTTCTCTAGGGGATCTTCCCAACCCAGGGATCAAACCCACATCTCCTTCATTGGGAGACGGATTCTTTACCATTGAGCCACCTGGGAAGCCCTATGACATTAGGGTCCACCCTAATGAACTCATTTTAACTTGATTATCTGCTGTCCTGTTTCCAGAAAAGGTCATATTCACAGGTCATATTCACAGCACTTCAGCATCTTTTGGGGATGTGGGGACCCACAACCCTGTGGCCTCTCAACTTCTTGAGAATGATTGCTGTTATCTCTTTAGTCCTCCCCAGCACCTGGTATTTGCTGGCGTCACTCCTAATTTACAAAGGAGGAGGCAGAGGTCCAAGGAAACCAAAGTGACTTGTCCAAGGCCATCAGCTAGTCAGTGCTTGTTTCCTAAGCCTCGGCCTCCAAATACAGGCACATCTCCTCCCTTTATAACTCCTCAGCTAGCAGGGACATGGTCAGTGCCTTCTGGTCTTTGCTGAGACCCGCTCCGACCTCTGTGTAGCTGAGAGGCTGTGGTCATCCCTGGGACCTGGGCAGACAGACAGCCTGGGTGTGGCTGCCTTCCCAGCTGCATGGGTGGAGGGGCAGGCAGCAGCTCTTAAAGACAGAAGCCACCTGAGGGCTCCTTTCAGGCCTGGTTTCTGGGTTCCCTCCCCCATCCTCTCTCCTCCTTCAGTCTGGCAGAAGGCTTTCCTGGATCCCCAATAACCTCACAACCATGGGGCTTCTCAGGTGCTCATCGAGTGTGTGGCAGGGGTTGGTTTTGTTTTCTTAACGAAATGATCGTAAGATTTGGGCTGAGGCCAAATACAGACTGCTAAGAACACAGCCTGCGTGGGGGATGAGGGCACCGCTGCGGGATACATCCAGGAAGGGTGGGGAGCAATGACAGGAGGTTCAGAGCCAGGGAAGTCTCATTCTCCACCATCACCCCCATCCCCCACTTCAGGTGGAGCCCTGGACAAGCCAGAATGCAAAGTGTATGGTTAAATCACACAGAGGCTAAGCAGGAAACAGAAATACAAAGAAAGTAGACATTTCCATATATGTAGTATGGTGTGCTGGAAAGAATGTGAGTCAGGGAGGCACGACTCTTATCACAGTTCCAACTCACTGTGTGACTCTGATGATCACTCTCTGGAGTCCCATCTTGGGAATACAGTCTGAAGGTTACTGGTACAGACTTTATAGCCAGATGGCCGGTTAGTTTAAATCCTTCTGCCAGTTGTCTCACCCTCTCTGTACCTCACTGTTCTCCTCTGCAGAGCGGAGTTAATCATACTTCATCAGAGGGGCTTTGGGTGAGGATGGCATGTTGATACTTGGAAAGTGCCTAGAACTGTGCCTGGCACTAGCAGACACTCTGTCTCCAGGAGCTCTGTATGACTGTGGACAGAGGAGAGGCCTGGAGCCAGCTTAAGACTCTCAGCTGGGGGTCCCCACTGGGATTGTGTCCTCCCACTGTCCCTATGTGTGGGTAGGGGGCCCAGGGCAGGCTGAGACACCTACAGTGGCTGGCTGGGAGCAGAACCTCAGCTGGGCCTTCCTTCTTTGAGATTGTACATGCAGAATCAAGGAGGCCGCCCAGGGTGAAGGGAGGAGGGAAAGAGGCAGAGAGAACAGGGTTAGTGAAGGACACGGGAGTTGGTGTCTTCACCCCTCAGAGGTGGGCAGAAGCCCCAGAAGATGGTCCCTGGAGGCAGAGCCCCTGAATCGAAGTGCAGCTGCTTGATTCTTCCTGGGGCAACTGAGCTGGCCATGAGACAAATGCCCCGTGGCCAGTTATCCCCCATATGTGTGTGTGCCTTTTCTGAACCACTCCATGCCCTGCACGCCCCTCCATGCACCCCGAGAAGGCCCAGCTGTGTGGAGACAGAAGGCCAAGCAGCTCCCAAGGTGTGAGCTCCTGCCGACCACACTCCCATGGACACCACCCGGGGCATCCTTGTCCATTTCACTCTCCCTGCTGAGTGCTGGAGCCTCATGGGTGACATCCTTGAGTCATTGGGATCCTAGTTGAAACTTGCTGAATCAGCAAGCCCTGCTTTAGGAAGACCTGGCTCAGGGTGACTCTGGGGTTCATTGTTCTGCTTCTCAGTCTCAGTTGGAAGAAACTAGGGCTTTGTATGCCCCTAGCCACCTCCACGCAACACGCCCCCCCCACCCCAGCCCAGCAAAGCCTTGCAGAGGAGGTGACCCTGCCTTGGGCCTGGGAACCACTTTTCCACTCACGGGGGACCTACATCCAGTGGCTTTGCTCTTTCATACTCATTGGCCTAGGCTGGGACAGGATCCAGGAGACCCCCTCTGGAAGTGAGCTGGAGAGGCCTGGAGGAAGCTCCTCCCACACCCCAGACTCCACCATAGAGTCCATCCTGTTCCCCTCACCCCCACACTCCACGGCCTGGTTGGTCCTGTGGAGGTGGGCTCTACACGACAGGCTCCCCGGCTGGGTGAAGCGTCTTCCCTCCCGCGCCCTCCAGTGCAAACCACGGCTGCCTTCCCGACTGCAGTGCTGTGATTTATTGGCGGCTCCTCCTTGCCAGGGCCCATGGCAGGAGGAGTTCAAACACCCGCAAGAAAAGCCACCAGCTATTGATCCTCGAATCGGGCTTCCCAAGCGCTCCCGGGCATTCATCAAGGAGCCACGGCGCTGGGGCCAAAGCTCTCCCTTTCTTCTTCCTTTCTTCTGCCTCCCAAGTCATTCCCCAGGGCTGTGCCCCCCTCGCCGAGGTCACTCGGAGAGCTTGCTGAGTGACTGCAAGCAGAGGTGGAAAGCGCCTTTGTCTGCTGCCTCTTTCCTGTAGATCCTTATCAAGACAGGCGCCCAGGGGGTGGAGCGGGCCACTTTGGACCTCAGGCTTTTAAGAAAATCTTTGGAAGTTAGAGAAGTGGAGTTGGAATGTGGAATAAGTAGGGGGATGCCTTTCTGAAGCAGGAACTGGTCGGAGTATTCCTGTTTCTCTAGGCTCTGGCCTGTAGTATTAAGAGCTTGCTAACCAAGTGGGCCAGAGTGGGGCTGGAATGGGACCAAGCAGGTCTTGAAATTAGCATGTGAAAGCCCTAGCTTTGGCCTGGAGGCCTCTGGTGAGGGCTGGTGAATGGGGTCTTGAAAACAATTTGTTTTCCTAATTACAAAATCTGCTAGCGGAGAATATTTACCTTTTTTTTTTTTCCTCTTACCTGGGGAAATTCTGTTGGTCCCAGGCCTGTGAATTTTAAATAAGCATATCAATACTCTTCTCTCACCCTACCCTGGGGCTTCTCCAAGAATAGGTTCTGGGGAGAGCTGAGAGATGGGGGAGGGGAAGGGGTGGGATTGTTACTAGTTTCCCAGGCTGGGCCTCCAGGTCTGTATTCCTCAGGTAAACCTCTGCTCAGTTCCAGTCCAAATTCTGGTTCAACCTACAGGAGTGTTTTTTCTGAATTCAGTGCCTAGAGCCACATAGGTACCGATGCATACAGAGTATTTCAAGAATGAATCCGGAAGTTCCAAACATTAGGATCCTTGGTGGCTCCGAAGGCATTAAGGACCAGGCAAATATTGTGAACTATCATTGCACAGAACTTCTGGGTGGAAAGAATCCAGAAGATGGGTGCTCCGGTTATTTGAGGTCTTGGCGACTTGGGTTCTGTATAATTGAGGTTTGAGCCCTGACATCCTATTAAAACCAGATTTGTGTTAGAAAATGGGTCTTAGAGACATCCACTTCAATGTTTTCTTCTGAAAAATGGACCAAATTGTCGTGCCTCCTCTGCTTCTGGGTGTCACTGGCTGAGCACTGGGCTTTGGATAGGAGTCTGTGTTTTAAGGGATCTGCAAAGCGAACTGGACCAACCAAAGAGAAAAATGGGAGGGTCTTCACTGGCCACAAGGCTCTTCCCTCATGGGCTCTCAAACCCCTTTGTGGCTGCTTGGGAACACAGGTCCTCCAATGGATATCTCGGTGAGTAAATGACTGTCCCTAATGAAGCCACTGTAACTCAGGATGAGGGAAGGCTTCTCTGAGGATGGGAGACTGAGCAAAGCCTGGAATTTGGACAGAGCTGGAAAGTCCTTACCCTGGCTGCCCCCGGGTTGGCCCTGCAGGAAGGTGATGCCAATTAATCCTCTTGCAGGAAGCTAGTTCTTGTCCAAAGGCAGCAAGTTATGAAGTATGAATTAATCCATTTAACCAGCCCCTCGGAGGGAAAGCCCATGACAACTGCATTTCCAAATGCCATCTCTGAAAGTGATATTTCAAGTGGCAGTGGGTGGGATTAGAGCCTGCTAACGATTTATGTCAAACAGGGAGCAAGAACATAATTTCTAGATAAGTGATTTGTTTCAGGCACTTCCAGGGCTGGCAGTAGGACAGATGGGAAGGTTTCGGGGCCAGCCAGAGCTCAGACTGAAAATAGGGGGCCGGGAATGGGGAATGGAGGAAGAACAGGAGAAGTTAAGTCAAAGGCTAGCAGACCTGGTCAATTCCCCATGATGGCAAGGAGAGCAGTGCAGGGAAGTCTCATATAAAGGGGATATTTCAAGACAATTCTGGCTGCCTTTCATTAGAGTGAAAGATGGGGCCCCATTTACCTTCCTAATTGTTTGGGCAGTTAGGGTCGCCATTCAGGAAACTTTCACTGCGAGAGGGCGGGGCTGGGGGAAAGAGGCTTAAAATAAAGTTTGTCCCAAAGAGGATAGTGGTGATGGGAAGTGCCCATGAAAGAAGAAGGAGCGAAGAATCCTTTGGGGTGGCATGGCGGCGGCTTGGTTTCCAGGGGTGTCTGCTCAGCTCAGCGCCAGGAGCCCTTGCGACAGACAGGCTGGAAGGAAGAGGCCGCGGCCACCACAGGATGCAATGTCAGAAGGCAGCAGCTCCCGGGGCGGGGCAGGGCCGCGCGTAGCCGCCACCCCCGGCTTCCCTACCACTGGTTCCAGGACACAGGGACTCCCCGAAGTCAGCGAGCTCGAGCGTACGTGCGCCTGTTCACCCTGTCTCGGGGAATCCCAGGGGTGGCAGGGGCCTCTGTGCCAGAGAAGATGCCAGACTGCCTGCCTTCTCCTCCCCTTAGCCCGTTCCGAAAATGCTTTAAACCAGGTCACAATCCGGATGCTCCAGTCCCGCCCCGCCCCCTCTCCTCCCCCGGGGCCGAGGCCGCCTCCAGGCCTGCTCCCTCCTCCGCCCCCACCCGGCCTTGGACCCTTATTAGCATGACCACTTGGGAGGATTCTCCTGGGGAGCAGGAGACACTCGAAGTCATCCACCGCCTGTACCTTCCCGGAGGCCCCCTTGGGCGGCAGCGTTCCGGGAGACCCACTCGTACAAGTGTTGCTTCCAATTAATTGCCTGGGCGGGGGAGGGAAGGGGGCCTGTCGCCGCCCCCGCCCGGAGGCTGGAGCGCCGCTCGGCGGGTCGTGCGTTCGCTCAGCGGCGGCGTGCACCAGCACCACCCCTGCCTGCAAGTTTGAAATGTGAGCTGCCTCGGATTCAGACTCGCTCGCGCTCCCTCGCAGCAAAGTGGCTGGGCCGACGGTCTGCGCGCGCGAGTGAGTGCGGGCGGCGGGCTGCGGGGCGGGGGTGCGGACGGCGAGACTAGCGGGGCGGGGAGGGCGCGCGCGAGCCAGGGCTCCCTGGAGACGCCAAGGCAGGTCTGCTAGCCTTTCATCTTCCTCCCGCGCTCCTCCTCCTCCCTCCCCTCCCCCAGCCGCGGCGCGCCCGGCCTCCCCGGAGCCCCCAGCCCCACGCGGACGCAGGCAGGGTGGGTGGTCGCTCCGGCGGGGTGCCTGAGCGCCGCGCAAGGCGCGGGACGTGGGAAGTTTCGCCGGCGCGCCCTGTGCGCCCCCGCCCCCCGCGCGCCCCCGGCCCATCCCCGTCCCCGGAGGGCTGTCGCTTGCGCCCGGGCGCGCGGCTGGCTGCCTCCTCGGCGGCGGCGGCCCCATTAGCAGAGCCTCTGACTGTGATTGGCTTCGCCCGGGAAGCTGGAGACGGGCGATGAATAATTGATGTGTGCGGTGCGGTAGCCGGACGGCGGCGGCGGTGGCAGGCAGCAGCGAGCGGGAGCGCGGGAGCCGGAGCGCCCTCGGAGCGGGCAGCGCGGAGCGAGCGGGCGCCGGAGCCGCCCGGGCCCCCGCGCCGCCGCCGCCGCCCCGGCGCGGAGCGGGGATGCAGGCGGCGCCCGCTGCCTGCGCGCAGCCTTTGTTCCGCGCCGGCTGAACCCTGCCCGGAGTCGCTCGCTGCGGCCGCCCCCGGCCGGGCCCCAGCCCGCTGCGGGCGCCAGGGCGAGATCGCGGCCGGTGCAACTTCCAGGTAAGTGCGGGACTGGAGGGGTCGGCGCCGGGGCGCCCGCGGGTCGGGCCGGGCTCCCTCCGGGAGCGGGGGTGAGTGTGCGTGCCTGTGTGTGACAGAGAAGGGCCGGTGCATTGTGGGAGCGCCGTGTGCTGCAGGGTGTCAGCCCGAGGCTTGGCCGCGAGAGTGGCACCGGCGTGCACCGGGCCGTTTTGTGCGCCCATACAGGGGGCCCTCGTTCTCTTTGGGGCCCGGGGCCAGGTTGCTCCCTCTCCCACCACCCCCACCACTCCCGACGGTAAAGTGTTGGTCTCCAGCAGACATTTTACAAGGCTGCGTCCTCGATTGGCTGCTTCTATTGCAAAAATCTGAATGGGCCAGGAAGCCTTCTGCGGAGGCAACGGCAGGCCGAGGGTCCTTAACTTCAAGCTGCTCCTTTGTCAGGATGCAGCCCTCATGCTGACTGCGCCCAGAGACCCCGATGGGCGCTGATGGTGCCACCATTGCTGCAGGGCGCCCTTCGGAAAGGTGGTGGGTGCAGAACATACTTCTGACAAGTGTTTGCTGGGAGGCGGGCTGGAGGAGGAGAGATGGGTTTGCACCAGAGAGCAGGAAGGAGCCTTTCTGTGGTGCCTGACACCAGGCTGTGAAGATCTCATTTAAGACGTTGGAGAGAGGGTTTCTCAGAGGACTGCCTGGGCTGAAGGTCTGTCTCTGTGGTCAGGAGCACGTGGTTTTGGTGTTGGGGAAATCTTACAAGCCTTGGCACCTGGTGCACTAGATAAGCCCCTATTCATGAGTCCAGCTGGAAGCCAGCTTGGGTGGTACTAGGAGAGGTCAGGCTGTCTTTCCCTCTCTTTCCCTCCCTTTGCACCACAGATGGGCCCCAGGAGACGATCAATCTCAGGATGGAGACCTAGGTTCCCTACCCTTGACCATCAGGCTGGACTGGCAGATGGTTGCTAGGCATGGCTGGAAACTCCTCCCGCAGGAAGGTCTTGTGAGGCATCTGGCAAGGAGTTGGCACCAGAGAGCTTCTTAATGGCCCATCCTTGAGAATGGGCCAGAAATCCAATTGGGGAGAGAGTTGGAGTGGGCAGGATGATGGCTCCCTGAGATCAGGGTGACCCCAGATGGTGTATAGGGACTCAGCCCCTTCCAGTTCTGAGGCTCTGCGCTGGAAAGTCATCTCCCATCCGCTGCAGAGTTAGAAAGCCCTGTCCCATGACAGGGGGTGTAGGGAGGTGAGCCCTGAAGTCCACATGGCTACTAGTAAGCCTGTTCCCCTTTTTTGTGTGTATTAACCGGGCGGTGACTACCCCCACCGCTAGCAGGATTCAAGTCCCCTCCTGAGCTATTTTTACCCTGAACTTCCTTAGTGAGAAACCACCAAACAGCGATGTTTTGGTGAGAATCTGGGTCTTTACCGGAAGCAGCAGCCTGCACAGAGTTTGAGACTTGCTTCACTCTGCCGTCTCCACTCCCCTGCACAGCCACCTCCTCAGCAAGAACCCCTTTGCCTCTTTCTCTCTCTCTCTCTCTCACCTCCTGGTTCTTACCACAGCCTGTGTGCTCAGGGACTCGGGAGCCCCATCTCAGATGGGAAAACTGATGTCCCCAAGACCACCCATTAGTGGACAGAGGAAGCCAGTTATAACTGTGACTGGAGGGTGGCCTTGACTGTGAGCTCCTTGAAGGCAGGAGCCATAAGTTACTCATCACAGTATAGCCTGGTGCCACACTGTCTGTGCCTGGCAGGTGGTAAGTACTCAGTGACTCCTGAGGGAGTGCAGGAGCAGAAAGCTGGTCTTGCGCTGCTTTCCTCTGTTGGAGTGGGGAGATGATGGAGAGGTTGAAAGCCTGCTTCTGGTTGTAAGTCAGTGTTGGCTGAGCTCAGGCCAAGCTCAGTCCCTAGGAACTCTGAGATGAGTTCCGGGTCTGATATTAGCCAGTCAGACTGAAAGCTCCCACAGATGTTCAACCAGAACCCTACCTGGGTGCTTTTTGGGTCACACCCCAGGAATGAGGATGGCAGAGCTGTGTTCAGAACCACACTGTGGAGTATGGTAGCTACTAACCACATGTGGCTATTTGTACACTTAATTACAAGTTTAGTTTCTCGTTTGCACCAGTCACGTTTCAAATGGTCAACAGCCACATGTGGCTAGTGGCTACCAGTCTGGGCAGGTCAGATCATAGCACATTTCCACTGGGGCCGAAAGTTCCGCTGGATAGCTCTGGCCTGGAAGGAGAGAGATTTAGGACAGAAATGAAGTGAGGATATTAGACAGTGTGACAGTGTAGGAGGAGTTCATAGAATGCAGAGACCTTCCATTTTCTGACAGCTTCCCAGTAAGGGGAGTATAGACAAGCCAGGTGCTCCCACTTAGCATGGGAGAAGGCCGAGATTCAGTTCTGCCCAAGGTCACCTAGTGAGTGGCGTGAGCCCCAGGTCTCCGACTCCTCCACCAGAGCACTCCCTCCCAGCACAGGTCAGCTGGGGGTCACAGGTGGGCAGCAGTCCCTGGAGCAGCCTCAGACCTCCCCAAGGACTGTCTTGGTGCCTAGTAGGCGTCAGTCTTTGTGAGGTCATCCATCGATCGGGAGGGAGAGCCAGCTCAACCTCGAGTCCCCAGGAACAGAGAGTTCTAGCTGGCAGAGCTGGAAGAAGAGGGAGACAGGCTCTCCAGGCGAGGAAGGTGTTTACCTTGATGGATGCAGCTTTGGTCCCAAGGGAGAGGTGGCTCTTCTCCACAGGGGAGGACCCCATCAATGGGCCTGTGGCCAGGTTCATTAGCTCCACCCCAGAGGGAGATGTGCAGGCCTCAGCCGGGGCTGGGAAGGAGGACTGGGGGCCATCTCGCTGGCACAGGATGCCCTTTGCTCCTACCCTGCCAGGGCCTGCTGCCCCTCATATCATGGGGCATTCGAGGTGCCACTCTTTCCTTGGCTTTCCCTGAAGCCTCAGCTGCAGGAGGAAACTCTCCCAGGGCCCAGCAGAGAGGCAGCAGCCTCACAAGGGAGACTGCTCAGGGAAAAACAAGGCCCCTACCCTCCAAGCATTTGCAGCCTCTCCAGGAGCTCCTGGACCAGAGAGGTAAAGGGACTTCCTGCCCCTAGGTCACATGGCAGGGCAGGCTAGTGATGGCGCTAATGCCACTCATGGCCACTGCAAATCCCTGTCTGCCATTTTGAACTTGAAGTTTATATGAGATTTCCTTTCACTTTCCTCCTCCAGCCTTGTTAGATCACTTTGTCTCTGGCCTTGTCCTGAGGTGTCTGTCCACCTCTTGTGAACAGCAGGCCTCACTGTAGCCTCCGGCTCCCCTGGGGCCTGAAGGAGGAAGTTTCAACAGGGGCTGGCCCTCTGCCAGGGGCCCCAGCACACCCAAAAGAGGCTCCTCAAGGCCCATCCAGGGGAGCTTGAGAGATGAGAGGAACTCTGGGGAAAGCCCCAGGTTCCCAATACCCTTGAGTGAGACGGGAGCAGTGTTCAGGGCCTCTGCTTGCTGTGCCTTTCCCTGGAGCCGAGGTGGGCCACCTGGGGATGCTCACATGCTCTTGGTCCCCAGTATCTGATGTGCTGGGTGCCCCTCACAACTGACTGACAGAGCCAGGCTCTGCCTCGGGCACCCAGAGCATCAGGCTGGGCTAGCCAGTAGCCCCAGACGTGGCACAGATTCCTGCTTGGAGCCCCGAGATCCTTTTGGGTTCTCCAACTGGGCCCACTTACCCTTGGGGCAAAGGCAGGCCCTACGAGTTCCTGGCCTGGGGCTGTAGTTGGTTCTTCATGCATATTTGGTAAATGAAGGTCAGGACTTTGGCCAAGACACCCACATTGCCTGAAGTTGCGACTCCCCAGTTGCCCTGGAGATTCGGTAACTCTGGGGTACAGCCCAGCCTCTGTGATCTGGCTTTGGTTCAGATAATTCCCATACCATTTGTAGCAGCATGGCTCCAGGGCCTAGCATTCAAATGATAACATCTATGATCTGGTGCCAATTATTGTGACCTTTGGCAAGTCACTTCCCCTCTGGGGGCCTCTGTTCTCATCTCTGTACTGAGAACATTGCCCTGTGTCTCAGATCCGAATGGTAGACTCCACTCCCAGAGTTAAACTACTGGAGTCGAGCTAGAACTGACAGGAGAGTGATGAAGGCTTGGTCCTGCCTGTGGGTGCTACCTACCTCCAGCATCTGAGGATGCAGCGGGTGATAGTAAGGGATGCCGAGATGAAGAGAAGTGAATGAATAGAGTCTTATGTTCCACACTCTAGGAGCTGGAGAAGGAGGAAGGGAAAGTGGTGGCTTTGCGGCTGGGATAGTCTGAAACTTCCCAGGCGGTCCTTGAATTTGGCAATGGGTAGGATCTGGGATCTTGGGTGAGAAAGGGAATGAATATCAGCTGGGACACCTAGGGAGGTGGTTCCTCCAGGTGAAGCAACAGAGAGGAGTACAGGAAATAGAGCCATTGCTGATCTTATCCCAGGAGCACAGGTCTGATCCCCAGGGGAGGGGAGAGCCACAGAGGAGCCAGGGAGACCTGTGGGACTCCAGGGGCTTCCGGGAGCAGGGATGCTGCTGGCTTGAGGCAGGAATCCATGCAGGGAAGTGGAAGAGCCCTGCGAGGTCGGAGCTCTGCTGCGGGAATGCCCCTGCCTCTGCTGACGCAACGGAAAGCCTGTCGTGTTGCAGGCTCCCTGTTCTGCGGTCGCCTGGGGTGGGGGGCCAGTGCAGCCAGCTCTTCTGAGGAGCTCTGGGAACTTGGTGGAACTTGTCCAGGCCTCCTCTCTGCTCTCTGGAAGAAAAAAAGAACCTTGTTTGTGGAATCTGCCCCTAGTCCCTTGGGGGTTACAGCCACGCCCTGGGAGTTTAAATCTCTGTGGGCGGTTCCCTGGGGCTGGGACTGGAGGGGACAGGGGACAACCTCTAAACTGGCGTGAGTTTGGCCTCACACCCTCTCAGTGCCCCTTCCGGGCAGAGCCTGAGACAGCTGGTGATTTATAGGCACCCTGTCCACCTCCCAAGAGTGTGATCTGTTTAGCAGATTCATAGCTATGCACAGAAGCCTTAGCAGCATCTGGTTCAGACCCTATGTGTGGGAGGGAGGCTGTGGAAAATGGGGGGCCACATTTCAGAGGGGAGGGCAGAAAAGCCCAGGGGAGAGCCCTTCTTTCTACCATCTCCTCTCCACTCTGCCACTTCCAGGCCCACCTCAAGTGTCACCAACCAGCAGGCCTTTCCTGGTCCCCTGCCCCCAGCACACACACACACACGTACACCCACAGGACCTGTCTCTTGGAGGTTTATGTCATTCCTTTGTTCATCTCAGACCCTTGTCCAGCAGGTATCATCCCCACTGGAAAGTGTGTTTGTCGCTTGGTCATGTCCGACTCTTTGCGACCCCTTGGACTGTAGCCTGCCAGGCTCCTTTGTCCATGGGATTTTCCAGGCAAGAATACTGGAGTGGGTTGCCATTTCCTTCTCCAGGGGATCTTCCCAATTCAGGGATCAAACCCAGGCCTCCTGCATTGCAGGTGGATTCTTTACCCACAGAGCCACCAGGGGAGCCCCCATCATCCCCATTAGCTTGTACATTGCTAGACAGGCCATCCGTGACTTGTATCAGGGCTGGGTACTCCATATATGTCTCTTAAATGACCAGCCCAGGCTTAGGTGGGTCGCAGTGAAGGCAGTCACCCAGGAAGAAAAGGAGAGTTCCAAGGTCTCAGGCCAGTTCTGGCTTCCCAAGGTGACCCTGTGATGTGCAGAAGCCCTCACCCTTCTCGGGGATCCTACCTATAGGAAGAATCACTGGGTTTACTGTGCTGTCTGATAGAAAGGCCACTAGCCACAGGTGGCTATTAAGTGTATATTGGATAAAATTAAATGAAAGTCAGTGTTCAGGCCCTCAATCACACAAGTCATATTCGAGTTCTCAGTAGCTCCATGGGGCTGGTGGCTACCATATTGGGCAGCAGGGGTTGAACATTTCCATCCTCACGGAAGATTCTGTTGAACAGTGCTGGAGGGTGTCTAAGGGACCTCATAGCTCTGTCACTGTGGATCTATAGGGAGGCTGGGTCCCACGGTCTCTGCCTGCCTCCTGCTAGGAGCTGCCACCCCTCCTTCCAAGCACAGGGCCCTGGACTTTCCCTGCTGTTCTTACTGTGAATCACCGGGCCCTGCAGGACTTCCCTGTTTCACCCCACCCCCACCCCGGGCTCTTCAGTGAGGCCTCCGAGCGTCCTTCCCGAGACAGCAGCAGGGGAATAATTATGAAACCCACATCTGTCATTTACTGGGTGACTTTGGGCAAGTCACTTAACTTCTCCAAGTCTCTGTCTCCTAAATTAATAAAATGGAGCTGCCCTTGCCCGCAGGGTTGTGGCAGGGAGTAGATGAGAAGGGGCTTCAGGCGCTTAGTGTCTGGCACCAGGTAATTGCTCAGTGAGTGGCAAGTCTCATTACTCTTAGGTTTTGACTTAATACCCTCGAGGTGTATGATCAGCTTCCAGACCTACTGGACTTAGGGTTTCTCTTGAGTTCTCCAGCCGAAGAACCTGGGTCCCACCACACCTCAGGCTTCAGTTCCCTTGTCTGGAAGGTACTCCTTGTGCTGCTGGTTGTGGCCAGAGACCTGGCCGTGCAGGGCGGAGGGCGGGCTGTCCAGGGGCTCCTGCCCCCGTCCTGTGTGGCTGCTGTAGTAGGGGAACCTGTGAAAAGCAGGGGAGAGCCAGGGCTGCCAGTGTGCCTGCCACTCGTTCTGTCCTGAGACGTGCCTGGGCTGCCCTGTAGGCAGCTGTCTGAGACCTAGCCCTGGAGGAAGTGGGCGGGGAGGGTGGCCAGCATAGGTGCCCGCTTTCATTTCCCTCTTCGGAAAGGAGCTGCACACTACATTTTGGACTCCTGAAGCCCTCTAGGCGGCTTGTCCAAGAATGTCTCCCTTCTGAGGCCCACGGATAGTTTATCGGGGCCCATGAGCCCCCAGCCTGTTTGGAGGGCATTTGCTAGGCAGAAGGTCTATGGGCCGCATTGTGTGGAGGTGGCTTCGGAGGCCAGCAGCCCAGCAGGAGGTGGGCTGGCATGATAAGGCCCACGGGTCCAGGCCCAGCTTCCAGCTGTCCAGAGGGCTCCCAGAGGGACACTCAGTGAGAAGAAATCCTTGGGAGTTGGGAGAGGTCCCAGGAGCCAGTGAGCTGATTTGTCTTACACCTTAGGACTTGACAACAGCTGGGTGCTAGACTCTGGAAGGCTGGACAGCATCAGGCCCAGCCTTGGAGAGTGAGGCAGCCACAGTCTTGGGGAGCAGACCGCACGCACCCAGGGCTATAGGGCCGGGCCATGTGGCTTCCTAGGGATGTGTCTCCTTGGGGAGAGTTTTTAGAGGAGGTGAGGGCTGTGTATTCCCAGAGAAGTTGGTATGGGGAGGTGTTCCAGGTGAGCAGGGCATGATCCTCTCATGGCTCCCTGTTGTTAGGGACTGGAGGCCCTCACGCCTCAGAGGCCACCCCCCTGCCCCACCTGGCCCTGCCATCTTTGTTCACCAACATCTTTCCCCCTTCTCTCCTGTTTGTTCCACACAAGGTCCTCTAACCCTCTCTAAGCCTCAGTTTCCTCATCTGTAAAATGGGGGAATAGCACCCATTTCATCAGGTCATAGGAAGATTAGAGAGTATATTCTAGCTGCAGCTTGGAACAGGCCCTGGGACCTGCTCAGCCCTGATTAGGCATCAGCTGTCCTTGCTGCTCCATCATGGGTTTCCTTGTGCTTTGCTGGGCCTGTTCCTCTGGGAACACATCCTCCTGCTTCCCTGCCTCATAATCCTCCATCATAGCCCAAGTGTATCCACACGTTTCCCCATCTTACCTGCACCTGCACGGGGAGGCCTCTCCTCCCACACCAGCCCTGAACTGGCATACATGCAGAATGCCCACCTCCCTACCCCCAGCCTGAGAAATCCTGGAGCCAACAGCCACCCACTCTTTCCTCTACCCTCCCTTTGGCCCCCAGCATAGGGCTCCCTCACTATTTTCTGAGAGAAGCTTGTGGCTTCAACCGTTATGTGTGTCTGCTTTTCATTTGCCAACATCAGGTCCCCAAAGTTCCTGGGCAGTTCTGGGAGGCCCTGGGTCAGGGGAGGACAGACACCACCGTCCCGGGGGAGCTCAGGGCAGTAGCACCCAAAGCAGAGGAGACCCCCCACACCCCACCTTATTGGACCGGGGCAGCCTCGCCACTGGGTCTCTGATGACCTCTGCCCCAGGGAGACAGCCCAGCCCATGGAGCGGGGCCGGGGTGCTCAAGGTCAGCGTCAGGACAGGAAGGGGAGCAAGGGCCAAGCAGTGGCTTCATCTTTCGAGCACAGGCCCTGGCTCCTCCTGTCCAGGCCATTTTGATCTTGAAACAGAAATGGGTCCTCCACTCTTCACATGCCCCGGCCCCAAGGCGCCAGTGAGCAGAAGAGGGGTCATCACCACCCGTCCACCCTCCTGACCCGACCCTGCACCCTGGGAGCCAAGTCCCCACATCCCACTTGCCTGGAATTAAGCCTCCCAGCGTCAGTCCTGTCAGGGGCCGATAATCCTCTCAAAGCTTTTGTGGTGTTATACCTTCTCTGAGAAATACCTTTGATGACCTGGATAAGATCTTTGTCCTCAGGTTACAGCCTCGCCACGGAGGTGTCCTCCCAGGTTGTGGCTTCCTGATGAATGTGGGGGGGCTTCCGGGATGGGTCTGGCCACCCAGAGGCTGGGTTCCCGAGATGCCTCCCTGACTTTAGACACCTGTTACTTGAAGCCTTGCTGGCACCCTACCCAGGTGGTCAGGAGCCTGTGATTCCCCTTTGCCATGTGAGTTGCCTCTTCTGTAAAATGGGGCCCCCTTACTTTATAGGAGTCCCGGAGCAGGTGTCCTGCCGAGGCACTGCATTTTTGCCCTCCACACGTGTGCACTCACTCGCGTACACGCCCGTGCCCCCTCTGGGTTCACTGTGAGGTCTGCATGGGAATGTTTTATTTCTTCAAGTTCATAAAGTACATTTGTGCTCAGTCGTGTCTGACTTTGTGTGACCCCATGGACTGTAACCTGCCAGGCTTCTCTGTCTATGGAATTCTCCAGGCAAGAATATTAGAGTGGGTTGCTGTTTCCTACTCCAGGGTATCTTCCCTAAACTCAAGAATCGAACCCACCTCCCCTGCGTTGGCAGACAGATTCTTTGCCGCTGCACCGCGGGGCATGGCTTCCAGTTCATGGCTATAGCTCATTCAAGTTTGTATGTTCTGCATCCAAATAGGCAAAAAATAGGCAAAAAGTACACATTAGTATGTTTTGAATGAATGAACGAACAAATGAAGAGTTGGCTCTTGGTTGGGCACTTTGGGGCATGTGAGGAGAGACAGGGGGCTTCCTGCCCTCTGGGAGCCCAAAGTCCTCAAATGAAGATGGTGGTGCTGGAAGGCACCAGGTGTACAGAGCCGTATGTGAAGTGGGAGTGTGCCTGTTGCAGAAAAGTATAACATGGAACACTGGAGAATGTCCCATGGGTTTTGCATCTGCATACATACATCATGTACCCATGAGGTTGGACAGGCATGTGTCCATGTGGACACACACGGGACACAAGATTAATGACTATTGGATGAGTGTATGTGATGGTGTTCTTGTGGGTTTGGGTAGATTTGTGAGCTTGGGAGATGTTGAGAGTGTCTGTGATGTGGGAGGGGCACCTTGGGAGCCACATGGCATATGAGTGTAAGAATTAGCAAGTCCTGTTCCCTTTGGGGCAGGCAGGTGCCCACCATGGTGGGCAGTGGCAGGGAGAGGCTGTGCGGCCAGCCCCTTGACTCACCAGTTGTGTGAACTCAGGCAAGTTACTGAAGCTTTGAGATGCCTCAGCCTCCACGGAAACAGGGTGGTCACAGTAGTGACCTCCAGGTGGCTGTGAGGACCCCTCATGTCCGTGTGCCTCGCACAGGGGATGTGTTTCATGAATGCTAGTTGTTATCATTATGCTGGGGTAGGAGGGACGGTCCCCCCATCAGCCTAGAGGCCAGGACAAAAGCAGGCACTGCATCTGGACCTTTCCTGCCCCTTCTCCCACCCAGGCACGCCCTTAGCCCACTCAAACCAGAGTGAAGACACAGTGTTCTGAGAGGGGGCCCAATCCAAGGCTCTAGGGATGTTCTTCCTCCCCAGACACGGCCAAGGGCATCTGGCCCCGCAGCCCGCTGCCTGCACCACTCGGGCACTGGAGAAGGGGCCTGGGAAGGCTTGCTGGAGCCAACCCCAGAAGTCACTTCCCATCCTCCAGTAGCTGATTGGACCCTCCCAGACATTCAGGAAAGACATCTCATGGTTTCCTGGTGAAATCAGCCCTGGCTATCTACAGCTTCCTTCTGCCTGTCTCTGGAATGACAGAATTCTCTGTTGTCAGAGGTGCCTGCAGAGAGATGGTCATTGTTTCAGAGCACAGTAGAGTCTGGAGGCCATCGAGAAGTCACTCGCCTCTCAGGAGCTCTACTTTCCCATTCTGAAAAATGGGTGGTTGATTCCTGTCCTGCTGAGCACTGGCGTGAGAATCCAGACTGAGTCTCCAAGCCCTCACTGCCCTGTCTCCTGGGCCCAGCGCCTCCGTCGGTGGGCCTGGCTCCCTCTCAAGCAGCCCTGGCCTCTGCCCACCAGCCTTGGCCTCCTATCAGCAGCTCTGCAAGTTCACCTGGACCACTCTGCCCCTTTGGGGGGTTGTGCGGGGAGGGAGGACACCCTGGCCAGGTGGTCTTACCTTACACTTTCCACCCAGCGTCCTGACTTCAGGGTGCTAAATAAACAGAGGTCAGACGTTGGCTCTGAGATTGCAAGTGGGAGCAGGGAGTAAAAACATCTGATGTTTCTAGAATGCTTCAGGGTCCAGAAGGATGCTTCCACTTGTGTGGCACCACCTCTACCCTGGGACGGGGGATACAATTGCTGCCAACATTGGGCAGAAATGGGGAGCAGACGTGAGGGTAGGTGGGAGTTGTCATGTAGTATTGAGGCTCCAGCTCTGGCCTCCCACCTTCAGAGTGCAAGTCTTTGGTGTCCTCTCCAGAGACCTTCCCGTCCCTTTCCCTCACAGTGCTTGAAGGGTAGGGAGTCCAGATCATAGGCTCGCAGGCTTGGTTAGGGGCTGAGAGGAGACCATAACCCTGAAAGGTAATCCACCTGCTAATCACCCAGCCTGCCCTGTGTGGACGTGGGGGTCTGCACATGCGCACATACACACACATTAACTCATGGCCCTTGGGGGTCCCTCTCCACTTAGACAACTTAATTGTAGCTTAAATTCTCATTTTAGCCAACTTTGTTTTTAATGTTGAACAACTATCACTTATTTGTATATACTTCAGAAGCGAGGTCCCAGGGGAGAAGCAGTCTGTTTTTTTAAGCCGAATCCTGGAAGTCCAATTAGGAGTGATTATTCCACTTCTAAGGTTTTTCCAGCGGCTGCCTGGTATGCCCTGCCAAGCCCCTAATTAGGCAGCCAGGGCACCCCAGTTCATGGCCCATCCCGACTAGAAGGTGGCCCGTTGGAGTGCCGGGCCAGGGCACATTCAAGGCCTGAACCCGGGCCCAGGAGGTCCTACAAGGGACAGAAAGGTCTTCTCCTCCTTTCACGGTGGGCAAGGCTTACTGCCTTCCATCCCAGGGCCCTCACCACCTTTGAGGACAACACGCAGGGCTCAACAACAGAGTCGAGGCACCCTGGGTTGAAGGAAGCCACCTCGTCGGGTCAGGGTGGCCTTCTTACCCACACCGTCGAGTGGTATTCTTGCTCTGGGTATTGCGGGGTCAACTGTGATCGGACCCAGCCTGCCTGTCACCCGTTCACTGTTGATCCGCTGAGCTGGTTCGAGCCAGCTGTGGGCCACCACAATGGGGTGTCACTGTCAGTGTGACTGACACTCAGTACTGTGGGGCCCAGGAGAGGAGGGTCCAGCCAGGTGAACCCCAGAAAGGCTTTCCTGGAGGGAGGCAGGGGCAGAACCATGAAATACAGAGAGTGGTTCAGACAGGTATAGAGAACCAGGTGCCGCAAGGGGAGCTGGCAGAGGCAAGGGGCGTCGAGCCTGGAGGCTTTAGAAACCAAACACCTAATGTTTTTGGCCAGAGTCGTGATTTTCAACACATTGCCTGATGGTCTCTTTTGCTGGGGAAGAGGAGCATGTAGTAGAAAATAAACATATGCCCTCAGCCAGGATCAGCCTGCAGCCTAGGGGTTTGTCGAGCTGCACGCGCAGCTGGTGCCTGCCCACTCCCTGCGGGGCGTTGGCCTCCAGCCTGGGTTGGCTGGGTCCTGTGGTGCCATGGAGTGCCCACAGCCGCCTAGGAGGCACTACCCCTCTCCCATCTCATGCCTGTTCCCTACAGCCTCTGGGAGGTTCGGATTACTACCCACCAGGTGGGCAGCTCCCCCCACCCCCACCCTGTTCTTCACAGTACACAAGTCACAACACTGCCCTGGTCCTGCCACCTGAGCCCCCCGAGGTGCCATCTGCCACCCTGTTTCCAGGTGGCAGGTAGGCAGCCTTGGGGCAGGGGCAAGGAGAACACAGGCTGATCCCAGATGGGGCAGGTGGTGCCTGGCCTGCTACCTGGCACCTGGGTTGTCCCCACCTCCCTAGGAATGGATGAGATCAGGGCCGGTGAAGTGTGGGCACATGGAAAGGGGTGCCCTCTCTCTTGGCATCTCTGCATACATGAGCAGTAAGATCTGGCACCTCTAGAGCACCCGAATATCTGACCATCTCTGTTCCGAGCTTGGCCATTCCCTTGGGATCCCTGCCTGCCTCCCTGTGTCTCTACTCACTTGTGTTTCTCCATCCACACCTTCCATATCTCTCTCACTGTCCCTGCATCTCTATGTCCCTCTGTGTCTCTTAGCTCTGAGCTGGTGAGGGTGTCTTTGCCGTCAGAACCACCTCCCCCCGCCCCCGACAATGAGTTACTCTGCTTAATTTCATTTTCCTGGGGCTCCAACTCACAGAAATAAACCCTCCCTCCCAACCCCTGCACTTTTTTGATTTAACAAGCCTGCTGGAAAACAATAGTGATTTCCGCATCGATCATAAACAGAAGTGATTACCATACAATTACAGCCTGAACCGGCAGCCTCCATGCAATCACTGAGCCGCATTGTAAATAGGAAGACAATTGCCTGCAGAATTACCCCCAAATTGGTTTAAGTGGCAACAAAAGAGTGTTGGCATTTTGGCATTTTGGGGAGGGGTGGGGGTGGGGGGAAATGCCAGTGGTCCTGGCGGCAGAGGGTCTCCACTGGTGTCTTCCTTGCCTTTGTGGAGGTTGCCTGGTAGGGCCAGATGCCCGCCACCTTCCCCCACCTTGTTATTTTTCCTTTAATTATTGCTCCTTGCTCATCTTGGTACTGTTTGTTACAAATTCATTTATACTAATGTGTGAGTGGCTAAGTATACCTTCGACTGGGCCAGCAGAGATGGATGAGTCTGATGGGAGAGGGTGTTTCGGGGAGGCTTCCTCAAGTCCCCTGATTTCCCCTCTCCCCAGGCCCGTCTCATCTCTGCCTCTTCCAGGTCAATTCATCCCTCTAGGCTCTTCTCCTGGCCTGGCTCCCACCTGGAGCCAGATGGGCTTCCCTTCCCATCTCCCAGCCCAGTGGTGTTCTCCTGCCAGGAGCCTCCTGCCTTCCATCCAGAGCAGCCTACTCCCTCCTACAGCTGTAGCATGTCCCCTGTATCTTTCTCAGACACCAGGCCAGCTGGGAGCCCCCGTGCCTGGCCCAGTGAGCCAGGGCAGCCCACTCTTGGGAGCCTGCCAGCCACCCCTGTGGCAAGTTCCGGGAGGAGCTCACAAAGCAGGCTTCCACTGACCTGGGCCTGCCCCTTTCCAGCCTCTGGTTTTATGATGAGTCCTCTGCCAGCAGGCCATCTCGTGAATGTCTGGAGACTGGACTCCTGAGCTCCAGCTGTTTCTGCGGGGGCGAGGGGGGATGCTTGTCTTCCTTTAGGGAGGTGATCTCTCTCCAGGATCAGGCTGCTCTGAAGTTACCGGGAAAGCCTGCCCACTGGCACACTTAGATTCTATCAGATTTGTCCAAATCCAGGTTAGAAGTGTTTTTGCAAGTTCTATCTGATCCTTACAGAAGGATTAGGGCATGCTGGTGATTTTATTCTCGTTTTTGATGGAGGTGTGATGCGGCTGGTACCAGGTCACACAGACCACCAAGGAAGGTGTCTTCAGGTCCCTACTGGAGTGCTTGTTTCTAAAAGCCGTCGCTCCAGCCTTCCCAGACCTAAAGGATGCAGGCTAGGTCGTGACTCACCTGGTCTGTGACCTGCTCTGAGAGCTCGGACAATACCGGTGATTTGAACAGGTCCCAGTGCGCAGACACTTGCAGATGCTGAGTTCTGCTCACACACACAAGAGCACCCCTCATCCCCACTTCAGCCCTGTAAGGGATGGTCAGGCCCCCACTGAGGACACCTGATTCTCAGAACTCAGGTTCCTGGTGGAGCTGGCTTGAGCCCGTGTGCGCCAGCCTTCTAGTCTGTGCAAACTGACATCCTGTAGAGCAGAAGGCAGCCCGAGGTCCCCAGGCTCTCCCTGGTCCAGGTGTCACGGCGGTCCCCTGCAGGTTGTCCTCTTTCAGAGTCTCAGGAGGGGCCCCATCTACAGTCGGATATTTAAAAACCATTTTTTTTTGGTCATACCTCACAACATGAAGGATCTTAGTTCCCCAAACAGGGATCGAACCTGTGCCCCCTGCTTTTAGGCACAGACTCTTAACCACTGGACCTCCAGGGAAGTCCCTAGGGTTGGTATATTTAGAACCCAAAGTTCTGTTGGCTGTCCCAGTGCTGCCCTGCACTGGGAGGAGCTGGGGCGACTCTGGGGTGCCCCTGTGTACGTGGCACCCACCTTGGCACTGGCATTGAAGGGTCCAGCCCAGAGGGGGAGCTGGTCAGCATGGCGTCTGCACACTGTGGTGGTCTCTGCCTACCAGCTGATATGCCCTCACGTGCCCCGTCCCCGGGCCTTTGCTCCTGCTCCGCGTCTGCTGGGTAACCAGGTGTTCGGTGGGGAGACGGCGAGTTCAAAACCACAGCAACCCGGACTCAAGCTATGCCTGCCACATCATGCTTTGTGACTTCCTCACCTCTGAGTTTTGCTTCTTTTTCTTTAAAACGAGAGTGCCCGCCCTTTCCCTGCTGTTACCCTTGGCCTCAGAGGAGGAGGAGTCCAGCCTGCAGTGAGCATTTGTCATATGCAGAGCTTAGGGCTGGGCATTTGAAGGCTGCCTGGTTTGACCCTTCTCCACAACCCTGAAAAAGCAGCTACTGCTGTATCTGCAATGTCCTCCTACACAGGAGCCAGAGCCCCATGTGGCCGGTCACACTCAAATTTAATGAAGAAACATTAAATACAGTGTAAAACTCCACTCCTCAGGACTGCAGCCTCGTTCCAAACGCTTAATAGCCATGCATGGCCCGTGGCCCCTCTTCTGGGCAGCACAGAGATGGAACATTTCCATCACTGCAGGAGTTCTGTTGGACAGGCTGCCCTGTGTTGCCATTCCCTTTTGTGGGTGTGAAGTTGAGGACTAGATCAGTGACATGTCATACTCAGGGTCCCAGCTGGTGGAGTGGGAGCTGGGATGCAAGCCTGGGCCCCTCAGGTTTAGGACGCATTGAACTCTCCTCTGTTGCCAGCTCACATACCTCTTCACACACCCTCCATGGGCCCCTCCAGGCCAAGGACTATGTCTCCTCTGCATCCCAGTGTCCAGCCCAGGACCTCACCCAGACTGGGCATCTGGGGCGGTGCTTGCCAAGAGGATGATGGAATGAATGACTGAGTGAGCACTGCCTGCTGAAACTTGGGGCATGCTTCACTCCCCTCCTGCAGAAGGACGTGCAGAGCCAGCTGCTGAGGAGTGATGGATGGCCCCTCTCCCTAGATAAATGTGGCAGTCAAGGTAATCGGATTGTGTGTGACGGTCTCATTTGTAGGCGAGGGTAGGAAGCGCCCAGCCATGCCTCGCCCCAGCCGCCCATATTAGTTTAATCAAATGCCCAGTATCTCAATGACTGGGCCCCAGTGATGGATGATGTGAGCTTTGCTAAATGCTGTTGCCCTGTCAAGCCCAGCTTCTCAAGGCCCTGCCAAGCTCCAAGGCTCTCTCATTTGTTTTTTCTTGCTTGGGTATCTCCGAGTGGGGCAAGGAGGAGGGGCCTAGGGCTCTTCCGTCTGTCTTAATTCTCTGGCTTTTCATGGAGGAGGAGGAAGTGGCTGGAGCTGGGTGATGAGTGAGATAGAGTCACCTTCTGCCTCTTCTGAGAAGCCTTCCTGAGGGGCTACAGGCAGTCTTAGGGAGCCTGACTCCCCAGAGCCCTTTAATCTAGGACTCACCATGCACTCTGTGCCCTCTGTCTTGTGCAGACGCTCCCCTTCCCTGTGATAGCCTTTGTGTTCATCTCAAGGGGTATACCAGAAGGTCTTCACTTTAATGTTGAAAAATTCTCAACCTTCCCTTGTAGTCAGTGATGTGTCCTCTTTGAGAGTCTTCCTCAGTCCCAGGGTCATGGAGATATTCCATCTTCATGAAAGGGGTTTCTTCCATATACCATCTTCCAGACAATGTATTCTTTTGCTTGTTTTGGTCTGTGGTGTGAGGTAGGGATCAAGTTTCCAGTCCCGTCATTCTGGGCTCTATGTGCCCCGGACCAGGCTGAGTCCTCGGTTGAAACAAGGGGTAGAAAAAGCACATTCCTGTCTTCTAGGAACAACGATCAGCTGAAACTTGTATTCTGAGAAAGGAGGCTGAGCTCAGCATGTATAACATATCACCCTCCGGGTCAAGGTAGGGTCCACCCCTGCAGCCTTGCCCATGCCGGGTGCTCCTGGTGATGTCAGTTGTCACCTGTGTGTCAGGTACTGTTCTAGGCGCCAGGAGTGTCCAGTGAATACAGCACACAGAAAAAAGGAAGACCTTTTGCTCCAGTGCAGGGAGTGGGGCCTCAGATGAGAAATGGGATAAAAAAGTAGAAGGCAGTACGTGCCACGGAGAAGGCCTGAGCAGGGGAGGGTAACAGAGTCAGATGGTAGTGTAGGTATTGCCACCTACAAGCTGGACAGGTCAGGGAAGCCCTCCCTGAATAAGCTGGTAAGGGCTGAACCTTCCAGGCAGATGGTGTAAAGACCGCGATACATGTCAATGACGGAACAATTCTGGAAGGAAAACCAGAGCCACGAGCACGATCTCCCTGGTGGGAGGAACTGAGCTACAAGCCTGGGAGTTGGGACTGCGTTTTTTAGAACATTATCTTGTTTCTGCTTCTGTATATTTTTAATCACATGCACACACTACTTCTTTAAAAACTACCATTGAAAAGTAAGGAAGGGAAAGTGGATAAGTGTTAACAGTGAGGTGGAAGCATCAGATGTAATAGCAAAACTGTGGAGTCGGAGGCCGACAGATGTGGGTCCTAATCCCTCTATCTGAAATGTTAGCTTTCTAAGGAGACTACGTGTGCATTATTTAGGTAAATAAAAAAGTCATTTTATTAATTAAAAATAAGTAGATCCCACTCGCTTGTTCTGGCTGGTTGTTGTTGGGCAGCTTCTTTAACCTCTCTGAGCACCAGTTTCCTCCTGGAAAATAAGGATAGTGATACTGCCATCACAAGATTGTTGGGAAAATGGGTGGAGAAAATGAGTGTGTCAAGTTTCTGCCTGGCCTGGACTTGACCTTCCCGAGGGCATGTCCCTGCATGACCTGGCCCTCTGCAGGGCAGAGGCAGAGACTCCTTGTCCTCAGATTCTCCGAAAGCTGCAGGAAGGCCCAGGCTCTGCATTCCGGCTCCCTCAGAGGCAAATGCATTTGCTCCGAACCCCGAGACTGATGGCCGACCAAGACCCTGTGGCCTGCCAGCCCGTCAGAGCCCCCTCAGCTCGCCCAACAAGAGCCTGCTCGGCTGGGACCAGCTTGTCTCCTCCAGCGGGTCATCTGGCTCCAGCACCCCTCCCTGCTCCCTGCCTCCTTCTTTCTGGGTTCTGTGTTCATTTTTTCATGGCTTCCCTCAGAGGCAGAAGGCAGAGTGCCGTTTCCTGCAGGGAGAGAGCAGGCGCTGGAGCAGGGAGGAGGGAAGGAGGCAGCGCGTGGTGATTAAACACTGCAGAGGCCTAAACAAATGACGACTCCCTCCCCCAGCTGCTCTGGGAGAGAAGCAGAGAGCCGGCCTGAACTGCAGATGGCCCAGGCTGCTGTCAGCTCCCACCTACCTACTTGGAGCTGCCCTGAGGGCTGTTTCCTGGGAGCCATAGTGATGCTGAGCCCTGCAGGAGTCAGCTCAGTCCTGATGGCCCCCAGGCGGCAAGCCCCCAGGCAGGGAGGTGGAGGGGAGACTGTTATGAGGAGGCAGCTGTATCAGTAGTTACCTCTCACAGCGTCGCCCTGAGTGAGGTGGTGTGTGCAGAGTAGCCAGGACAGCGCCCAGTCTGAATCAAGTTCTCGGTCCACAGGCGCCACTGTCAAGGGTGCCCTATTGGGCTTCCTGGCAGTCTAGTGTTCAAGACTCTGAGATCCCGCTGCAGGATATGCAGGTTTAATCCCTTGTCAGGGAACTAAGATCCCACATGCCATGTGGCCAAGTATATATGACCTAGATCGGCTGGTTACACCTTCAGAGCAGCCGGGTGAGGCAAGTTGATAGGCAGGTGAGGAAACTGAGGTACGCACATCTGCTAGGGTGTTGCCCAGGACTACACAGTTCACATGGTAGATCAAACCCAGGCCCACCCACTCCTGACTCTCTGCCCAGTTTTCTTTCTCCTGGCCTGATGCCTGGAAGAGAGTCCAGGGTCAAACCTCCAGAGTCTTGAGCACAGCGATCAGCAGGAATCAGCAGCATGGTCAGAGGCCATCTGTCCGGCTCTCAGTCCTCCTGGCCAGAGAGCTTGTGAAGGGGAGAGGGAGGAATGCCCTTCCCGCCCACCCACCACCCCTGCCCCCGCTGATGCAGAAAATGGCAACTGAGCTTAACCGGCAGTCTAGAGCAGTGGTTCTCAAACTGGGGTCCCCAGCCCAGCAGCCTCAGCATCACTCGAGAGCTGGTTAGAAATGCAAATTCATAAATTCTACCCCAGACCTACTGAATGAGAAACCCCACTAAGAGTGAGACCCAACACTCTGGGTTTGAACAAGCCTTCCAGATGCTTCTGATGCACAGGCAGGACCAAGAACCCCTGGCCTGGAAACCCCGGTGCTTCAGTCCTGCCCTGGGACCTCACCATCCAGGCCACACTTACCTAGACATCACCCAGGTGTGCTACATTCCGAGTGACAGGTGCAGCCAGGAAGTGCTTAATGTAAATGGAATTCTTATAAATCATTCTTATTTTCATTGCAACGAGGCAGCTGGATATTTAAAGAAACCTCACAGAGAATCATTTCATCACATAAAAGAGCTTCTGCAAGGAGAAAACTCCTCTCTCGTTTCCTGCCCCGCTTCCCCCAAAGTGTTCTATAAATTCTGTCTCTATGTCAGGTTTTCTTCAAATGGTGTCTACCTATACATAAATAAAACAAGTAGACAGCATGCTATAAGAACAGCAGATAGTCTCCAAAATACATCAGGGATCCCTGCCGTTTAGAAGGAGAGCCCCGTGGAACAAATGGAAGCCAGTCTGGTGTTTGGGGGCAGTTGGGTCATCCACTGCCAACCCCTGCTGAGCACCTGGAGGGGATCGTGATAGCCAGGCATGGGTGATTTCCAGGGTTTTAGCAAACACCCACACCTCAAGGGTTCTCAGAAAAAGAGTGGAGTGGCCAATTAGGAAGCTAAGACAGACACTTTGAAATGTGCAGGCCGTTGGCTGCCCTTGCTGGATAAGGGGATAAAGAGAAAACCTTGCCACGCAGTTCTGGATAGGGAACCTACTGGAAAGTTGTCATCTCCCATAGTGCAGGATCAGGAAGTAGCATCTAACTGTGCCACCAGATGCCACGCATGGGGCCGTCAGGTACCCATGAGCTGATATCCAGAGTGACTACAGCTGGAATAGCCTGTCCTCCCTCTAAGCCATCTTCCCAGTGCTAGGGCCTCCCCCTCACAAGCCTGGAGCTGGGGGCTGCAGGTAGAGTCCGCTGTCTGCATTTCTTGCACCAGGAACTTGAGATCCTTTGAGGTTAACCATGTCACTCATTCAAAGGAAGAAGGGCATGGGATGGGGTCCAAATAGTTGGAGGCAGGAGAGCTGGAGTTCTGGTGAGCAGCTTTTCCTGAATCTGCTCTTTCTGAAAGAGCAGTGAGGGACCTGAACCCAACTCCCAGTGATCAAGGATCACCAGCAAAGTGCCGCCTGCCCCACATCCCTGTCCTGCCCCTGTCACCACACCATAGGTCCCGTTGGCCACTCTCTAGGGTTGGGAGGTTTTCCAGGTGGTTTCTTTATAGAAACTCTGAGGCTCTGAAACAAGGCGATCGACCTTGGCTTTATGAGCCGAGACTGGGTGCAAGGAAACTGCCATTTGAGGATCCTTGGGTCTGTCTCTGGCTCCTGGCTCCCACTGGAAGAGCCATGGGGGCTGGAGCAGATGGAGAGAACACTCAGACTCACAGCCTTCTGGCCCCCTGCAAAGGTGGAAGGCTGTGTGTTTGGTTTCAGGGGTCTGATTGGCCCTAGGAAGGGCCTGGCCCTACATCCACCTCTCCTTCTTAAACTGGGAGCAGAGGGACACAGCCAAGCAGAGTACACAGCTAGGAGGCCTCAGGAAAGTAAAGTGCCCAGGGAAGAAGTTGATTCCTGTATCCCCTCCATCTCCTCGGGCTCCCTGAGTGGGGAGCAGCAGGCAGCAGTGTATAACCCCCGGGAGAAACTGTCCATGGAGTAGAGGACAGCTGTCCAGGTGGTCAGCAGGAATAAGAGGTGTGGTCTCTGCCAGCAGGCAGGTGGGTGTGGCTCCCATCTTGTCTTGAAAATGCACTGGGAATGTAACCCCAGGTCTGGTGGCTTGGGCAGACCATCCTCACCACCCTGGGCCTCTGGGTCTCCTCCACCCTGCTCTAGGTGGGGAGACTCTTGGCTCTCAGCTCACACCACTCCCCAGGCCCCATGAATATTCTGGTCCATGCTTGGGTAGCCAGAGAAGTCTGTCCTGTTGGAACTCAGGTTCTCCTGGAATCTGGGGTCAAGTGCACAGAGGCCTCCTGGCCTCAGGCCATTGTGGAGGTGGCTCAGGGCACCTCCCCTCCTGAGAACACTTGCTTTGCTACTAATGCTGCATAAGTTTCAACTGAGATAGTCTGGATCCCCACACTCAACCCACCACCAGCAAATGTCCCAGGTAAGATGAGGTAATCCTGCCTTAGTCCTGGCTTGCCACAAGCTCAGGTGTGTCTGGGCCAGGTTAGCTAGCTTCTCTGTGACCCCTTATCTCTAAGATGGGGGCTGTGACTTCCCCACCACCAGGTGGCTTATAAAAGTCCAGGGGGGCAAAGGGTGTGTGAGCCAGTGCCCCTACAGGGTTCTGTACGTGGTGGCAGTGCCCTACCAGCTGCTCTCTGCAGATAGCAATGCTTTGGCCGGTGCCCCGTCCAAGTCCATCTCTCAGGCTGGTAGGTCTGCAGGGCACCCCTGAGAAGAAAGGCGCATTGTCTTTCTGATGAAACTCCCTACCCCACCTTGAGCTTCTTTCAGGTGTCTTTCAGATTGCATCTGAGTTATTCACAAGACCCAGAGGGTAGTGTGAGGTGGACAAGGAATCTTCCGGGATGGGATTTTCTTAAAGTTCACGGACAGGCTCAACCTGTCTGACTTCTCTTGGGTCCCAGAGCATCGTCCTCCACAGGGTTGAGGGACAGCAGAACTGGTTTGGGAATCAGCTGTCTGCAACTCCAGATCCCCCAGAGTTCAGTTCCCAGGGTGAGTTCACAGGCTTCTGCCAGCCCAGGCTGCCCTTGGGGAGAAGGGGTGGGAACATTGGTGGAGCCTTCCCGAGGGAGGGACAGCCCAGAGGCTCTGTCCTAGGAAGCAGGTAGGGCTGGGTGGGCAGGGCCACAGGCCTCTCTGCAAATCCTGGGACCGGGTACCACACCCCTGGTTGATCTCCCTGCACGTGGGGCCTGAGTGTGGGTGGGTGAGGGGCAGCCAGGAAGAGCTGTAGAGGAATAGGGTCACTCACAGCCAAAGGGCCAGTCGTTGATCCTTCCTCATTTTGACTTTCTTTCCCACAGTGATGGGAGATGACAGAGCTGTCCGCAAAGTGTGGGAATGATCTAGAAATGCCAGAAGCAGTTGAAACTCAGGACAGTGTGCTGCTGCTGCTGCCAGCATGATGATGCAGCCATTTTGCAGGAGAGCAGGGTTTTCCCTCAAGAAAAACGTCTCTGGTTTTATGTTCCAGGGGTCAGCTGTCAGGGTCACCCAAGTTCAACCTACAACCCCCCCAGGGAATGACATTTCCTGTAGCCACAGGGAGGCTCTTGCCCGTCAGTAGTGCCAGTAGTCCCGGTTGCTGAGGCTGTCGAGTCCTTCCCGCCCACCTGCCCACCCACCCGTCCCCGGGCCCTGTCACACCTGGGTCCTGTGCACACTGGCGTCTGCAGGAGGGATCAGGAGGGGTCCTCTGGGGACAGGGCTGATTCATGGGAAACAGATTTCAAAAAGCACACGCTCTCACCTTTCTTTCACATAAGGCCAGAGAGGGAGGAAAGTTACCCGAGGTCACACAGGAAGCTGGTGGCCCACCAGGGACAGTGCACTGGGGTGGTGCCGAATCTTGGGAGTGGGAGGTGGGTGGGAGGCATCTCCCGCGGATGTGCCTGGTCTCAGATAGGTGACATCACTGACTTGTGGGGTGAAAGGGAAAGCATCCCAGATCAGCAGTGGAGGTGCTGCTTGGATCACCTCTTGGGCCTCCATTTCTGCTCCATAAAACATGGACAACCTCATCCTTGGTCAGCCCCTCGATGGGCGTTGTGAGGCTGCAGTGAGGCAGAGGGCACCAGGCAGTTGGGAAAGCAAAAGCCCTGTTCGTGTGCCCCTCCGTGATCCCATTAGGTCCTCCCCACCCATAGTGGGGTGCTCCCACCCTATTTCATAGATACACACGTGGCCCTAGGCTGCCTCCTGGGTCAGTGGCCGCAAAGAACAGACGCCCATGGATGCTCCCACCCCATTTCATAGATACACACGTGGCCCTAGGCTGCCTCCTGGGTCAGTGGCCGCAAAGAACAGATGCCCAAGTTGCTGAGGTCAGACAACCACAGCCCCCAGCCCTGAGTCACTGCCCCCGGCCCTGATGTTCTGTGGCCACGTGCATCCTGTGCTGTTTCCTGGGAGGAGATGGTCCCAGAGAACTGGCAGGGAGGGGGCCCTTTCTCTGTTTCTGGGGCACCCAGCAATGGTGGGCCCACAGAGGAGGACAGGCAGATAATTCCGGGGACAGCTTTCTTCTCAGGGGTCATGGATCAGAGCAGGAATCCTGAACTTGGCTCCTGTCCCGTCTCTTGCTGGACACACAGGGGCATAGGGCCTGAGGGGGAGCCGAGGGTCTGCCCACCGCCCAGGTACTCCGCAGGAAGGAGTCCACCCAGATTAGCCACCTGCACTGCATGGCCTCAGCTCAGTCAGACTGAGTGGCTACTGGGACTTAATTCCATGGGGGCCGTGGTCTGCCCAGTTCAGAGTGTCTGGCAGAGAAAAACACTGGATGTGGTTCCCACTGGCTGCTAGGGAAGAGCACCACCCAGGGAGCACCCAGGGTGAAGGAAGTGGTATAAGACTTGGTCTAGGGCATATAAGCCTTCTTTGTGAGCCTCCTGGAGATGGGTGAAAGAAATTGTATTTTATTTGAGCTACAGTATTGTAGATGGGGAGACAGAGAAACCTCTTAACAACAACAGAAACAGTAACAGTTTATTCTTATAGTCCTTCCTATATGCTCAGCATCTTGTGCATGCGTGTATCCTAAGTTGCTTCAGTCGTGTCCAAATCTTTGCAACCCTATAGACGGTAGCCCACCAGGTTCCTCTGTCTATGGGATTCTCCATAGACATGCTTGGGTTGCCACGCCCTCCTCCAGGGGATCTTCCCGACCCAGGGATTGAACCCTCCTGCGGCTCCTGAGTTGCAGGTGGATTCTTTACCACTGAGCCACTGGGGAAGTCCATTCAGCACCACACTAGCGTTTTATGTGTACCAGTCTGTTTAATCCTCATGATGGCTTCAGAGGTAGGTGATATTTATGATTCCCATTTTACCAAAAGGGAAACGAGGACACAGAGAGGTTAAGTAACTTGCCATGGTCACACAACTGCTAAGGGACTGAGCTGGGACATGCACCCAGGTGGCCTGACTGGAGTCTGTGCTCTTAGCCACTCTGCCTCCTAAAAGCAAGACAGAGAGCACTTCGCAGCTTCCAGTTTCCAGTTGAGACTCTGGCATGAGACTTACCATCTTGCACATGTGGTTTAAATATCAGGCCTTTCCTTCATCTTGGGGCTCCGCACGCCAGGCCTGTGAGGAGAGCTTCCTCTTATTGACTCCCCAGTTTACAGATGAGATGGAGAAACCAGCCCAGGCTGCTATCATCATCTCAGCAGCCCCTTTATCATTCTTCCTTTTCTCTGCCCGGATCCACAGAGCAAAAGGACCCTGGTCCCCAGGCACAGGCAGGCGGCCTCACTGTTTTTCACCCTCCCAAGCTTCCTTAGGCAGTGGCCCCAGGCAGGAGCCCATGTTTTGGGAGATAAAAGGTCAGAGGGTAGGAGGATGTGGCCTGGGTCTAGGAAGCAGGAGGAGGAGTAGCAGCAGCATCTCCAGGGAGTCTGGGGTGAGATGCTCTAGGAAGTCCCTTTGTCATCCTGGGTGTGACGGATGCATCAGCATGAACACCAGCGCCCACAGCTGGCCCTTCTGCATTAACAGAAGAGTGTTGTTTCTGTCATCTGCTTACCTTTCATTCTCTAATTTGGAGTGGCCAGCTGATGGGGTGTGCATGTCACAATCAGGTGACTTGACTGGGTGATAGGTTTGGTTGATGACAGCACCAACCTGGACACACGGTGAATCCGATTCCGTTCAGGGCTGGTGCTCCTGGAGCTGGGTCCCCGACCCTGAGGAATGGGGTGCTGCTGGCAGGCGTGAAAGCTGTAGGGTGCCAGGTCATGGGTATGACCCTGATCAACTGGGTCTCAGATGCAGTGTGTCCAGTGTCTGTCTGTCTCGCCTATCTTCTGCACACTGGGTAATGTAGATGCAGTTTAATCTGCTAGTTGTGTGTTGGCTTCACAGCCTGTGGTGGGTGCCAGGGTTGCAGAAGCGAAACCCTGGAATCCCATCCTGGCCCTTGGGGTTCACACTCTCACTGTAGGACACCCCCCAACTTTTCCTGGGGTAGCCTGACTCTCAGTGAAATCAGCATGTTTTCTGGGCCTCTGTCATCTCCCAGGCCCTGTACAGCCTCTGGGGACACAGACTGGAAAGAGGTGAACAGCATACATTTGTGGAAAAATTCCTCTGGCCGCCTTGTAGCGTGTGGGTTGGCAGGAGGCGGGACTGGAGACTGAGATAAATGATAGAATGCACTTGTCATCATTCAGGAGAGAAAGGACGGCACTGCAGAAGGTGATTGGAACCGACAAGAAGCAGAGGCGACAGACTGCAAAGATAATCAGGCTGCAGTGACCCAAGGGTGGGGCGGGCTGGGGTGCCGGTCTTCCTGAGGTGGCTTGAGGTGATCCTGGGGAATTCAAGTGGATCCGGGAACAGGAACCCAGATGTGGCAGGGAGGAAAGGGGTGGGGGGAGGAGCCCAGCATGGAGGACTGGTCCTTCTGCCCTGACTCACCAGGCAAGGCCTATGGCCAGGCTTCCCTGCTGGGAGAGGGTCCACTGAACTCCTGCTGCCACTTCAGAGGGTCTTGAATGGATGTAGTCAGCTAATGTATGGAAGCGTTTTGAAAGTGTATCATTAGTGTATTTCATTGAACAGTGAACTCCATTTGTGTGTTCCCAGGGGCTCTTTCTGCCTCACTCTGACTGTTCCTCTCCAGCCCCCCCAAAAGCACAATTTGAGGGGCTGCTGCCTGGCAGATATGCCTCCTGGGCACCCCTGAGCCCTGCCTCATCCTTGAGTCTCAGAAGCCCTCCTTCTCACACACTCACATACTTAGAGTTCCTCTGTTCTCCAGCAGCCTTTTAGCCGCTAAGATGCTCTTTGATACTTAATATGCCTTTGTTTCATTTTGCTTGTAGCTTCCCCTGGCTGCAGCACATTTGAAATTCTCCTACTTTGTCCGTACATCCAGGTCTCTGTACCCTCCTCCCCAGACGGCCTTTCATCCTCCCTGCACCCCCGACATCTGCTCTCATCACTTTCCCATTCCCAGACTTTACCAGGACTGACTATCCTGGCCTCTCACTGAATATCCCTCTGCTTGCCTTCATAGGGAACAAACGCCTTTTGTGTGTGTGTGTGTGTGTGTGTGTGTGTGTGTGTGTGGCCACATGACTGCCTATGGTTTCTGGCTCCTTTTTAAGCCCAAGCCCTGCCTGGCAAGGGGCACTTTTTTTGCACGTGCCCAGGCGAGCTCATCTGCCCCTTTGATGCTCTGACCCGCAGACCCCAGCCTCTGCCTCCCCTCCACCCGCAAGTGACTCATTGTCTGCCGGTTACTCTGCTGGTCTGGAGATTACAGCTCCACCCTCCCTGCCTGGAGCCCCGATGGTTCCCAGATCCAGCCATGCAGCTCCTTCCTTCTGCCGCCTCTCTCAAGTAAGACTGGCAGCCCCGCACTAGTTCACAAGATCAGCCCAGCCTGGACATCTCTTCTGCCGGGAGCTGCAGGCAGAGGCAAACACAGGGCCTGTCACTGTTTCCAGGCAGGCCGCATCTTGGACGAGCCTGGACTAAGATGCCCCAGGGCTTCGCTCCAGACCTCCCCTGTTTCTACACCTGGTTTCGTTTTACTTGTCTCTAAAGGACACTGTGGTGGCTGCCAGCTGTAGGGGCAGAAGCCAGGGAGCTCTTGGGAAGCAAATATCAGGAACATGGCTCTCCCCCCCAGTGCCCATCCTCAGATCTGCATCCTGTGTCCTTTGTGATTCTCAGACCCCATGTTCATCTCCACTTCTCATCCGTAGAAGTCTGTGCCACCTTACCATAGCACCCTCTGGTGCAGGAGCCCTTAGACACATCTACTGGGTCCCAGGAATAGGAGACAGCCCCCTTTGTCACACACACCACTTTCTGATGTACCACTGGGAAAGAAAAACATACCACCAGTCACACCATGCGATGGCCTCAGCTGTAAGACGCGTGTTACTGGCAGATGACATAGTTGTTTAAGCCCACGGAACCTAGTGTCCCTTGCCATTTCCTGGGTAAGCTGCAGAGGCACATGCAGGCAGTGGGAGTCGGCAGGGGCAATCTGTCTGTCTGCCCACTGGCTGGAATCCCCTTTCACTTCCACTGACCCCCTGGGGCAGCTGCTATATGATCAGAGGCGGACAGAAACACCAAAGCCCATCCTGTTGGTCGCTTATCTACCAACCAAGGTCAATAATACTGACCATCATTGTAGCAGACACACATAGAACACCTACTCTGCGCCTGATGCTGTTCCTTCCCTTCATGGTGGTAACTCAGCATCTGAGCAGCATCCTGACAGCTGTTCTGTGAGACAGGGAGTAGAATTACCACCACCGCCATTTGGAGATGAGGGAACTGAGGCACAGGAACTTAGGTGACTTGCTCAAGGTCTCACATGGGTGGTAGAGACCGAGCTGGGATGATTGTAGAGTCCGTACCTTGCCAGCTATCCAGGTGCCATGTGAAGGCAGAGGTGGGTGTGCGATTGAGCAGTTATTTTTCTGGGGCTGCTGTGAGTTACAGGTCATTTGGGCCTCCACTGACCCTCCTTCTCTTTTGGCTTCTGCTTGGATGTTCTGCCGACCCTCCCTCTCTTTTGGTTGACTGACAGTACCGATTTACAGCTTACCTCCACTCTCTGAAGTGGACAGCTCCTATAAAAATCCATTTCACAGATGGGGAAACTGAGCTCCAAGCAGTGAAGCAGCCTGCGTGAAATCTCCCAGCTAGAGAGCATCAGGGCACAGTTCAAGCCCAGTCTGTGGAACCCCAGAGCCAGGACACTTAGTCATCACGTCCACGGCCTGCTCACCATTGTCCCCTCTCCTCTCCTCTCCTGGGAGTATTGTAGACATTGGTGTCACCTCATCAGAGAGGCATGCTCAACTCAGCCGTGTACAGACAGCCCAGATCCAGGCATACCCACAGACGCACACCCAGACATTCATGTTGCCAGGCTGTCTTTCTGTCCTTGTAAAATCCCCTGCCTGCCTCTGTCTGTCCATCCTCCTGAGTCTCTGGTTTTGTGGCTGCAAATCCCCATGTGTTATCGCTAACCAGCGTTTGCCTCGGAATGGCTTGTGTTGGCTTGCACCGTGATGAGAGCCTGCCCTGTGTCTCTCCGCTCTGCATCTGCCCGCGTGGCCTCTGCCAGCTGGCCCCTCAGGCCGAGGGGGTGATGGGTGGTGCCTCCCTTGCTCTCTGTCCTTTCCCTCTTGGTTGTAGGAATGCGGCTGTCCTGGCATCTGTGTTGTGTCGGGGCTGCCTGCTACCCACATCACATCTGCTCACAGCGTCCCAGGCCCCTCTACACCACTCCCTTTATTCTCTCCACGAAAACCACTCTGCTAGCAATAGGAAGACAAGGGCCATCCTTGACCAAATCGGGGAGTGGCTTGTGACATTGGAGGAAAGCGCCGAATGCCCCTGAGGTGCCCCCAGCCCCTCCCATGGCTCGGTGGCCCCCAGGAGGAGCGCGGGCCAGGAGGGGCAGCCGTGGGCAGGGCAGGCAGCAGGCGGCACCATCTGCAGCCATTCTTTGTGCTGGCAGCCGAGCGGTCCCTCCATCGCTGTGATCCGCTGGGCCTCGTGCTTGGCGTGCAAATGAGGTTCCAGATGCCCGGTGCCCCCCCGCACAAGAAGCGGTAACTAGGGGCCTGGGAGAAGAATGGAGCAATCTGGAAATTCATTTCTGTTTGTTCCAGCCTCGATGAATAGGCCGCTTCCCCCTCCAGCTGCAGCAGATGTGTGCTGGGCACCCGCGTCGGGGGCTTTTTGCCATGGTTTCTGGGCAGACAGAAACCAGAGTGGGGGCCTTTCCTCTCTGGCACCCTCCTCCCTGAGCAGATGGTGGCATGGTGAGGCCCACAGAGGGGGCAGGATACAGCTCTTAAGACACTATCAGCCACTGATCTCCCTTCCTGGAGAGGGAAACAGGTGCCCTGTTGGGAAGGGCACAGATTGTATGTCAACCTCGCTTGCCTCTTTGAACATCTTTGCCCACTGCACAGACCAGGCAGACATACTCAGCAATGCTGGTGGGACCCTTCACCATCCCACCCCATCCCCACAAGAACCACTGCCCTTCCTTCGCCCTTCGGTCCCAAGCAGGCCCCTGGGAGCGTAAGCACCTCGCTCCTAGCCAGCACGCAGCACGGCTGCATGGACAGTGTTCTCCTGCTGGTCCTAAAAGCTGCCTTCTGGCTCCTGCCCACCCAGTGAGGGGCAGGAAAGAGCCTGCTGCCCCTCAAGATGCCAGGCCTCACTCTCTACACTCTTGAAAGAGCCTCCCTGGGCCAGGGGCCCAAGTGGAGCCTGGCAGGGTCTCAGAGGGTCCCCAGCCTGCCTCTGCAGGCCTTGGGCTACTAGGGGAACCTATCCAAGGTCTGGGAGGTTCGAACTGGCAGCCCTGTGCCATCTCTCCAGGGACTTGTGTGTCTATGCCTCTTTCCCCATTGCCCGCTGAACATGGTAAAGGGTGTGACTCAGAAGAAGCAGGAGGAGTTTTTCATTGAGTCAGGGTGACTGGAGACCGTGGCCGCCTGGTTTGGGCCCCTTTTTTTTTTTTTTTTCATATATATTTATTTGGCTATGTTGCGTCTTAGTTGCCCTGTGACATGTGGGATCTTAGTTCCCTGACCAGGGAGCACACCCACATCCTCTGCACTGGCGCGTGGGGCTTTTAACCACTGGACCACCAGGGAAGTCCCGGTTTGGGCCTTTTGAAGAGTTTCGTCTCCTCCCCCACACTCTGGTTCAGCCTTGGGCTTCACCCACTGGAATGCACAGCAGGGGCACCATCTGTGTGTCTTCCCCTCCCCGCAGTGGTTGCTGTGAGCAAGTGACTTCCTCTGCCTGAGCCTCAGTCCGCTTATCTGTAGAATGGGAAGAACAGCTGATACCGTGGATCACAGGGGATGGATTCAAGGAAAGGACACGCAAGTGTGTTGCACAGTGCTCAGATGGCAGACCCTGGAGATGAGCTAGTGGGCTCTGCATCCTGTCCTGCTTCAGAAGGCTCCTGACTCCCTGACTGGGTTGACCCCTTAGAACTGTCGGGTCAGTCTGACTGATTACTGACGGCAGGAGCGGGGCATTGGCTGGGCTGTGATCTACCCATTTTGCTTCTGCAGTCTCCACAGTTTCCCCTTCTGCCCCTGACCACAGCCCTGGAGTCATGACTCCTCTTTCCCTGCCAGCAAACTGAGGCCCGGAGAGGGTCTGTGAGTTCCTCAGGGTCACACAGCGAGGTGATGACAACCCAGCCTTCCTGACTTCTGACTCCTTCCCCAAACCTCAGCTTTTGGACTGGCCAGAAACACTGGCACTGTTCAGGGTGAAGGAAAGTTGTTCTCTCATCCCCCAACACCCAGCTTATTCTGGTAGCGTTCCCTGGTTTCTGAGGCCTCCCCAAGCCTGGATGTGAAGGGTTCTCCTCCTGCCTTTGGTGCCCCCAGCAGACTCTGGCTCAGCCCCTGCCCACCCCTGGGCCACTCTGTGCCCTGGAAGCCCTTTGTCCTTTCAAGCGTCTGTGCCCAGTAGCACAGGGACCCGTTACAGGTTTGCCCAGAAGGTGGATGCACCTGTGCTCCTCCGGGCACTTTGCAGGGAAGGAGAACTCTGCAAGCACTCCTGGTCCAGATTTTGTTTAGACCTTGTGATTTTGGGGTTCCACTCACAGGGAGGAAGCCATGTTGAGCTGACTGTCCAGAGTCCGAGGGTGTGGGCCTCACTGATATGTTTGCAGGCAACCAGCAGTGCCTAACCGGGGGACACGCCAGACTGTGCCTGGCCTCCAGCCTTGGCCCCACCTCTGCGGTCCTCTCCGTTGTCTTGACTCTCCCCTCTTTGCCGTTACTCCCTGCCCTCCTCTGATCTTCTCCTTTAGCAACAGCAGATTTTCAGTCCTCTTTCCTTCAAGTGTTAATCCCACTGTACAGGCAAGAATACTGAGAGGGCAAGAATACTGGTGTTGAGGTGGGGGCAAAGCCAGCGTGGGGAGCTCCCAGCCTGGGTGGGCGAAGTGGGCCAGGGGCGGCAAGGCGCAGTGGCCAGTCACGAGCTTGCTGACCATCCTATCCTTCCTTGCAGCCCTGCTGTCCTCCTGGTGCGAGGAGCTCGGCCGCCTGCTGCTGCTCCGACATCAGAAGAGCCGCCAGAGCGACCCCCCCGGGAAACTCCCCATGCAGCCCCCCCTCAACTCCATGAGCTCCATGAAACCCACTCTGTCACACAGGTGAGTGGGGGTACACCACCAGGGGTGGGGCCAAGTACCACTTGGGTGGATGGTGGACAGCCACCCCTCAGGCCCCCAGGTCTTCTTGGACACTCCCAGGTGAGAGAACTGGGGTGGGGCCCCTGAATAGCCAGGAGGACAGTACATATTCTAAAATCCGGGTGTCGTATTTTAAATCCTCATGAGTGAATGCTGTTTGTCCCCCATCAAAACAGAAGTTGAAAGTGCCAGTCTTATCCAGCCTGACTGCTTTATCCTTTCGGCGGAGAGCTGTCTCTCCTTTAGGTTCTAGACTTTCGGCAGAAAGTTAGCATCCCTAAACCCAGAGCCTTCCCTCTTTCCTGAGTAGAGTCATAGGCAGGGCTGGAAGGGATTCAGGAAGGTCATTGGGCTGGGGGTCACAGCCCAGGCCACCCAGGCAGGAGTCGAGGGAGGCTGGGCCTTCAACACAGGGGCAAGGCCACAAAAACCCAGCATCACAGGTGACACTGGGCTTGCCAGAGGCCCCAGGCATTAAGGAACTGGCCAGTCTGCCCTCCACCAACCCCAGAAGGAGCACGTGGTCAGGACCGGCAAGTGTCCTCGTTAATTATCTGACAGGTCCCGCGCGGAGCAGGGCTGTTCTCTCGGAGCGCTCTGCAGGCTGACCCGGGAACAGCAGGGCCTGCTCTGCTGTCTGCTCTCCCAGTGCGAGTCCCTGCTGACCGCAGGGAGGAGCGTTTGCAGTCGGCGCTCCTCACTCATTACCCAGCCTGACCACGGCACCTGCAGCCCAGAGCGCGCTGCAGGAGGCCTGGGTCACACCATCAAGGCGCTGCCGGGAAGTCGGGTACTGGTCATGCTTTATAAATCGAATTAGAGGCAATTGATTCTTGGAGCCAGAAGGGGCGCTGAGAGCTCCTCGGGTCCAGCACCTGCTCGGGCAGGATGGGCTTTGGTTCCCTGCCTCACTCCGAAGTGCTTTCCACCACCTAGCCCCCCGCCCCTTCTCAGAGTCGCTGCCTCATCGCACCCTTGGTCTGACGCTCAGACGCTTCGAGCAGCCCCCTTCTGTGGGTGTTTCTGGGGTGGGGAACTATTGGCCTTTTGGGCCAGGGTAGTTTCTTATGGTGTAGGACTTTGTGGGGCATGTCATGTCTTGGTTCCTGCCCACTCAGTTCCTATAGTGACCCCCCAGACATTGCTAAAGAACTCTCACACATCTAAAGGACAGAGATATCACCTGTGGTTGAGAACCACCACTCCTGAGGCCAAACCCTCCTTCATCCACCTTCCCCCGCTTGACCCCGGCTGGGCTAGAAGCCACAGGTCTTCTCCAGCTGAATGCTGCCAGTCGCTGAGCACAGGCAGTGCAATCCAAGCCACACACTTTGCATTTACCCTTGTTACCTTTTAGCTCCTTAACTCTCCGTCCTGCCAGAATCATCCTGCCTCTCATCATCCCACATCTCACGTCTTTCTCAGCCACCCCTCCTCTGAGCCATTTCAGTAAAGCTGCTGCAGCTGATGACAGGCCAGCTCCTCTGGAGACCTGCCACAGACCTGCCTGGCCATAGCCAGCCCTTGGCCTGGTCTTTGCTGAGTTAAGCTGAAAGCATGAGACTGCCTGGTGCTGGGGTTAAACAGATGAAAGGGGTCTCTGATCCAGGAGCTGACTCTCGCTGGTTGGGGACGAAAGACTCGGTGAGGCAAAATTGGGAGCTGGTAGATCAACGCAGAGCTAGGGTTTGGTGACAGACAGGTTGGCCTTGGGGTTCTCTAGGAGGAAGGTGGCCAGACGGACACAGTCAAGAGGCTGCCCAGAGGAGGCGGACCTTGACCATGAAGGACTAGGATGGCATTCCAAAGTTCGAACTGGTTTTTTAAAGAAATGCTGTGACTGAAGAGCCGCTGTTTGGCACCCAGTGCTCTGCTACCACCCCTGCTTCAGCCTCCTGTGCATGCCCATGGGGTGCTAGAGAGGGCAAAGCAGTGGCCTCTGAGAGAAGGGAGAGCTCTGCCTGCGGGTAGGCTTGCTAAGTGTTGGTGAATAGCAGCACAGCAAGGCGATGGGTGTTCTGGACAATATCCTTCACTCCAGTGGCAGAACTGGGAGGGAAGCCCCAGAGTGGGACAGTGACTTCCCCAGAACACACAGCCAGGAAGGGGCAGGGTAGTGAACCACACACAGCGCTCTGCCCTTCACCCTCTTCCCCTCTGGCCATTCAAGACCAGTGACATGGTTTCTGGTCATTAGCCTGATCCTGATCCACACCTCTCCCCATTTCCCAATTTATAGTGGGGCAGTTGAGGCCAGAAATAAGTGTCATCTGTTGAACAAGGCCCAACCCACGTCCCTTCAGGCCAGAGCTGTTCTGAGGGCACGTTGTGGCCTGTGATTGGAGATTGGCTGCTCTCTGCCTATAACTTCGTGAATTTCCTCCAGGTGGAGAGTCTCTCATTTTTAGAGACACTCCACTGGGACGCCTCACCTTCTAAGTCCCTCCTGTAATTTCCCAAACAGGACGGAAAGGAAGTAGAAGAGAAAGCCAGGTACTGTCACAGTAGGAAACTCAATGCCTGCCCTCCCCCACAGCTGTGTCAGGTGACTTACAGGGAGGAAGCTCCTCTCCGCCTTTCATTAAGGAAACCTTGGGTGGGGGGTGCGCTTAGGGACCCTGCATGTACATGATTCGGTGCTTGGAGATGTGTGGCTGTTCCAAGACGCAGGGGTCCTTGTCTGAATTTTCTGAGGACAAGCAAACAGGAAAGGGTGAGGGAGCCAAGATGCTCGAAGTCCCAGGCTGTTGGGTGGGGAGGCTGTGACTGTTTTATTTCTGTAGTTCAGGCATCACAGTCACATCCATTACAGGCCATGGAGGTCGGCACTGCAGCATCACTCTGTGAGTCGGAGCCTGTGCCTCTGACCTCTGGAAGCAGCTTCTGAGCATGTCGGCAGTTGGGAGGAACCCTGGGTACCCACATGTCTGGCTCGAGCTCAGTGGTTTGTGGGTTCGTCGCTGTCTGGTCCTGACCACTGAACTGTCGACAGGCCGTCCTTCGACTTTCCAGACGCACACAGAGCGCTGCACAGAAGGGACCCGGGAAAGGTCGGTCCAGGGCAGCTGGGGCCTCAGGCCTGGGGCCAGGCAGCAGGATCCCTTAATAGTCCCTGCGGTGACCCAGACTTGATGCCTACAAAGATTTCTGCCTTCTCTCAGATTTTTAATGAGTGGCTCAAAAAGCCATTGTGATTAACACATTGTCCTTATGCAAATTGTGAAGGTAATTGAAAGCCTAATAAATCTTGTTTACACTCTTAATTTGATTACAATCAAAGTCCACCAGAGCTGGGGAAGCCTCCAAGACCAAGGGGTGCTACCCTTCCGCTTCCAGGTGAGGGGTTTGCAGCTCCTGGAGGGGAATTTTCTGGGAGGGGCCTTGGGGCTCCCCTTGGGTCCTGGGTGGGCCCAGGGCTGCTGTCTGTGCTGCAGGCAGGGTACAAGCCCTGGAGCCAAGCTGCTGGGCATCTGGTTTCATCTCTGCTGTCTCCTAGGTGGGTCACTTTGGGCTATTCTGTAACCTCTCTGTCTGCCTCAGTTTCCTCATGTGTAAAAATGGAACAACTGCAGCACAGGACTTAACAACACACTTGTCACCATGCCTGGGCACAGGTCACTCCACGGACGAGTCATTATTCTCTGAACCTTCAGCCGGGTACCACCAGGCTCAAATGTCCTCATTCACGGCCAGCTAACAAAGAAGGGATCAAGTAAAGCTGACCCCTAGTGCTTTGTCTTTCCTTGGTACCATCACACCACCTTCACCGCTTTCATTTTTAGCTCTTTTTTTGCATAGCCACACCGAAAGCTCAGTTTGTTATAGATTCCCCCTCTAACCCCCGGGAAAAAAGAAGCAATGAAAGGGAGGTTGGAGGATCTATAAATCCTGCTCCATCAGTTCCAGATTGCCAAGATGCAAGGATATTTTCCTTTCCTCCTTCCTCTGGAAAAAATTTAAAACCCTCTAATACGCAGTTAGCTGAACAAGTTCCTCTCTGAGTTTCACCGCAGGGAGGGAAGGAAGCGGTCCCCAGTAATTGTGATGATGGAGAGTGCTGTTAATGGTCCCCCTAAATTAAAGAGAGTGGGAGCTTCAGCTCCTCACTGGCTTGGTGTTTCATTAGTGGTAACACTACAGCCTTACGCAGAGACGGGACCAGTATAGCCAGATCAGGGAAATTAATTAGGGTCTGACAATACCCTTAATAGGAATTTGTTATTTCCCCCAAATAAAGTGGCTGTTAGAAGTGCAAGGGAAGAAATAACTCAGCCCTCCCTTCTTCTTCCCTCCATGAATGTCTGTGTAGATACTTCCATAGGAGGTGCCCAAGAACTGACAGTCATAGCTCCCTCTTTACTCATTTTCTCAAATTTAGCAAACCTCGGTCATGGGGCTGGCAAACAGACAAACTGCTGTAACTGCAATGTGAAGAGCTCTTCATAAAATATGTGGGAAAAAGTGCTGAAGGAACAGAGGAAAATGCCCTTTGTGTTTTGCATTGGAGAGTCACAGAAGGGGACATCCAGGCTGGGCTTCAAAGTATAGATAGGAGTTTTCTAGATAAAGAAAGAAGGCTGAGGAAAGCCTCGGAGGCTTGGAACACAAGTTCAACAGGCAGAAATGATAATAACACCCCCTCCCACTGATAAGCTTATTTGCAAAACTTCTAAGCACCATCATTGTATCATCAAATAAATATGAGTACTTTCATCCCATTTGAGCTAGAGAAATGGAGAGAAAGGTATAGGTACAGCTGAGCAGAGACGACTGCAATACACTGGACTAAACTTTACCTGTATTTGTATGCTTCATCCTAAAAGAGTATTAGTCCCACTTTACAGATGAGAACATTGAGGCTGACTTAAGTAACATTTCTCAGGTCGTAGGAATCATCAGTGGCCAACCATGGCCAAGGTTTGACCTCAAAGAATCTTAAGTTCACAGCCTGGATAGTTAACCACTGGGCTGAGAGGCCTCCCTCTGCCATTTGAACATTAGCTAAAAAAAGTTTAGTCAGAGCCCTTGAATATTTGCCAATACACTCAGTCCAGGCCAAAGCTAGTGATGTGGTGTATTAAAGTGTTTTTTCCTGGGACACTGTTTGGGTTTCATCTGCAGCCAGTCTTTGAAGCATAACTTTATGTCCCCTCGATGCCTTCACTGAGTAGCTTCTGAAAGACAACTTCCCCAAGAATTTTTGGGAAGCTCTGCCCCTTCTTGGAGTTCTCATGGACCTCTGGATCGCCTTTATAATGTGTGCTTGCTTGCATCATTGCCATCCTTATAAAGGGAAGTGCCACCTTACTGGACCCTAAGCTCCCTGTTGTTGTTGTTCAGTTGTTAAGTCGGATCGGACTCTTTGCCACCCCGTGGAGTGCAGCACGCCAGACTTCCCTGTCCTTCACCATCTCCTGGAGCTTGCTCAATCTCACATCCATTGAGTCAGTGATGCCATCCAACCATCTCATCCTCTGTCGTCCCCTTCTCCTCCTGCCTTCAGTCTTTCCCAGCATCAGGGTCTTTTCCAGTGAATCAGTTCTTGGCATCAGATGGCCAAAGTATTGAAGCTTCAGCTCCAGCATCAGTCTTTCCAATGAATATTCAAGGTTGATTTCCTTTAGCATTGGCCAGACCCACTGTCAACCTTGTGAGACTGGGAGCCTCAGATCCTATGAGAGGCATCTGTTGAGCTCGCTTCAAGGGATCACATGAGTTCTTGGGTGAAAGTCACTTCACACAGTTCCTTGCATGTAAAAGCCTCTCAGTGAATCATAGTAACGATACCAACAGCCAGTAGTTTCAAGGTGCGGGAGGTGTGCTGGGCCTTGCCTTACCCATGTGAGCTCACTAAATCCTCATGACTGCCTCAGAGAGGGGCTATTCTTATCCCTGGGCGTGGTGAGGGGTGGCCTCAGTGGACACGGAGGCATCGTGAGAGTGTAGCCACTTCATTAGCTTTCCTCTGCCCGCCTCCCTGGAGGGTAGGGCCTCCCCCTTCCTGAGTGGTAGTGCCTGAGAAGTCACAAGCGCACTGTCGGTGGTCGGCAGTCAGGCTGAGTGAGTGAGTGCATTCATTCATTCTCAGACGTCGCTCTGGGGGCTGGCACAGAGGGGTGGTGTTTCTCCTTGGCACTTTGGTTAATAGAGACTTCCTGAGCCCTGCAGGTGTGTGAAGACACCATGCCAGGCACAGGTAGCCGGAGAGCTCAGGGCTCCTGGGGCAGAAGGAAAAGGGTAGGGAGGTACTCGGGCCCCAAGCATGTGAGGAGCAAGTGGAGGTCAGGTCAGTGGACGTGGTGCAGGCTTCCTGCTAGAGGGGGCCTTTGGAGGAGGAGCCTAAAGATGAGTGACATGTTTCAAGGTAAGGAGGGAGCATCCCAGGCCTATATCTGGAGGCCCAGAGGGAGGGGAGTGGCTGCCCTGGATTGGGAGTTGCTTGGCAGGTAGAACGCTGCTGAGGTTGCTAGTGGTTCTGGCGTTGGTGCCTCTGCAGGTGGGGCAGGTTTGGCTGGGCAGGGCTGTGGCCTGTGGCCTGAGACCAGGCCATGCCAGATTGGAGGTGTGCAGAGTTGGGCAGGACTACTAAGGGTGGGTTCTCATATCTCAGGGGACCTCCCTCTAAACTAAGACCAGCTATGGACAGGAGGAGAGCAGCAGTTCCTGTGGGCGGCCAGGGACCTCTGACCCAGGCTGAGCCCGTACACTGGTGAAATAGTACTTGCGGAGGAGGGACACAGCCTCAGGGCACCCCCAGGCCCCTTGACCTCCTCATCATCGCCCTGAACCCCTCCCACCCTGGTTGGACCCAAGGAGCCTGGCTTGTCCTTGATGCTGGGGCCTCAGGAGCCAAGCGGGCCTCCTCCCCTCCCCCGACAGCAGTGTCTGAGTCTGGGCAGAGGCGTTGGCAGGGCTGACTGCCACCACGGGCCTGTGGGGGCGAGCAGCTCCCCCGCGCCAGCGGGCGCCGTCTCCCCAGGAGATGAGTCACAGCCGAGTCAGTGCGCCTGCCGCTTCTGCTTCTGCAGCAGGTGTGAGCGGGGGCGAGCGAGTCCCCAAGACCACCCCTCCGTGCGGGTGCCCGTCTCCTCCTCCCCTCATGCACAGCATCACGCCTGTGGGGCCCCTCTGTGTGGACACACACAGACATGTTCCCACACACGCACCCCGAGTCTGCATCTGGGCTCCGGGGTGAACCTTCCAGCCAGACAGCGGGATGCCCAGTTTGGGAACCCGGGTTAAGTTTGCTTCTCACTGAGCCTGGGGTGGAGGGGACAAAACAGGAAGGAGCCGGTTTCCGCCCACAAGGCCCACCCACAAGCTACAGGGCAGTTGGGAGCTTGCTCACAGGCCTGTATCCCGGTGAGCCGGGGCCTCCCCGCCTGAGGTGGTGAGGCAGCAGCTGGTGGTTCGTGGGGAGCTCCCAGGGGCCCTGCTTCCTGAGTCTTCCTGGTAAGAACCTCGGCCACAGAGGTTGTGGCCTGGAGGGCTGGTGGGAGTTTGTGGGGCAGGAATTCTGGGGCGAGAGGATGGACCTCGGCCTGGGCTCTGCTCAGTTTAGTTTAGTCCAGGCACGTGTAGGGCAACAGCTACACAGGAGGGAGGGTGTCCAGGGGTCTCCTCTTTGTTGTTTAAAACCATAGCCTGCGCGGCCTTCCTGTGAGACTGGAATGGCAACCCTGGGACTAGGTGCTACCCTGGGGTCCCCAGCAACCTCCTGGGAAGGCAGGGCTGCTTCCAGCCCAGCTGTGCCGAGGAGCAGACTCTGCTTGTTTTCCTGTGCATCTCCATCCTGCCCAGGCTCCCTGGGCTTCCAGGCCCCCCAGCAGCACCCCCAGGTGTAGAGAGTATGAGCTGTCAGTCACCTTTGGCCTATGCATCTGGGCCTCACTCGTTTCCGCTGACCCGCATCACATCTGGACTGCAGAGGGAGGAGGTGGGCAGAGGGACTGGTTCCCTGAGGAGGGCTCCTCACCCCCCAGTTCTAGGCCCACTGTTTTCCTCCCAGAAATCATGAGTAATGCTGAAGTTACTCAGTGTCACTTTCCAGTTAAGAAAGACTTTTTGTCTGCAGTCTCCCCTTAGAGCCACATCATCAGACTTAGGCCATGGAGACCTGTGTTCAGACTTCTGAAGGCTTCCCAGGTGGTGCTAGCGGTAAAGAACTCACCTACTAATGCAGGAGACATAAGAGGCTGAGTTCAATCCCTGGGTCAGAAAGATTCCCTGGAGGAGGGCATGGCAACCCACTCTAATAATCTTGTCTGGAGAATCCCATGGACGGAGGAGCCTGGAGGGCTATGGCCCATAGGGTCGCAGAGTCAGACGCGACTGAAGCAACTTAGCACGCACACCTGAGACTCTCAGCAATGCGCAGATTTACCCCATGACTAGGGTGCATGTGTTCTCATGTATAACATCAGGAAGTCAATTCAAAGGGTAATATTCCTCCGTGCTCTGTGCTCACTGATAGCTTTCTTTTATTCCCTCCGTTTTCCCCCTTTTGCTGGTTCGGTATCACAACACACTCATGTGTCATGACCTGCAGTTTGAAGACCGAATAGAATGGGAGTAGGGGTAGGTGTTGTTCTTACGCCCATTTGACAGATGGGGAGACTGAGTACAGACAGGCTTGGAAGTTTGCACTGGGGCCCTGAGCCAGGAAGGGGCAGCCATAGGACTGGTACCCAGGGTACCAAAAAAAAAAAACCAGGCGAGAGTGAGAGGAAAAGGGAATAGGGGTGAGTTGCTCTTCCCCAGGAGGTCAGGGCAGCATCTCCAGTGAGGCAACTTCTGAGCAGAGACAAGAAGGAAGCCAGGGGCTGGCCAGGCAGAGAGGGTATCCGGGCAAGGGAAGAACAAGCATGAGCCGTCAGTGACACCATCCTCCGTTCAGCCTGACCTGACTTAACCGAGGGCCCTGCCCGGCAAAGAGCAGTACACAAGGCTCAGACCCCCATTCCCTCAAACCTGGGGCCCCCTGTCCCTCTGTCCTGCAGGCCTGCACCTTTTCCTGGAAATCTGACCTCCAGGGCCTGAGCTGGCTGCCCTGCTGGGGTTCAGGTGTCTCCAGGCGTGAGTGAGCGCATTGGTCTTCTGCTGACTTCCTGTGATGAAGGTGCAAGTCAGACAGAGGCGTGAGGTGCTTTCCTAGCAAGCCGCGCTCCTCCAGAGCCCCCTTCCCCCTCCTGCCCCTGCTGCCTTGCCGACCTCAGCCCAGTCGGAATGCCGTGGGCAGAGGTGGTGGCACAGACGTGGGTGCTCGGCGCGTCTTCTCTTCCTGGGGCCGCTTCTGGGATTTTCTCTCGGTGAGAGGTGCCAGAAAAGTCAGCGCAGGATGGACCCCAGGGGACAGACTGCCCCAGCCCGGCACTTCCAGGGACTGGGACCCTAGCGGATCCTGTATGCTCTTACCTCGCCGGCTCCGGCTCGAGCTTGTGCCCCGGCTCCCCTCCCTGGGGTCTGCTGGGCCTCACTCTCCATTTGTGCCATGGCAACTAGTAGAAAGCTATTACTGAGCACTTATGATGTGAAGGGCCAGGCATGGGGCCTTGCTTCTGATGACTGGGGGCTCCTGGGGAGATGTCATCAAACAAGGTGGGTACTGCTGGGACTAGAGCGGAGACTGGGGAGATAGGGGAAAGGCTGGGGTGGGGGTCGGCTCCTGGGGAAGTGAGAGCCAAGGTGGTAAGCAGGGTAGGATGGGATTAGTCAGTGGGGTGAGCTGTTCTGCAGTGTGAGTTGGGACTTTGCGTGTGAACCCTGAAAGCCACTAAAGGTCTTTGCTTGTGTCTCAGGGGCCTGAGGGAGATGAGTTTGGCAGGATGTGCATGAGAGTTTGGATGGGAGCAAGGGAGGAAGCACAGCAGGGAGGCCAGTACCTGTCATCTGGGGAGAAAAAGTGACTTGAGGATCCTCCTTCCAAAGACCAAGTCAGCTGAGCGGGGCAGCCAGCTCACCATGAGGGCTTAGGAAGAGGGAAGAGCCAAGACTCAGACTGGGGCCGGCCCTGCTGACCTTTTCTGAGAAGTGCAAATTAGTTGCTCAGTCGTGTCCGACTCTTTGCGACCCCATGGATTACAGCCCTCCAGGCTCCTCTGTCCATGGGATTTCCCAGGCAAAAGTACTGGAGTGGGTTACCATTTCCTTCCCCAGAGAATCTTCCTGACCCAGGGATCAAACCTGGGTCTCCTGCATTGCATTTTTTTTATCATCTGAGCCACCAGAGCAGCCCTTTCTGAGAAGGGATGGGTAGTTTTGAGGGGAAGTTGGTGCCAAGGAGCCAGAGCTCTTTCTGGAGCACCTCTTAGAGCAGCTTGTGGTCGAAGGCAGAGCTTAAACTGAGTTGCAGGTCTCTTCTTCCATAGCGTGACCTGTGGACTTGGTCTCACAGGAGACAGACAACCATGGGGGTGGCACCTCTGCAGTGATGACGGGAGAGCTGGTCACTGTCACACAACAGGACGCCGTGCCAGGCTCAGGGGATTCAGAACGGAAAACGGCCAGGAGCCGCAGAGCATGGTGGGGTGACGGGGCATGCCTCCCTCTGAGCCTGTGTCTGCAACCCCTGAGGACCCTCCTCTGTCTCTCTCTGCAGTGATGGGTCATTCCCCTATGACTCTGTCCCCTGGCAACAGAACACCAACCAGCCTCCCGGCTCCCTCTCCGTGGTCACCACTGTTTGGGGAGTGACCAACACATCCCAGAGCCAGGTAAGAGCCTGTCATCCGCCCAGCCACAGCCCCTTCCAGGCGGGACCATCCATCATGGTCACCTTGCCATGCTAGCCCCGCTGGCTCTCCCGGGCTCTTCCCCTGCTGGAAAGACCAGCTGTCAGGGCACACTGAGCTGTGGACACGCCTCTACCCAGGATGGGCCCGCCCATGCCCCAGGAGGGTGCCACCAGGCCCTGTGCATTGCCCCAGCTCTAGGGCCTTGCTGGGGCAATGGCTTTCACTTGACAGAGAGCAAAGGGTTCTTTCCTGGCTCACGTTTACTTAGGTTCGATTAACAGGAGAACTTCCTGGATGTTATTGAGCTCAGGATCCCAACACTTGGAGTCTTTGACCCTGGATGGCCTGGGTTAGATTTCAGTGAAAGATTGAGCCTAAAACTTGTGACAGACTCCACCCCGCATCCCTCGTCTACCTTGCCTCCCGCTCTTGTTCCTTCCTCTTTCCTCCACACCTACATTCCTGCCACCTGGCCACGTGAATGGCTCAGGGCCACTTGCCACCCTGGAGAGAACCGGCGCACTTTACCTGCGGTCTTGGGCCACAAGGAGCCCCTCTGCCAGGACCCTGCCACCCTCCAAAGCTAGAGGATTGGGCTTCCCTTGGCCCTCACAGAGCAGCAGCGCAGAGCCTCCGTGTGGCCTGACCCTTGGGCATCCAGGCTGCCTTGTAGGACGGAAAGACTGAGAAGTCCAGGCCTTTCCCACCTGCGGCCAGGTGTGGGATCAGCCTCACCTTGTTCCACCCTGGGATGACGTTCACATCTACAAAGCCTGCTTCCAGGCTGGGTTACCCGCTTCTAATACTGTGTGTAATGTGCTAGCAGTTCATGCCCAGAGGAAAGTGAAAAGCCCTCCGCCCTTTTCCTCCTCTTCCTCTGTTGCCCTCCCTCTGTTTTGATGCTTCCTCCACCCCCACCCCCGCCATTTCTCCTTTTCCCTCCCTATACCACTTGGGGTACCCGTGTGGGTGACAGCCCCTCTCTCTGCCCACAGGTCCTTGGGAACCCTATGGCCAATGCCAACAACCCCATGAATCCAGGCGGCAACCCCATGGCGTCGGGCATGACCACCAGCAACCCCGGCCTCAACTCCCCACAGTTTGCTGGGCAGCAGCAGCAGTTCTCAGCCAAGGCCGGCCCCACTCAGCCCTACATCCAGCAGAGCATGTACGGCCGGCCCAACTACCCCGGCAGCGGGGGCTTCGGGGCCAGGTGAGCAGGGCCGGCCCGCAGGTCACATGCAGTGCAGCTAGGTGGCGTTCTGAGGGCCGTGACCCCGTGGGGTTGCCCAGAATGACCCTGCTCTGCGTTGCACCATTACAAGTTGGGAGACACTGAGACAGCTGGGGTGCAGAAGGTCCACTGTACTGTGCTGCTCGTGGAGGCGGAAGTGCGCAGGGACTGGGGTCCCGCGGTTCAGGAGTAAGGGAGGGAGATGGCAAGGAACCCCAGGAAGGCACTCCAGGGACGTGAGGTGGGGCAGAGGCGCCCCATCCCTCCCCTCACTGCCCGTCCTGCCCTGTCCAGGACTGCCCTGTGGCCTCACCCCTCCCAGATCCCCAGGGTTGACCGCAGCCCTGCCAGGGGTCAGTGCAGTGGGGTCTCCTGGCTAAACACAGCTGCATCCCCATCCTACCATCTTCTGCTGGGGGCTGTGGGACAGTGGCTCGGGTTCTCTGAGACTCGGCGTCTTCCTCCAGGAGATGGGCTCACTGGGGTGGCCGAGAGTGCCATGACCTAGGGTGTAGGAGCGGGCCCCCACTAGGACCCAGATGGGGCTCCAGGCACACAGCTACTTGGTGGTTGCCAAGTAGCTGAGGGACTGACAGCCTGCGGGAGGCCCCTGTCCCCACTGGGCTCTGAGTCTAGACCTCCCCGCTCCATGAGCTAAGGGCGGGAGAGCCTGGAACGGCCCAACCTCTCTCTCCACACCCAGGGCTGACTGTGGGTTTATCTTTGGGCTCAGGAAACATCTAACTGACCCTTCTTTTCTCCCTCACAGTTACCCTGCGGGTCCGAATGCCCCAGCAGGCTTGGGTGTCCCTCCACACACCAGGCCACCCGCTGACTTCACTCAGCCAGCAGCCGCCGCTGCAGCAGCTGCAGTGGCGGCGGCGGCAGCCACGGCCACGGCCACGGCCACGGCCACCGTGGCAGCCTTGCAAGAAACACAGAATAAGGACATAAACCAGTATGGACCGGTAAGGGCCACGCTAGTCCTGGTCCACTCCACAGACGGCCCCGGGGGTCGGAGTCGGGCTGTCCGCATCTGTGTGCTGGGAGGAGCAGGTGGTGTCAGGGTGCATTTAGGTTTTCCTAGAAGCACAGGGAGGGGCTGTGTGTTGAGCTGTGGGTGTGTCAGTGTGATTGAGGGTGGTGGGGGGTGTTTGGGAGCTTGTGTGGTTCTGCGTGTTACTTGTGTGTCTTTGTATGGGGAAAGATGTTCCGTAATCTGGCTCCTGCTTAACCGAAGAGCTGGCTGTGTCTAAAGCAGCCGCGATGCCATTCTGCCCCCTGGTATCCTCTGAAGACCAGGGCTCCGCTAGTTGTCTCATCTGTGGACTTTGCCCAGGTCCCAGCTCTGACCTTCAGAAGGATGGGATGGGGTGTGAGGAGAGGGGGGGCCCTCGCAGAAATGCAGGACGGGTGTGGAGGTTGGGAATTTAAGTTTGGGGACAGCAGGGCAGGTGGGCAGAGATAGGCAGAACTGAATCCACCTCAGACTTTATGGAGAGAAGGTGTGAATCTATTGACTGAGAAACAAGGGCGGGGCCAGGGCTTCCAGGAAAGGGGCTCTTGCCTCCATCCTCATCCACCTCCATTCTCCCATGCCCCTCCCCACCACTGCACCCCCTTTCTCATTCCCTGCCTGCCTCCCTGGAAATGCTGCCTGTGCATTGGCGTGACTGCGCCCCACCCCTCAACACCCCTCGGGCTGCATCTTTCCTGTGCGGCCCGCAGAGGGCAGCAGTGAGCCCAGGCGGCCAGTGGTCCTTTGGAGGCTGGTCACCAGCTGCAGCCACACAGGAAAGTGCCCCAACTCCCAGTCCTGAACCCCCACACTTCCCCCACCCTTCCTTCCCTGCACTTTCAATGCATGTGGCATTTTATTCTTTTTTTTTTTCTTCTTCTCCCGTTGAAGGTCTGTTCCTCTTTCCAGATGGGTCCCACCCAGGCGTATAACAGCCAATTCATGAACCAGCCCGGGCCTCGGGGGCCTGCCTCCATGGGGGGCAGCATGAACCCCGCAAGCATGGCGGCTGGCATGACACCCTCGGGGATGAGCGGCCCTCCCATGGGCATGAACCAACCCCGGCCGCCCGGCATCAGCCCCTTTGGCACACATGGGCAGCGGATGCCCCAGCAGACGTACCCGGGCCCCCGGCCCCAGTCCCTTCCCATTCAGAGCATAAAGAGGCCATACCCTGGAGAGGTGAGTGTGGTAGCAGGCAGACGGCGGGCAGGATGGGTGGCAGGGAGGACCTGGGACTTGAAGACACGGGTGCTGTGGGCAGTACCTTGAAAAGGGCATGGATTGACCCTCAGGAAACCTGAACCAAAAGGCAGAGTCTTAGGAGTCAGGTGCTTCTGAGTTTAAGGTCAGCACTGGTATGTCCTATCAAGAAGACCTTGAGCAAGTCATGTCTCCTCCTGGAATCTCCATTTATTTCTTTCATGACCATCCAGCCCATGTCATGGGGCGGCCTGGAAGTCTTGAGTGAGGGGATGTACCTGGAGCTCCTGGCCCTGGGGCTGGCATGAGCAGGAACTCAGCAAGCAGTGACTGCCCTTAGGACTCTCTTCTGTCTTAACGCAGACAATAGCTGGGCGACTTAGGGTAAGGAACCAAGGTCACCTTGAGTCCACATTCCTCACACCCACGTGAGGGCATCTCACCCGAGAGAGAGAGAGAGGAGACAAAGCCCTGTGATGATCTGAAGGCCCTGCACCTTGGAGAAGTGACTGGAAGGCAGGCAGCATGTTCCCGGGGCTCTGCCAGGAGCACGGCTGCCTATGAGGCTACACAGCCCGCTCGGCCACAGGACTGGGGAAGACCAAGGGAGGCAAACCCACACCTCCTGTCCTCCAGGAGCCAGGACTTCAGCCGGAAGGAGGCGGTCTAAGTCAGAAGCCACAAAGGAATGATGCACCATGGGGTGTTTGGAACTCAGTGTGAGGTCTGAAGAAGACTTCCTGGAGGGGGCGTCACAGGGCCTTCCGAGAGCACTCAGAAAATAAGTTGGCAGTGAGTGGCCTATGTGGGTACCTAGGTAAAGGTTTAGTTCACCTGCAGAAGACACAGAGATGCTTCTTGGGAGGTCCACCTTGATTCCTCACCCGGACAGAGCCCATCCCGAGCATCTCCCAGTGCCCTGCTTGCACACCTTTTCTCAGATTGGCTCCACCCCCTCTCAGAACTGTGCCTTCTGCTTGGGCTTACTGTGGGGTTAAAGCCCAAAGACCTCAAGTTCCTCGAAGGTCTGTGTGCATCCACTGCTCCCTTGGGCTAGAAGATGGCTTGGCCACTGATGGAGGTGCCCTGGGTCCAAGACGGGAGAGGTCAGGGTCAAACAAGATCAAGCCCAGACCTCCTCCAGGTTGGCACTAGCTCAGGGAGAAGCCAGAGAAGGACAGCAGCACCCGAGGCCCTCACTGTCCTTGGGGATGGGAGGACCTGTGCACTTCACTCCCATGCACAGTGCCCACACGAGTTCAGGGCCTTCTCAGCCCCCTCCATGTTCAAAATCCCAGCGTCTCCACTGGCTGAGCTGGCAGTGCATCTATAGGCCCAGCCTCAGGACCGCTGGCACCCAAGGAGGTGACCACAGAAGAGGCAGCAGATTTCCCAGCGTCAGCCTGGTGTCAGCCCTGCCCCTGTACGTTGTTGGCTCCCCAGCTCTTGCCTGCCACAGCAGGGCACACCAAAGGCTCTCGGTTATCTTTACTATCTTATGTATCTTTATGTGCTGTAAACTGCTGAGGCTACCCAGCTACACAATACCTGACACTGGACTGTGACACCGGGGGGGCCACAGCCTGCACAGCTTGAGCCTGTCTGGGGATCTCTAAGTACATACATGCTCATAGAACCTCTCAGGTTGTCGGAACCCTGGAGCAGGGGCTGGGGTCAGTCACCTGGTCCTGCACAGGACGCTGCTCGTTGACAGTCCCCAGCGTCCACTTCCTGTCCTGCAGTGATGTGACAGGAATCCCACCATAACACAGAACAGCTGCCGAATGGCAGTAATGTGAGCTGCGCCAAGTTCTTCACTGCTGATGCAAACCTGGCTCCCCTCTGCCGCTTGCCCTCTGCCCTTCTTTCATGGATTGAGCAAGTATTAATTGCTGGCCTATTCTCTGCCAGACACTGGGACATAGCCATCTCCTGTACCTCCGAGCCGAGAGGGCAAGAGAGACAGCTAACAGACAAGGAGTTTCAACAGACAGGGAAGGAGCACCAACTCTGCAGGATGTAATGACGTAGGGTGCCCCAGGGTCACCTCATCTTACAAATGAGGAAGCAACTGGAGGGTGGGGAATGGCTCTCCCAGGACAGTGATCCTGCTCCTCCCAGGAACGGTTGCCTTCCCTGAGAAGGGGTTGTTTTGTCCCTTCACCAGCCTGATTGTCCCAGCCTCTGCATGGATGACCCAGAACTCAATACCAGTGTGTTCTGCTCAGTGTTGGGTAGGCAGGGACAGAGCTGCCCAGATTCAGGGGCCCACCTTTGCATAAGTGCCTCCTGTTGTCTGTCACAAACCAAGCACCAGGAGAAACCCAAAAGGGGCTTCGGAATCAAGTGCCCACCTGATGGTGTGAACAAGAGGCTCTGGAAGTGCCCAGGGGCGTGGGGCTTCCAGAAAGACAGCTTCCAGGGGAGATGGCCCCTTGAGAAGACAGGCCAGCTGTTATGTCCCTGCATGTCATGGCAGGACGCGGCCCCAGGCATCATCTGCTTCAGCTGCTCCTCTTTGCAGGCAGGGTGGACGTTTTGTGGGTGGCAGCCATCAGGGAGAGGAGAGGAGGCGGTCCCAGCACTGGTGGGCAGCTTGGCTTCCAGACACTGATGACCTTTCCCTGCTCCTTTCTTTGCCACCACAGCCTAACTATGGAAACCAGCAATACGGACCAAACAGCCAGTTCCCCACCCAGCCAGGCCAGTACCCTACCCCCAACCCCCCGCGGCCGCTCACCTCTCCCAACTACCCCGGGCAGCGGATGCCCAGCCAGCCGAGCACCGGGCAGTACCCGCCCCCCACGGTCAACATGGGGCAGTATTATAAGGTGAGTCCCGCTGCTGCACAGGCCCCTTCTCTCCTCACCAGCTCAGCTCCCTTCGCCCCCGCCTGTGTCATCCTGGCCCTGGGCAGCCCCTGAGGTCACCAGGAGGCAGGCAGAGATTTCTGGATGTGACCTTGTATGCGCCGAGCTGTGCGTGTGGTTACCAAAATGAAAGACTGGCTTTTCTTGGTTCCTGTTCTCACGGGGCTCAGACGATGGTTTTCCTTCTCCTTTTATTATTATAGTGCATGTAAGATAATAACAATGAAGGAAATAGATTTTTTTAAGAAAAAGCACCCACTCAAATATATTTACGTTTGATTATTCTGTGCACATGTGCACCAACAATGTTCTATGGCTGTTATTACCGTTATAATTTTGAACCTCTTTCTTTTACTTGACAGTGTGTTACTTATTGCTACAGTCCCAGTGTTGTCACTTTTAATGGCTGCCTAACAATCTCCCGAGAACCATATGGCATTTTATCCTTTCTGTTGGACATTTGGGGTTTTCCCTGCAGTTTCACTTTTGAAATAGTACTATAATATTTTCAGGCACGTAACTCTTTTCCTCTTTGGGATTACTATAAAGTACATTCTCAGAAGCGAGGAAGACTCTGGAAATAATTTACACCTATTTGCTCATGAATCATGCCAACTTACATGACCACCCACCACTTGGCTTACGTGGACTTACTATTTTTACCCCAACTTCAGCACATTAGGTGTTGCTATTTCTATAAACTCACTAAGTTAGTAGTGATGGGTAGAGAGAAGCAAAACACTGCCCACGGCGGTGACCTGCTCTGCCCCCACCCTGCCCCCCACCCCAGCACTGGGCGGGCCTCTTCACCATCCCCTGTCCTTCTGGAAGATTTTCATTTCAGGAGGGAGAGAGGGTTTCTGGTAGATTTTCTGCCTTCCATTCATGGCTTTGTTTATCTTGCTTTACCAGCCAGAGCAGTTTAATGGACAAAATAACACCTTCTCTGGAAGCAGCTACAGCAACTACAGCCAAGGGAACGTCAATAGGGTATGTTTCAGTTTCCTTCTTGGGGATTATAACCCACGTGCACTGTGTTAGAGGGGGCCTCACTGTTTCTGCCCCAGTCTTCCTGGACGTTAGTAGGGCCATCTGCTCCAAGCCACAGAGATGCTTAGAGAATCCACAGTTCAGATGGGTGGGATGGGAATGAGTATGGACCTGGCCAGCCCTGGAAAAAAGCAATGTGGGGCCTAAGAGACTAAGGGAAGGGGCTCCTGGAGATGCTTCACGTCTGACTCCATCTGGGGACCCCAGTATGGTGGGACAGAGATGAAGGACATGCCTGTAGTCATGCTGTGGGCAGCAGGAGGCCTGAAATTGTTTCCAGCTTTCTCTTCTCCCCAGACTATATTAGGCAAGTCCTCCATCGCCCTGAGCCTGTGTCCTCATTGGTCACATGGGCTAGGGACCCTACCATCTTTCGATGTTGTGACCCAAGTGAAGGGTGGTAATGCGCTTCCCAGACCTACCTGTCTTTCTATGGGGGCAGAGGCCTGAGTGCGCCCAGAGGGGAAGGAGGGATTTCCCTGGGGGAGAGGGGGGTGTCTCTTCCCTATGGGGAGCAAGGGCTGCAGCCCTAGGATGCTAGGGTGGGCAGGGTCTGTGTCCAGAGCCATGGGCCCTCCTTCCTTATTTCTTAAACCCATAACCTATATATGGTTTCTCTTTTCCTTCCAGCCTCCCAGGCCGGTTCCTGTGGCAAACTACCCCCACTCACCTGTTCCAGGGAACCCCACGCCCCCCATGACCCCCGGAAGCAGCATCCCCCCATACCTGTCCCCCAGCCAAGACGTTAAGCCACCCTTCCCGCCTGACATCAAGCCAAATATGAGCGCTCTGCCACCGCCCCCAGGTGAGCGCCCCATTCTCTCCTTCACATTCTCCCCCTCTCTGTCCAGACACCTCCGCATGCCCCCACCTCCCCTTCCCTCAGAGTACACCAGGAGTCAGGGGACTTAGAAGTCTGACTGCTGGCCTGTGTGGGCTGGGCGTGTGAGAGGAGTGGAGGGTATGAGAGCAGACCTCCTTCCCCTCTGCCTGAGCAGTGGGAGGCTGGGAGGCAAAGTGGCTCTCAGCTGTGGAAAAGGACTGGGAGAAGTCTTCAGGGCTTCCAGGGCAGACAGCAGGTGGGGACAAGAACAGGATGCATGGGATTTGGGATGCAGGGATGGTCAGGATGGGGTCCGGTGGACCGGAAGATGCCAGAGGCTGTCTGGTGTGCCTTTAACCACACAGCCCAGCTGCTGTGGCCCTGTTCACACACACACGCAGGGCATGCAGCCAAGGGTGCGTGTCATGTGCCACGGCGGCCAGGGCGATGAGGCTCACCGGCTCCTCCTCTTGCAGCCAACCACAATGACGAGCTGCGGCTCACGTTCCCCGTGCGGGATGGCGTGGTGCTGGAGCCCTTCCGCCTGGAGCACAACCTGGCCGTCAGCAACCACGTCTTTCACCTGCGGCCCACGGTCCACCAGACGCTGATGTGGAGGTGAGTGTGAGGGTGCAGCACAGCCCGCACCAGGTGGAGGCGGCCCTGAGGCTGACGTCTGGGCCCCGGCCTTGCCTGGGAGAGGTGGTAGCAGCATCTGTTTGACGCTGTCACCTGTTCAGCATCGCTGACTGGGCCCTGCCATGTGCCAGACCTTGGGGGTGTCGTGGGAAACCTGCAGGTGCCTGGGAGTCAGACAAAGCTGCCTTGGCATAGTGGCCCAAGGATAGGGATCAGCTGTCACTCACCCCGGTCCTGTGTGAGTGCTCAAGGACAAATTCCCAATGGAGAGAGTGGCTAGCTGAGACCTAAAGGCTGAGAAGGAGGATATTCCAGCGGGGACTCTAAGCTGGCCCTGACCATGGCTCATATGGCCAGAGCCAGGAATATAGGGAGGTGCAGGAGCAGGGCTGGGTCCTTCCTGAACCAGGCAAGCAGCTGGCCACTGGGCGGGGCTGCTGCTCAAACATCCAGTGCTGGGGTGTGGGGTCTCGAGGCCCCCTGCTAGCCCAGGCTCTGTGTTCCGAGCCTCCTATACCTGATCTCCTTTGATCTTATGAGTGGGCATTGCTTACCCTTTTGACAGTGAGGAAACAGGCCAGAGAAGTGGTTAGCTTGGGTGAGTCCTCACAGGTAGCAAGACACAGAATGGGAGCTGGGCTTGGACCTCTGAGATGCCAGAACGCACTGGTGTCTCCACCCTCCGTCCCTCCTTGGCCAGGACTCAGCTGCTCCCTGAGTACCTTGAGGGCATGAGATGTGTCTGAGCTGAGCGCCTGCCTGTACACTCAAACCTGTGCACACACAGCTGGCCCAATGTCTTGATCAGGCTGATCAGACTGCAGAGCAGGCCCGAGACAGCCAGGGTGAGCATAAGGGCGTGGGAGCACAGACGCTCAGGCAGGAGAGGCGCCCGTGCAGGGGCCCTGCTCACTCACTCCTCCTTACCTGTGAGTACCCTCACCCATGAGACCTCCTGTGCCCTGGCCAGTGGCCCTGCTCACCTTTCATGCATGTTTGGTCCCTGCTGAGCTTGTGGGGATTCTTTCAGGGCCGTGTTCCCATGGACGGGAATGGGGGCACTGAACCAGACATGGCCCTGGCCTGGGATGCTTCTTCCACAGGAGCCTAGAACATAATCAGTCTTCCAGCTGGTCTCGCTGAGTTAGTGTCTGTCCTTTCTGTCCCTCTGTCTCTGTCCTTACGTGCAGGGGGCTGGGAGATAGTGGCCAGAGTTGTGGGGCTGTGGTTAAACAGTGTATGGGAGTCCTGGGGGAATTGGGGTTGTTGGAATGGGTTTTGATAGATGGGGCCTGGGCAGTGGGAATGTCCAGGGAGAGAGAGGAGGTGATCGGGGGAGACTTTATGGCTGAGGACAGAGTCCTGGGCAACTTGACGGGGGCTGTGATGAGGTCTAGGTATGTGGCCCCTCCAGGCATCCTGGAGGCCCCGGGCGGCCCCCTGGCAGAGCCGCCCTGAGCCTCAGCCCCACCCCCAGGTCTGACCTGGAGCTGCAGTTCAAGTGCTACCACCACGAGGACCGGCAGATGAACACCAACTGGCCGGCCTCGGTGCAGGTCAGCGTGAACGCCACGCCCCTCACCATCGAACGCGGGGACAACAAGACGTCCCACAAGCCGTTGCACCTCAAGCACGTGTGCCAGCCGGGCCGCAACACCATCCAGATCACCGTCACCGCCTGCTGCTGCGTGAGTGTGCGGGGGTGGGAGGTGGGGGCTGAGACCCTCAGCGCCCCGTGGGGTCAGCCATGGCCTGGGGTCCCCCTCCCCACAGCTCCCGGAGTGACCTTTTAGAAGTACTCCAGAGATGTGCCATTGTCCTCACCCCCCCACCCCCCCAGGACTGCGGGATGAAATTCAGGCCATCATGCTCTGGCCCAAGACCTGGTCTTCTCCTCTCTGTACTGCAGCCTCCCCTCCACTTCCTTCCTGAGCTCTTAGACACCACCTGCCCCCATGCTCACTACCTTCTTCCACTGGGGAAATTCTGTATCTCCCTCAGAGCTAGGCTCCACTCATGCCTCATTTGCAAGAAATTTTTATATTCTAATCATCTTTTCCCCCGAGACCCAACTCCACCAAGACTGGAGTTAACTCCCTCCCTTGATCACCCATCAGTGCTAGCTTAGAGCTCTGTATGTGTGTGTCCCCTGACCTGTGACTCACTGCTCTGGGACCACATCTAAGCCACGCTCCTGTGCCCCAGGATCAGGGCCTGGCACTTGGGGCTTGCTTGGGAATTTGCAGTTTACCTCTCCCCCACCACCTGCTGGCCTCCCTGGAGGAGGAAAAAGAGCTCTGATCTGGCCCTTGTGAGAGTTGGGGCTTTAAGACCACCCAGAGATAGGAGTCACAGGACTAAGGATGCTGTCAGAGTGAGGAGCTTATGGGGGCTTGTTGGGGTGGGCAGTCCTGGAAGGCTTCCTGGAGGAGTGAGGATAAGACAACATCTTCTGGCAGGAAGAGTGGAGTAGGCATGAGGGGGAACAGCAGGGTGCAAGGGTAGGAAGTGTTCAGCTCCAATCCTGATGCCTTGTGTCCTGTGACCTCCTTCAGGGGAGGTGGGGTGCTATTTGAGCATCAGAGTCAGCTTTGGTGGAGACCCACTGTCCCTGGGGAGTGACCCCTCTCTGGGTCCCCAGCTCACAGGTCCCAAGACATCCTGGTCCTTTAGGGCTCTCCCAGGTCCCAGGGACCCTCTCCTAGCAAGGCAACACTGTGGACGTGGGGCCCTTTCCTGTGTTTAGCCTCTGGGGCACGGTGAGTGGGCATGGGGGCCACATGGCAGGGTCTAAGTCTCCACTTTTTCTTGGCAGTCCCACCTCTTTGTGCTGCAGCTGGTCCATCGGCCCTCTGTGCGCTCCGTGCTGCAAGGCCTCCTCAAGAAGCGGCTCCTGCCTGCGGAGCACTGCATCACGAAAAGTGAGTTGGGGCTCAGGGCTGGAACCAGACCCCAGTCTCTCCGCATGCACTGTCCCTCGAGCTTGACACCACTGGGCCCTGAGGGTCCCCTAGCACCAGCCCCTCCCCCTTCCCCTCTAGTGCCCCTCCTCTGGGGCTATGGGGACAATTGGATGAGTCGTTATCACAGGATATGAGGCGGATTAAACCAAGTTGCCATGGTGTAGGTAGTCCGGGCAGGCTTCCTGGAGAAGGTGATCACCTGGAAGGATGGGAGAAGCTGGAGAAGAGGGTTATTCATTGTGGCGGAAGCACAGAGGTCAATTGCAGACTGGACTCCTCACCTCAACAGCCCAGGCCTAACTTGAGAGGGAGGGATTTGGCTCAGAGTCCCAGGAGCAGACACTTGTGGTTGGGGGCACCATGCAGGAAGTGGGAAGTATACTACTACACCCCCTTCAAATGTGCTTCTTCATATGCTGAGCTCTAGAATCCTGCCAGGCCATTTCCACACTTGGAGAACTAAGTGCAGAAGTGCCTGTGGGGCTCTCCCACTGACCCAGAAAATCAGCGAAGTGCCAGACTGTTTTTGCAGGTTTTATAGAAGGTCCTGCCATCCTAATGAAGACAGGGCATGAACTGCAGAGACTGGGGGACTGACGACATGGCCACCTCCAGGGACACTTTTCACCTGAAGAGTGTCATTCCAGGGTATTGAGCATCCCAGGGCCCCCCAGCGTGCCGATCTCGCTTTTGCCCAGGCCAGGGTGCCCTACACCTGTTTAGGAAACCTCCCAGTGTTAGGGACATGGAAAACCAGTGTGTGCATCAGCCACTGAGGGAGTGGGGGACGTACAGGCCACCCTTGCCCTTCTTATCCACTTCTGCCTCCACCCTACAGTCAAGCGGAACTTCAGCAGCGTGGCGGCCTCGTCGGGCAACACGACCCTCAATGGGGAGGATGGCGTGGAGCAGACAGCCATCAAGGTATCCCTGAAGTGCCCCATCACATTCCGGCGCATCCAGCTGCCTGCTCGGGGCCATGATTGCAAGCACGTCCAGGTGAGCAGTCCTGGGAGCAGCCTCCTGGAGTCTGGCTGGGATGGCGATGGGGCAGGCGCAGGGCAGCAGGCCTGTCTCCAGCCCTGGAAGGATGCCGTGGCCATCAGCAGCTGACTTCACTCACTCATTCCTGCCATCATTTATCCGTCAAGCAACTTCTCTGTGTACTCAGAGTTCGGTCCATCTGGTTTGTGTATCGTCAACGAGCTGTTGAAGTGTCAGGACTTCTCTGGATTTGAGGAAGTCTCATGAGGTTTTATTGAGCAGTTAGAATGGATGTAAACCTCACTGGTGGGACCTGCTTCTTCCCTATGAACCAAAAGACATGAACAATTCAGAGGCTGGAGTAGTAACAAGGTTAGAAAGAAGAGGATGGAGCCCCCACCCCCAAAATGAAAGTGCTGAGGGCTGGGAATTCAGGCTTCATTGGTCATGCACCGTCAAAGCAATTCATTCCTCCTCTCTAAGCCTCAGCACCTCCTCTGGGCCGTGGGGACAATTTCCTTGCCCAATTTACACAACTCTTTGGATATGACAGATAATGACTGTTGTCATGATGTCTACAAATGGAAGAGGCAGCCACTCACTTCTTTTTGTTTCCTCTCTCATAAGGAGCCAGAAAGAATTATAGACACCTCTTCTGGAGCCCCAGAAGGCTCCAGAAATGGATTTAGACAGTCCCAGCCCTGGCAGATGTCATAAGCCAGCGGGAAATACTGCCTTTTCGGCCACCGTGGCTGATGTGAACCTGAGAGCAGGGGCATCTCTGCCTGGTTCGTCTTGAGCCCTTGCCCTGAGCACACACTCAGGAAGTGTCTGTGGGTTGAGTGACTGGTCAGTTTGGGTGGCTGAACACAGGCAGCCCTAGCGGGTGAGATGCCTTGGGTGGGGCTACCCCGGGGCCAGGCCAGCCACACCCTCAGCCCCCACCCTCTCACAGCAGGCCCCAAGGGCGTCATAGTGGGTCAGGAGCCTCCCTCCCCTAAAAGTTCCTTCCCCGAGAAACAGGGGCAGGGGGCAGGGGACGTCTGGTTGCTTTATTTGTCTCATACATGCTGATGAACCAGATGGGGCATGTCCTCCACACGTGGGCTCAGCCAGTGAGAGGGGCAGGATTGGTGAGGGGCGGCTGCAGGGGAACTGGAAGGCTGCTCGGAGACCATGGGTCATCTGGTGCATGGGGCTTGTATGAGGAGGGCTGGGCACAGGGTTGCAGGGACTCAGCCTGGCCCATAGGCTGTCTGCACAGCAGACAATAGGCAAGATTATCACCCCACCCAACCCCCAGCCCTGGGTCTCTCCATCACCTCTCTCCCTCCCTGGTGGGACATCTTCATGAGGGTCCCAGAGGCAGTTCTGGTTGCAGATAAGTGGTTTCTGAGGGCCCTGGGCTCATCGGTACTTGTCTCCCGGCTTCTGCAGTGCTTTGACTTGGAGTCATACCTGCAGCTGAACTGCGAAAGAGGGACCTGGAGGTGTCCTGTGTGCAAGTAAGTGACACCTGCCTCAACATAAGCACAGTCGCCTGGCTGTGGGAGGAGCTCTGGGCCTATTCTATGGGGTCCAGCCACCTCCCACCTGCCCTAAATGCATAGCAGGGGGGTTCAGATTACAGGGCCGTGCATAGCCCCCTTGTACCAAGTTGTCGCAAAGCTGCCCTCTCCTATTGGTTCCCCAGTAGTAACAGCGGCAGGGGCTGAGTCCCTTGGACACAGTGGGGAGGAGTGGGCTGTGTCTCCACCCCTTAGGGTCCAGGAGCCAAGGCCAAGCCCCGCCTCTCTCCTTTTCCAGTAAAACCGCTCTGCTGGAGGGCCTGGAGGTGGATCAGTACATGTGGGGCATCCTGAATGCCATCCAACAGTAAGTAGGCCTCTCCACGCCGGGAAAGGAGGTGGGAGGGGCAGCAGGAATGCGGGCCCTGATGGTATGAGGTGAGTATGCATAGTTGCCCCTGGTAATTTATCCCCCACCGGGCTGGCAGGCCATTTTCCCACATCCCTCTCACCTCTGTGCAAACTTACGGGCTTCTCTACCTGGGGGTCAATGAACTTTCCAGAAAGGACCACGCTCAGTCAGAGCGGGAAGCTGACAGTGTCTGCACTGGCGGTCATGCCGTGAGTGCAGGCTTGGGGCCAGTTGCGCAGCCACTTGCTTCTCCCAGCCTCGGTCTCCTCTTCTCTCCAAAAATGTGAAAGTCTCCCAGACCTCTGTCCTAGGCACAGGGTGATGGGAACGGGGGCGGAGGGAGCCTGGATCAGAGCATCACAATGTCTGTTCAAGCCGGAGGCTCTTGTGTCTACATCCTGGTACCCAGGACCCCAGCTCTGCCCCTTTGTTCCCCCAGCTCCGAGTTTGAAGAGGTCACCATTGACCCCACATGCAGCTGGCGGCCAGTGCCCATCAAGTCGGACCTACACATTAAAGATGACCCTGATGGCATCCCCTCCAAGAGGTTCAAGACCATGAGTCCCAGCCAGATGATCATGCCCAATGTCATGGAGATGATCGCTGCCCTGGGCCCTGGCCCGTCCCCCTATCCACTCCCGCCGCCACCTGGGAGCACCAGCTCCAACGACTACAGCGGCCAAGGTGGGTGAGGGCCGATGAGGAGGGAGGGAGAAGCCATGGCGGGGACCCAGGGTTTCTGGGAAGATGGTGGCAGGTGCAGGGAAGGTGTGGTGTGAAGAGGCGGAGGTAACTTGCACCCCGCTGCTGGCCTTGGAGTGCAGTGCCATCCTCCTCCTCCGCCCCACTGCCTGGTTCCATCCAGCCCTGTGGGTTGCTACCCAGTTGGGAAGGCATGCGTGGGACGCTGCTCCATGAGCCAGCCTCCTGCCTCTCACGCCGCACCCTGCTCAGCCCTCTCTCCCGACTCCTGGAGCTCCTGGGCCAGCAGCTGCCCATCTCAGGGGCTTCAGAGCCCACTTTGCTTGAGGCACTACCACCACCCTGCCCCTGGCGTTCTGGCCCTTCCCCAGGCCCCCCGTTTCCTTCTGATGTTCTATGTACTGTCCCTCTACCTGCAACTCCCCCATCCTCCGAGAGACAGGGTCCAGGGTCCTGGAGCACCAGCCTTCAGCCGCCAAGGTCACCGTCACCGTCCCTCACTCTCTGTGCCGCCCAGACCCAGCTGCGCTGCACTGCCCTCGGTTCCCAGAGAGTACCCTCCCTAACCCCCAGAAAGCTGGGGATGGCAGCACCCCACAGAATCCCTGCCCTTAGGTCCCCGGGGCTCCAGGATAATGAGACTTCCAGAGAGGCTGGCGTACCTAGCCAGAGTCCCACAGCATACCGAGGGGCCCAGCTTTCCAGCGTGCTGATCCTCTGAGCTCTCGCCGTCACCACACAGTGGAGGCAGCAGTGGCTTGGGGGCCAGACAGCTGGCTTCTCAGGGGTGGACTCTCGAATCTAACACGGCTTCCTTTGTTTACTGGGCAGATTCTGACCACCTGCTCTGGGCCTGGGTCATCCCAGTGATGAAGGGCAGGCATGTGGGGGCTGCAAGGAAGCAGATCTGGGGGCTAGCTCAGTAGATCCTACAGAGTTCAGACTTGGGCCTCGTTCTAGGACCCTTTGCCAAAAGGAAGCCCACCCACCCCGTCCCCCTACGCTGGCCGTGCTTGTAGCTGTAGATTAGCAGACACCTGGGGGTGTGAAGGCCCACGGGAAAAAGCCGCCCTGGGCCCCACCATACAGCCCAGAGGTCTGAGCTGCCAGAGCCGACCCTAGCCTTGCAGAGGGTTGGGCCTGGGTTCTTTGTTTCCACATTCTGATTCCCTGGGCAGGGGGTAGGGGGCATTTTCCATCTGGATAACACCCCTCCCCATCTGGTTTCATCCCTAGGAAACAACTACCAAGGCCATGGCAACTTTGATTTCCCCCACGGGAACCCTGGCGGGACGTCTATGAACGACTTCATGCATGGGCCCCCCCAGCTCTCCCACCCCCCGGACATGCCCAACAACATGGCCACCCTCGAGAAGCCCCTCAGTCACCCCATGCAGGAGACTGTGAGTACCCTTTCCTCGCCCATGACCCTCCACCTCCCCGGTGCCCCCAGCCCCAGTGTGGGGCTGTTTGGGACAGAGGGCTCCCCTGGACCTTTCTGATGTTTGCCTGGTTCCCTCCCAGGCAAAGGGGAGGGCAGAGAGTCAAGTCTGGAGACTCAGGATGGGGTGGGGGGCCTAACTGAGGCTGGGTCATGGCCCAACAGCATCCCTGGATTTGGCTGTTTCACCTAGGACATCAGGTTCTCAGATGGGGGAAACTTCAGGCTCTCACCTGCATATACATACTGCATACATATGCACATGCGCAGATGCCTGCACACACCCCACACACAGGCCCACACACTGCCATATGCAGGCCCACATCGTACACATGCACGCATGCACACACACATGCTGTCCCCTCTTACACACACGCTTACACTGACTTATATAGCGCCATCCAGCCGTCTAGAATTTTGTCCCGAACCCAGGTACTTTACCCCCTGAGAGTCTGATCACCTCCTTCTGCAAAAAGAAACATGAAGACATCTACTTATCCCAAGAGGATTCACTTCTCATCCTGTTGTACATATTAACACACACTCTATCACTGAGAAAGCCCCTTTGGGTGAGGTGCCCTATGCCGTCCAGTGCCTTCTCTTCCTGTGGCCCCAACAGCAGTGGCGGGGAGTCTGACCACCTCCCAGGTCCTCATCTTGGCAGCGCTGGATGATTCCACTTGATCTAGCAGACATTTTCTGAGCCTGACCTCCTGGCTGTGCCTTGTATCATTTGCAAGCAAGGCAGATGCAGGCCTCGTGCTCATGGAGCAGAAGTTCTGGTGGTGCCTGGATGGAGGAAACACAGTTGGTGTTTTGGGAAGGCCGAGGCCCAGGAGCTGAAGACTGAGGCCTCGATTATTCTTTGTCTCTCTCATCTTTGCCAAGGGGCAGTGGCGGAGGGCCTGGCAGTAGGTCTTGGGTCACAACTGCCAGAGAGAAGGGGCCAGGGGGTCTCATCAACGGTGAGGTTGGGCCTGCACCCGAAGGCACCTCTCCAAGCTCTCTGTTCTCCACGGTGTTGCCTCGGAGGAAGGGGTCTCTCTGGATTGTACTGTGTTTCCCGCACCTGACATGGAATTGGCTCTGCCCCTGGGCCAAGGGATTGTCCTATACACCAGAGCCACTAATTCTCAGCAGGACCGACTATTAACCAGAAGGACTCTGAGTAAGGGGCACTGTAGCAACTTGCCCTCAGGAACCCAGAATGCCACATCAGAAATAGCTGCTTTCACAGGCCTTTGGCCATGTTTTTATAAGTTACTCTTTGCCCTGTGGGGCTTCTGATTTCTGGGAGCCTTTCTCCTGGCCCCCTTCCCTGGCCCTGCTCCTCAGGATCTCTGCATTCCATGCGCAGGAGTCACCCGAATCAACCCCTGACACCGTATTCACATGGCACCTTCTGAGTCCTCCTAATTCCCAACACTTGAACATGGCGGCAGGGGCAGTGTTTCCTTCCCCTGTCCAACAAGACTCTCTCCTGCCTTGTCAGCTCTGCTGCCTGGGATCTTTGCAGAGGGACCTAAGCCTGTGAGTTGACTTCACAGCCCCCCAGGATGCTTCTCAAATATGCACCGTCCTCACCTGTTTCTGGGCTCATGTTAGTGACTAGACCCAGAAGTACAGATGCACAAGGTAGTGGGGTGCAATCACAGCTCAACCAACTGCCCACACCTGCCCAACCAGAGCAGCCTCACAAGGCTGAGCACGAAGCCAGGAAGGATGCCCAGTGCACGGTGGGAGGGCCTCAAGCAGGCGCTCATTCACCCAAGGGCTCTTCTATGCCAAGTGGGAGGTTGATGGGTGTGTCAGCAGCCCCAGAGAGCACCCGCCCCTCCAGGCTCTGAGATAATCCAGCAAGATGTCAGGGCCAAGGAGGGCAGCTGTGTCAGCAGATCCAGGGGACTGTCTGTCTGCGGCTGGGCTGCTCCAGGTGTGTGGAGCCCCCTCCAGCCCCCCACTTCCCAGAGCGGTCACCGTGGTGCATCGCAGGTGTGGGGAGGAGTCACAGGCCAACCTCACACTGACAGCCGTTTTGGCTGTCCCTCCAGCCCCTCCTGGTCCTTCTTGCTTCATTTGCATCCCACACATGTTCCCCCAGGGTCACCAACCTTAAGGTCATGTGGACATCTCCTGTTCTCAGGGCTCCAGGCTGTAGGGGCAGTTCTTGCAGGGGGCCACCTGAACTGTGGGCAGAAGCAGGCCCACAGCAAGACCTGGGAAACCACTTTTAGGAGAAACAGGAAGAGGAACTGGGTTCTGGAGATCAGGATGGTGTGGCTGCTGTTTGCAAACCCACGAAGGAAGTGTCAATGTTTCTGTGTGGCCCAGAAGACGGGGCGGGGAGGAGGGTACCGAAAGACCACAGAGACATGTGGCCACCTGGCTGCCCATTCCAGATGAGCAACCTGGCCCATCAGGGAGCTCCCTGCAGTAGCAGGGTGTGAGAGGTGTTGGGGCCAGGGCTGGGGTGGGTGGGGGTCGCTCGGGGAATGCCAGAAATGGGGCCAGAACCTGGACTCAGCCTTTCACTCTGAGATCTGAGCTATGAAGGCAGGACTGCCTGAGGCAGCAAACAGACCAACAGGGGAAGTTTAACTCTCATTCACTCACTCATGTGTCCCCCCTGCCCACCCACAGCCCCTGTGCACATAGGGTGGGGCGTGGGCCCTTAGGTTGTCTATGAGAGAAGCATGCCCATGGATGCCCAGGTGGGTGGCCAGCAGGCAGGATTAGGAAGCCCCAGGTTTGCTCCTTTTCCGTGGGCTCAATTACATCCTGGAACCAAAGCCCTGGCTGCCACCAGAGCCTGTGTGCCCAGCCCAGGGCCCACGTGGGGGCGCAGACCCCCACCCCGAGCTGCACGCCTGCCCCATGCTGTCGTCCATGTCTGCTCTCCGCCAGCCCAGCTCGGGCCTGCACCACGCCGCCAGCAGCGCTCCTGCCCACCTCCCTGCCCCCTGAAAACATGCCCATTTCGCTTCTCCATCCTGCCCTTGCTGTTGTTCATTGTGCTGGTGTCCGGGCCAGGGAGGCAGAGGGGCTCCCAGGGGCCTGCCTGGACCCCGAGATCTCAGTGTCTCCGCTCATCTCAGAGCCCTTGGCCGCCTCCCTCCCGGCCCCACGTGGCCTCAGCCTCCCTGACGGGTGGTTTTGGGGTGAGGATTTTTGTTGTTTCTCTGAAGAGGAAAAAAAAAAAAAGCATTCAGCTTTGTAGAGAAGGGTGGCTTTGTTTTGGGGGTTTGTTATTTTCCTGGTTTGGTTTGGTTTTCATTTCTCCAGGCGTCTCGTCGCTGTACCTCGTCACCTCACCTCTCTTTTTCCTGCTCTCTCCTCCTCCACAGATGCCACACGCTGGCAGTTCTGACCAGCCCCATCCCTCCATACAACAAGGTTTGCACGTCCCACACCCCAGCAGCCAGTCAGGGCCTCCATTACATCACAGTGGGGCTCCTCCTCCTCCTTCCCAGCCTCCCCGGCAACCGCCACAGGCCGCTCCCGGCAACCATCCACACAGCGACCTGACCTTTAACCCCTCCTCAGCCTTAGAGGGTCAGGCCGGAGCGCAGGGAGCATCTGACATGCCGGAGCCTTCGCTGGATGTAAGTTGGGGTCACCACGTGCCTTGGCCTGGGGCTAGGCCTGGCGCCGGGACCTGTCCGAGAGCAGGGGTGGGTGTTGAGGGCCCGAGGCCCGGGGTGGAGGAGGTATAGCTATGAGGAGGGGTGGGGGGCCTGAGGGTGGGCCCCACCAATCTGCCTCCCCTGGTTTCAGGGCCAGGGAACCCCACAGCGGGCCAGCCCCCTCTGAGGGTCCCACGTCCCCTCCCCTTCTCTGCTGGCCCCGCCCCCCATCCCCTTGGCCACAGTCCTGCAGGCCAGCCCTGCCCCGCCTTGCCCAGGCCCGCATAGAGTCCCTCTGGGCTGGTCCTGGAGGCAGCCCAAGAAGGTCCCCACCCGTCCCTCCCCCTTCCCCTTCCCCCACATCAGCTTGCCATCTCTGCGTCTGCCACACTTTCTGGCCCCGAGGCAGGGGAGGGGCTGGAGGGACAGGGTCCCTCTGTCTGTGTCTCTGGTGTATGTCTGTCTCCAGTTTCTAGTCTGTATGTTGTCCATGCCCTGTGCTTCTGCTCGCTCCATCGCTCACTGTGAGAGGCCCCTGTGTGGGGTGACAGAGAATTGGCCTCGGGTTACAACTAGGGGTGGTGGTGACTGAGGTGGAAGTGGGATTTCAGCTGAGATTTAGGGATCACCGGTCCCCCGTTCCTGACATTGAGAACAGAATGGTCTGGAAGGTGGGGCAGGGGGACACTGGGTGATGGGTGCTGGGTAGCTGGACAGGGCTGCCAGGGAGAGGGACACAGCACTTGCCCCTCCCATCCCTCATCCCTAGACTCTAGATGCCCAGACAGGAGGCCCACCCTCTCCTCCATCACTGCTTTCCCTCACGCCCCAGCCCCAGCAGGAGTCACCCTTGGTCTCTGTAGTGAGTGGGGTTCACTCAGCTTTTTGGCCATCTTGAGTTACTGTCTGACTCTCCTCCCCAGACCAGGCCAGGGCAGGTGCTTTTATATTGATGAAGGTCCTCCATGTGATCAGAAGATTCCAAGGACCTCAAAGGAGAGGGTAGGGTTGGTCTGCCAGCCAGCCATGGGCTCAGCAAGGAGCCAGGAGTTCTTGGGTGAGGTGTGGGGCAGTGAGATCCAAAGAGACCACCCAGCCTTATGTGCAAAGCCACTTGATTTTTGCTGGGAGGCCTGAGTGACCCCTAGTTGCTTGTGGCAAGTCTAGGGAGTACTCTGTTCATGAGGAGCCTTCCCATCTGGTGGACTGAGGGCCCCACTGTCCAGACTTGAAGTGACCAGCACGGTAGCCTGGGTGTATCTGGGGACCACCAGCACTTAGTTTCCCCTGTTTGGGCCAAGACCCCAGGAGGTAGGTCAAGGGCGAGTGAACAGGGCTGGGAGTGCCCCGCCTTCCTCGCCCTGGGCTGGCCCAGCCCTCGGCCTACACCTCAACTGGGCTTCTGTACTTCTCTTCCAGCTCCTTCCAGAACTCACAAACCCCGACGAGCTCCTTTCGTACCTGGATCCCCCCGACCTGCCAAGCAATAGTAACGATGACCTCCTGTCTCTCTTTGAGAACAACTGAGGCCCACCCCTGCATCGGGGCCACCCCTCCCCACTCGGCCTCCTTCCCCGTCTGCCCCCCACACTTCCCCGCTGGGAGCCCGAGCCCTCAGACCGCCCCTTCTGCGGCCTTCAGAGCTGATGGGCAGGAGGGTGTGCTGTGAAGGCGGTGCGGGTCTGGAGCCCATGCCCAGAGCAGGCCCTGAAGATGACCCTCGAGACGGGGCAACAGCCCAGGGAGGGGGCACATGCTGATGGCGGCTTCCAGACGACCCTCCAGTGCCCCCCAGATTCTTCCAGTTTCTAAACTGTAACCCAGCTTCCCTGCTAACTGGCCCAGAGCCGCCTCCAAGTGACTGTGAACCCGAGAGAGAGCCCCCCAGACCCTGGCGGCCCCAAGCCTTGGAGAAGCAGTGGCAGCTGGCGGCAGTGAGAACGGCCTGCCCACCACCACCACCACCGCCCCCCACAGAAAAGCACAAACCTCTGGGCAAGAGAACTCTCAGGGGCCAAGGTTATCCCTTTGACCCCAGACCTCTAAGCCAGGATACCCTATGAACAGTCTCAGAAAGCAGAGAAGAAAGACAAGATTCTGTGTTTGGGAGAGGGTGAGCCATTCACCCTCTTGGTCGGGGACGGATGGAAAAGGGAGTCAGGGCCTCTCAAAGCCAGGATGGCCCTAGAACCACTGACTCAGGCCAGGGCCCAGCCTTGGGGCGACGGGGTTGCAGAGAAAGAACCCAACTGAAATTATTGTGCCCTTAGTTGGAGGGAGGGGGGGCCACCAGTCAAAGTTGGAGTCCAGTAGAATCAACAACTTACAGTTTTGCTCCAAGCCTCTCCTTGTTTTTAAATGACCACAACAAAGCTACAAAGTCAGTTGGAGAAGAGGAACGTTGGACTTGGACCGCAAGCGAACCATTTCTCCCATGTGTTCTGTTTCCTTCCTCTGTTTCCCTCCCCCACCTCTCTGAGACTGTTACGTGGGACGCCCACGTTCCTCTGTCCCAGTGCCCCTGTGTCCGCCCGGACGGCAAGGTGGGTGGTGGAAAGGCAGGGGGTGCAAGGGCTCAGCAGCAGGAACCCCGGGCAGTGCCCTCTCTCCGGCTCCTCTGTCTGTCCAGTCTGTGCTCCAGGCTGCCCCGGGCTCCAGCCCAGTCCATTGCTGCGTGTGCCAGGATCAAGCATCGCATGGTGTTTCTGTGGCCGTCTCAGCCCCAGGTCTTGGCCGCCAGCCTCTCTCTCGCATCATGTCCCTCTGCTCTTGCAAGCTTACCCCACACCTGCTCCAGCAGAAGCAGCCTCTGGTTTTCCCTCTGTGCTTTGCTCCATCCAGCCAACCGCTCACTCTCAGAGTACCCCGGGTAGCTTTCTGTGCGTCCGTTTTGTCCAGGCTGCCCTGTGCTCCCCGAGCCATGATGCTGGGCGGTTGGGTCGCTTGGATCTCCTATGTAAATTTGTCGTGCCCCTCCCCTGCTGCCGCTCGGGGCCTTCACCTGCTCCCCTGTCCACTGTCTATGTTCTCAGTCTCTGTCTCCCTCTCTGTTGGCCGGGGGACACCCAGCACTCCTCTGGATTTGACCGGAACGTTGACCCCAGCTGTTGACTTTCGGTTGCTGAACCAGACGGCCCCGGCCTAAAGTTTTCTGTAGGAAAGCTGCCATCGTCCCTCCCCCACCCCTTTTCCTTTGTCCCGTTGTTGAGGTTTTTTCAGACAGCGTGGTGTTCCGTATGCAAATCAATTATTTTAAGAATTGCTTTTGTAAATATCTTTGTGAATATTTTAGTATTGTCTTTGATAATATTCAACATTTTCATGACCTGGTTATAGCCTTTGCTGGTGTTTTTAAAATACCTTGACTCAACGACAAAGACCGAGTCCCTTTTTTTAAAAAAAACAACAAACAAAAACAAAAAAGCAACCAGGGCCATTTGTACAGACGAAGGGACAAAAAGCATGGGTGGCTGTACCGTGAGTTAGACGAAGACCAGGCTACCCGCGGTTGGGAGCCGTCCCCAGTTGGCTGGCGGGGACACATGACCCCTGGTGGCATGTGGCCATCTCCGACCAGTGACCCTTAGCCCAGCTGTGTCAGGCCATCTGGGGATGCCCCACCCCAGACAGACCTATAGATGCCTTCCTTAGAATTTCCCGCTTCCTGCCTTGCAAGACTGTCTCAAAAAGGCCTGGGTGTGTTCTGGTTGTTACCAGGGGTGTCCCCACTCTGCTCACCAACCTACCTACAGCTTTGTAGCACAGAGGGTCGATCTACTGCCCACAACCCAGGCTCCAGGCACCTCCCTCAACCGTCTCTGAGTAAGCAGTGGGCTCAGCACCCTGAGGTGGATTTCCTGGGTCCCCTCTCAAGCAAGCCTCCACCAGCAAGTTCAGCAAAGAGCTTTCCAGACCCGCGGTGCCTGCAGCCTGCGCTCTGGGCACATGCTCTTCCAGAGCGATTTTGGGAGCCGGGTGGGCGGGGTGGGGGCAGGGGGGTGGGTATCAAGGCATCTGGGGCTGGAACGAGCCCCAGTTGGTGACACAGTCAGGTGACAACGGCTTCCCCAAGCAAGGGCGGTTCCGAACTCTGGGGAGATGCTTCCCTGACCCTTTCAGATGACTCCTTGGAGCCATACGTAACCTCAGCAGAAACGATGCCTCAGCAAGCCACTTCTCCATGACAAGCATTCTCCCAGGCCACAGGCACGTCGCTGCCTCCACTCCACGGGATGGAACAGGGAGCCAGCAGGCAGGCGGGAAGGCCCAAGTACAAGCAATCACCCCATCTTCTTGGTTTGAAGCCTTACCCATGGATCATGTTCCTGTAGCCATTTTTATTTTTTAAGGAACTAATACTTTCTCCCTCATGGAAGCCCTGAACCCCCAGAGAGCTCCACGTCTGCTCCCCTGGCCTCGCCCACCCAGGCAGGGCAACGCGGGCAGCAGCCACGCAAGGGACATGTGTACATATGTAAATGAGAAATAGAGACATGTTAACAGATGCATTCATTTCCCTCGGAATGTGTATCGTTTTTATTTTACGGAACAAAACAAAACAAAAAGGCTTGGAACTCCATCTTCATGTGGAAAAAAACTAGATCCTGTCTGTTAGCGTCTGTGAGGTCTCTCTCCGCATCTGTCTCATCATGTAATATACTCTGACTCTGTGTGGAAAGGAATTTTGTGTTCCGTTTTTGTTTTTATTTTACCTACATGTACTATTTAGCTTCAGTGTACTAGTCCTGCCACCTGTGTATTTTTAGGGTGCTATGGAAATAATGAAAAGAAACGGGGATTTCAGAAGAAAATTGTAACCAAATTCATACTTTGTATAATTTTTGATATCATGATCGCAGGTGATTGACACACACACATGGACACACACCCACCGTGCAGCCTGAAGTAACCCCCACAGCGACCGTCATCGTCTTTGTACATCTCTGTACAATGCAATCATTTCATACTTTAAACTGGTCAGAAAACTAATTGTGATTTCTAGTCTTGCAAAACTGTATGTAGTTAGATGATGTGACAGCCTCTAATATTTATCTAATAAATATGTATTCAGATGAAACCTGTATATTAGGTGTTCATGTGCTTATTTTGTATTTAAAGATCAAATTATTTGACTATTGCTAGACATTTCTATACTCTGTTGTAACACTGAGGTATCTCATTTGCCCATGTTAATTTTTTTTTCTAAATAAATGGACAAAAACGAAGGTTTGGCGAATTAGCGATTTTGTGAATGGTAAGGAGTGGTTTGGGTGTTTGCTGGTTTTGCTTTTCAACCGCCACCCCTGCCCGATCACCCTGCAAAACAAAACAAACAAAAACTATGCAGTCAGGTGCTTAAGTCAAGTGTTAAGTCAGAGGAGCCCCTGACACAAGGGTCCCTGCAGAGAGCCTGGGACCTCACCCAGATGAACGCGCAGAGCCCAGTGGCCTCACCGCCAGGTCTCCAGCAGCCCCCGGTCCTGGTGGAGGGATGGCCCGGCAGGCAGAAAGAGGACCCTGAACGGCGCCAGGCCCTGTACGGGGTGCTGGGACTCAGACCCAGTGTGACTCGGAGGCTACGCACTGCAGTCTGGGCTCTGATAGCAAGCCCCTGGTGGATCCTCTGGACTTAGGAACAGGAGCCCCATCATGTCAACACAGCTGCTGCCCCGCTGAACACCTCTCTCTGGCCAGCCCACTTCTCCGCACCCTCGCCCCCTTCCCCTTTAAGGGGGACCCTGAGTCTTCTCTTGCGACTTACACAGGCTTCTTTGCTACAGCTGCTGCTCAGGTCCTGTTTCTATTAACTGTCCTTACACCCTCAGACACACAACTGACCTCTCTTCCTGTGTCTCCTCCTGAACTCCAGGGAAGGGAATCTGATTCTCAGAGCCCAGCATCAGAAGAGCTCCCCTCTTCTCTCAGCTCTGGCCTCAGAAAATAAGAGACTAGAATTTGGCTGTTGTGGCTTTCCCTCCGCAGAGATGGTGTAAGGGCAAGTCCAAAGAAGGAAGTGGGGTCTGGTAGGCACCCCAAATATATCCCCTGGAGTGTGTGTGGGGGGGGGGGGGATGTGTGTCAGGAGAGAACCCAGGTCTGCATGTGAGCAGGTGTGTGTGCGCCAGAGTGAGCCAGGAGGATGTGTGCAGGGTGTCACCAGCCGCAGAGCTGCCCGTGGAGAACTGGGGGCCAAGACGTCCCCTGCCTCCAGGCCTTCTCCAGGGTGGCCAGCTTCTCTTCTTGGAGGGAGATGGAAGGGGAGGGGAGGAGGAGAATTTACATTAACCCTGGAATCGTGTGGCCTCTGCCTTCTGCTGGCAAGAGGCGTTTTCTCTGAGAACCGACACGCCTCGAAAAGGGATGAGTAGCACCAGCGATAGCTCCCCAAAAGGGCCCCCCAGTTCCCCACTGCCCTGGAGCAGAGCTTTCTCATGGCCCTGTCAGTGGCTCATGAAATCATTTTGGTGGGTTGTGACAAGCACTTTCTAAAGAAATAGATGCGAATGAAATAGAAAACACAAAGAGCATCCTTACAAAGTGAGGGTTCCGATTGTATTGGGTAACTTTTGTTGCAATTGTGTGTCTGTGTCTGCTGAATCATGTTGTAAAATTAATTCTTACTTGTGGGTTGTGGTTAAAAACAAAAAGTTTAAATGCCATTGCCTTAAAGGCAGGAAGTGGGCAAGGGGTGGGGAGGGAGAGGCAGGGCAGTATGCTCCTCTAACTTTAAGATAAAAAGCAAAGCTTCCTGCTATTCCAGCTTCAGAGCCTGAAGCCAGGGATACAGCTTAACAGAGTCAGGTGACCGCCTAGCAAGGCTACATGGAGACCCACCCACACCACCCCTCTAGCCCCTCCTGAGACCGACTACCTCCTTCTGTGGGCCTAGAGTGGGAGAAGGCCATGGGAAAATCCCAGGAACGGCCTTGCTCAGAGCAGCTTGGAATTCAGCCCCCTGCCATACCGCTCTCTACCCTCTGCTTCCTCTCTCCCCTCACACATCTTCAGCATGTCCTTCAGGCCATGGGTCATCTTGGGTTTCCATTCTTCCCAGCCAACCCTGGAAAGCCCCCACCCTGAACTCAATGACTGCCCCTCCACATAAAGCTGTAGAGTGCTGGCAGGGAAATTTATTCAGCTCTACATGTGGCTTCCAGGACAAATCAGGATCTCTTGCTTCCTGAGACCTCAGGGCAGGGACTCCTACCTGCCCACCAGTTTCTCTCTTCTTCAGCTCCGGCCTCCTGCTACACCATGCCCACCTTGCTGAGCAGGCTAACACACTCTCACATAGACCCCCACTAACTTTCCCCCACCCGCTAACCTGTGTTCATCCTCCCCCGGCCTTATCTTTTTCCGCCCAGGCCCAGAGGATGTGGTGTTCCTTCCCCAGTCAGGACCAGTCCCTCCTCAGCCTCTGAAACTGTCACCTCCATCTTTTCTGGGAGGGACTTCAACCCCTTTCCCGACCCTCCCCCACTCCCTTCCCCCAGAGCTTCAGGCTCCGGGTCTAACAGCTTCGCCCCCACCCTTGGCTGTCCAGCCTCCCTGCTCCTTCTCATGAAGACTTCTCAATCTTTCCTTGATCGCTCATCATCCTTGACATCATGTAGCCAATGTCTCTGAGGTCCTCTGAAACCTCTCCCAAGGTCACCTGCGACCCCTTGTTTTCTCAAGTCTGCTCCCCTTTTGGAGACTGGACCTCACGGCTGTTTTGACAGTTGTCACTTCTGCCTTGAAATTCCTTTCCCTTGGGTTCCATGACCATCCCCTCTTCTGGATCTTTGGTAATCCTGAAGTGCCCTGACCCTGTGGTCTTCATTGTCTTCACAGCTTCCATGGTCACTAAGAGCAGAGGAAGTCTGTCATGCTCTCCTTCTCTGGCTGGCACCCATCCCTAAGGGTGCAGAGGGTGTTGGCTGCCAGCAGCTCACTTCTCTTCCCAGGACAGTTGTCCTCAGCAGACAGAGACCTCCTTGCCTGGGAGGTCACCCACCTCCCACACACACGTGCATGCCTGCCTACACTCAAAGACTGATTACTAAAAGCCACCAAATGACAGCCTTTACTGCAGTGTGGTTAGCATCCTCTGTGGATCCGGTTGGGGCTGGACTTAACCCGAGGCCAGATATTTCTTCTGCTCTTTCTCCTTCTTTTTGCCTCACTCTCCTTTGTAGGTTTCTCCTGAGAACACTCCCTCAGTTAACCATGGGAATCTGAAGGCACGTCTCAGGCTCTACTCCTAGGCAACCAGACTAAGACAGTGGGTGCAGGAGGAGGCCTGGGAGGCAGCCTCTGGGAATAGGATGCTGGAGATGGTCACTGACCAGATATGAATGAGGTCCCACAACTGGTGCCAGTTGTGGGCATGGGGCAGCTGGGTATCTGCTACTCCCATCATCTTCACCTGTGGCACACTGGGATGGCACATGGGTGTGGGGGTTGTGCCAGCTGTTGCAATGTCTCTCTCATTTGAAGGTAGGCAGAAAGAATAACTATGGCATTGAGTGGCTATTACAAAGTGTCACTGATTCATTGAAGAAAGGAAAGAATAGTCTCAGATCTCTCCATCAGCCATTCAAAACAAAGTGTGAGAGTCCACAGAAACTGTTGGCAAGAAGCACTGAAATTATTCTCTGCAGCTGGGAGCCAGACAGAGTGAGATGGGGCAAGGACTTCATCGTTAGAGCAGCAGAACCTCAGAAAGGCCATCTATACCATTCTCCTGCACCCAAGTCAGGTCCCTGATAGGGAAGAAGTGAGACCCCTCAACACACTGAATGAGGATGGTGCTCCAATGCCTCCCCCTCGGCAGTCATTTATTGCTACCAGGAGGGTGTATTATACCCAGCTGGCAGACTAGGAAGATTCCTAAGTGTGGTTCACAGATGAGGCCACTTGATAGATATATGGGTGCAAATCCCATGTGGGCAGAGCCTCTTAAGGGCCTGAGGAGCCCTCTTCTAATGGGCAGAGGTTCAGGCAGTGGTCCTGGTCCTCTATGCTGCATGGAGAGAGGCCACTAAGGAAAAGATGTACAAGTGCCCATTGGCAGGGGCAAACTGCTTAGCTCTCTGGTCTGGAGACTGGACCTCACGGCTACCTTTGATAAGTGCCATTTCTGCTTTGAAACTCCCTTGTCTTGGATTCCACGACAATCCCCTCTTCTGGGTCTTCAGTGCTCCCGAAGTGTCCTGACCATGCACCGGACTGGAAAGAGCAAGCATGGCCTATCTGAGATGGGAGGACTGGTAAAGAGGCATGTGGGTAGACCTATGAGACTGGGGGAATGTGAGGATCCACAGAGCACATTCTAAAGATGCCAGGGAGTGTCCAGTACAGAAGAGGCACCAAACAACCAAGGAGGTAGGGTGACTCAGCCAGTGGGTCAGCCAGAATCTGTCCTCATCTCTTGCTCTCCATCTAGCGTTTTGCACAATATGGGTTTCCAGCAAGTGTCATGGAAAACAGAGTGTCGGGGAGATAGAGATCAAGTTACGTATAAGCCCAACAGCTGGGGCTTTCTGTCATCAGGGCTTATCTAGCTACTGCCACTGCTGAAAGTCCAACCTGTCAGCCATAAAGACCAAAGCTGAGTCCCTGATGCAATAACATTCCCCAAGGAGATCAACAAGCCACCCGGTGAAAGTTTACTACATAGGACCCCTTCTGTCGAGGGGAGGGGTGTGATTCAACTTGACTCAAATTGATACATCTTTTGGATAAGGGGTTGCCTCTCTGTCCTATAGGGCCTGAGGCCAGCACCCTTATCTGAGAACTTGTGATGAGTTGCTCAGCCATGTCTGACTCTTTGTGACCCCATGGACTGTAGCCCGCCAGGCTTCTCTATCCATTGGATTCTCCAGGCAAGAATACTGGAGTGGGTTGCCATTCCCTTCTCTAGGGGATCTTCCCAATCCAGGGATCAAACCCAGGTCTCCTGCATTGCAGGCAGATTCTTTAATGTCTGAACCACCAAGGACGCCCTATCTGAGGGCTCACAGAGTGTCTAATTCACTGATGTGGGTTCTCATACAAGATCACTGCAGACTAGAGGTCTGAGGTACAGAAAAGGTGGTGTGGCCATGATTCCATGATCCTAGGCTCTGCACCATGCAGAGGCTGCGGACCTGAGAGCCGGTAGAACGGCCTCGTCAAGATGCAGCTGAGGTATCAGATTGGAGACGACATCCTGTGAGAGTGGATACTGTCCTTTCGTTCCATCCCAAACCGATGACGACTCTCGTCTGTCAATAGGCAGACAAGGTCAGCTGAATGTGAGAAGCAGGTGGGTCTGAGCAGTGCGAGGACTATAGGAAGCACTGCTGTTTTCTGCCCACACCCCTCTGCAGGGCCAAAGCCCAAAGCTACTGTGAGTGTGGGCTCTCAGCCCGCAACCCCCTTTTCTCTAGAGAATGACCCTGATGTGTCAAGAACTGCCTTACCTGGGAACTTATACCCCATGGGGCAGCCCACAAGCGATGGCTAGTACAGAGTCTAAAATGCTGGCCCTCTGCCTTGAGGAAGATGTCATGTATAGTTTATGCTCCAAAGCCCTTGCTCTGTGATCGGGCCAACACTAGCCTCTCCCTGCTTACGGGTTGTTCTGAATAGCAATCCCTCAATACATCAATATCACATGGATCTCGATCTCAGGCTCTGCTTCTGGAGAACTCCACCTAACGCAGCAGGTCTCAGTTCTCTGGGTGTTGCTCTTGTGCCCTTTGGCCTAGTCTGCAATTTCTCCATCCCTCTCAGGATCTTAATAACCAAGTTTTGATGACTTGACTTCCTAATTCTCTCTCTGTGTGTGTCTAAACATCTTGGCTGCACTGTCTTTGTTGCTGTGTGTGGGCTTTCCCTAGTTGCAGCGAGTAGGGGCTGCCCTCTAGTCGCCATGCAGGACCTCTTCCTGCGGTGGTTTCTAGAGCATGGGCTCTGGGGCACTCGGGCTTCAGTAGTTGTGGTGCACAGGTAATCGTGGCGTGTGGCATCCCTGTTCCCTGACCAGGGCTCGAACCCCTGTCCTCTGCACTGTTAGGCAGATACCCAACCACTGCACCACCAGGGAAGCCCCCTAAATAGCTCTTTAATCTGATGTCTTCTCTGCATCCTTGATGTTTTATCATAATTCAAGACATATATAGGTACCTCTATCATAGTCCCAGTTTTGCCTCTTGGCCCACAAAATATTAAGAATATATTATCTGTCCCTTTAAGAAAAAGTTGACTGACTTCTGTAGGGCTTGGGGACCTGGATACATTGATTTACAAACTCAGAAGATGTAGAGGGAGAAAGATTCCTGCCAAAGGATGTCAGAGTGTTGTTAAGAAGGGGAAAAACTGTGGGGAGCCTGACATGACAAAGGGGTGTGTGTGTGTCTGTCTTCAAACGGAGATGTCTCCCCATCAGTTCTGTGATCTAGGAGGAAACCCAGAGTAAAGTGAAGTGATTTGCATGGGATACCCTTCATGGTCATTGTCAAGTTAACAGAAGACGTGTTGCTATGCAGTTCATAGCAGGAAGGAGTGAGAACTCTTTAAACATTCAAGAACATTAAGGTTACTGTCAGGAAAAAGGTCAAGTTATATAAGATGGAGAAACATGGATATTTCTTATAGATCTGGAGGTCCTCGGCCATCACGAAGAAGTCCATCTCTCTGAAGCCACAGTCTGGAAAGACCACAGGGAGGGACCACACAGAAGGGAGAGATGCCCCCGGAGCCCCAACTGTTTCCAGTCCAGCCTGTCTGAGTCTCTCAGCCTGAGCACCAGACATGAGAGTGAGCAAGACTTCAAGATAACCCCAGCTTAGCCAGTATCTGGCCCAGAACACCCCACGGGAGGACTGTCAGCAACAGCTGGGCCCAGTCAGTTCCCAGGCCCATGAGCCGAATCAGCAGTTGTTCCTGATTGGAGCTGCTGCTTCAGGCTAGTTTGTCATGCAACCACAGGTCACCAAACCATCAGCGTGAAGCAGATTCACATATGCCGTGCAGGATGCGCTGGATTGGTGGTTATATTAGAAGAGCCCAAGCTTAAGGCATGGAGAGATAGAGAGAAACCCTTGCCATTCTCCCCCTGTGTCACTCCCAGGGCCAATCCTCACCGGACTGCTGGGCTCCATCGTATCATGAGGACTAGAGCCCAGGTGTTCTCACGGCTTTGGGGAAAGATGGGGTGTCACAAGAGTAAGGGGAAGAGAGAGAGAGAGAGGATATGGAGAAAGAGGCAGAGGGTGTACGTGGGCAGATTTTCAGAGGCCTGGGGGGTTACTCCTCTGGTACATGAGGACACCACTAATGCCAGGAAGGGCACAGAGCCTGATCCCTACCCTCAACATCCCGAGACTTTGAAACGATCACTTGCCCCTCTTTAGCATCTTCACAGCTGCTCCACACTAGGGGAAAGGTGAGAGGCAACAGCAAGGGGCCAAGAGTGCAGAGGAGGCAGCTTCACCCTCACTGTGGCCTCTGAGCTTCCCCCTAGTGGTGTGCAGTGGAAAAATAGGAGTACGTCCTGTGAGCCTTTTCCCTCCAGGTACCAGAAGTGGCTGGAAAGAGATCTCCAGTCCCACAGCTTGGTGCCCAAAGAGGGAAGAGTCCCAGGAAGCACGGGTGATGGATGTAATGGGAGCTCCCTCACCTTGTGGTGCAGCAGGAGAAAGAGGAACAGGGACACAACCCCAGGCAGGTGATCCCCCAGCCCTCAGGGCCCTGACCCTGGCAAGCAGGGAGAAATAAGCTAAAAAGACCCAAGGATGAGGATTCCGGCGAGGCCTCAGATACCCTGAACTGCCTGCTGAAGACCCAACACCACCCTGCTGTCACCAGAGGAGACCTGAATGAACAAGAGCAAGGAGGAGCCACATGTCTCCGAGCCCTGGAAGAAATCATGAAAAGGACACCTGAGTATTAGCCAGTCATTAAGGAGGTGTGTTCACAGCCCTACTCCTATGGCCGCCCTTGTAAACTGTACTCCCAGGGGAGAGGATGCCCAGAGGACAACTGCATGCTCAGATGTTTGTGACTCACCTGAGCCAGGCTGAGGGCAACGAAGGAGGCGCAGGAGACACATGCTGCCTTAAGGCAGTCCTGTCACGTGCAGCTCCAGCCTGAGACATGCCCACCACACCAGCCTTGGGGGCAATGGTCCTGGCTGGGCCTGGAATCACTTCCTGGTTTGGGGGACATCCATCCTCAGCCTTCAGAGCTAGCCAGGACACAAGGAACTTGCCCAGGGCAGAGAGAGAGAGAGAGAGAGAACCCAGCTTCCTGTCAAAGTCTCACAGCTGTGTGACCTCAAACATTCACCCATTCTCCTCTCAGGGCCTCAGTGACCCATCTGGGCAGTGGGCATCCTACCTTCTCATCTCATCACAACTCCTGCCTTGCTCAAGAAGGGTAGGGACCAGGTAGATGGGAGCAGGGCTAAGCAAGGGCTCTATAAGAAGTGGAGGGAGGTGCCCTTGGAGGAAGCAGCAGCCTTGCTCTGATGCCCGGGAGAGCCAGGCCTGGGTCTTGACCCCACAGAGTCCTCAGTTTTGTGGAGGTGGCAGTCCTACCATCAACTTGTGGAAGTCCAGAGGGGTTAGTGTCAAAATAGGATGCAGCAGAGGCCAGCAGGGCAGGAGCTGGGGTATAAGGCTTCACATTTACTAAGTGCTCAACTGATACTGTTCATGAGACAGTCACGCAGTCTCTGTGAGGGACATTGTCTGTTTTCTTTGCTGGTGTATCCACAGTGCTTAGACTACAGTCTGGTATACAGCAGGAGCCTAATAATTACTTGATGAATAAATGAATGAATGAACAAACAAATGAGCAATCAAAAGAAAGGTGAGAGAAGGTTATCAGGTGAGCTGGACCATAAAGAATGAGCCAGAATGAGGTGGAACAAGGATTAGGAAGAAGGCAAGTATGTCTGCAGGCTCAGAGGCATGACGGGAGATGGGGCATCTGGAAATGGTAGACTTTTCACTGCACCTGGGGAAGAGCAAGAGGATGTGGGTGGATCTCGGTCTGAGAATCTGGGTCTTTACCTTGAGGACACTGGGGCGCTGCAGGAGGTAGCTAGCTAATTAAATGTAGTGGGTTTTGTAAACAGCTTTATGGAGATACAATTCACAGACCACACAATTCACCCATTTAAAGTGTGCAATTCAATGGTTTTTAGTGTATCCACAGAGTTGTGAATCACCATAATCGATTTTAGAACATTTTCATTACCCCCAAAAGATAACCTATGCCCATTAGTTATCAGCCCTCAGCCCTCCAATCCCCTCAGCCCTAGGTAAGCTTTAATTCACTTTCTGTCTCCATAGATTTGCCAGTTCTGGACGTTTCATTTAACTGGAATACAGTCTGTGGTCATTTGTGACTGGCCCCTGTCAGTTGATATAATGTTTTCAAGGTTCATTTGCGTTGCAGCATGTATAGCTGCTCGACTTCTGTTGTTGTTGTCGTTGACAAATAATATTACATTGCATGGATTTACCACTTTTTTATCCATTCATTCATCAGTTGATGTATATTCGGGTTGTTAAGATGTGGCTTTTAAAAAGATCTTCTGATGGCTAAAATTAACAAGACTAACCACATCAAATGCTGGAATGGTTATGACTTGACCAGAACACTCATATATTACTGGTGGCAGCTTGTAATGATATAACCACTTTGGAAAAGCAATTTCTCACAAAGATATATATATACACACTATATATCCCAGCAATTCAACTTGTAGGCTATGCTGTTTCCAGTTGCTGTTGTTGTTGTTTACGATTACGAAGAATCCTACAAGTTTTGGTGTATACAAAAACTGGAAAGAGCCTAACTGTTCATCAACAGGAGAATGGATAAGCAAATTGAGTCGTGTTCAAAAATGGAAATTTCTCCAACTAGTCCAAAAGATGGAGGAGGGTAGGGACTCCAATGGTGGTCCAGCGGTTAAGAATCCACCTTTCAATGCAGGGGTGCAGGTTCAGTCCCTGGTCAGGGAACTGAGATCCCCCAAGACACAGGGCAACTAAGCCCCATGCAGTGCAATGAAGGATTCACGCACCACAACGAAGACCTCGCATGCTGCAACTGAGACTCGATGCAGTCAAATAAATAAATGAATAAGATGGATAAGGGTAAAGCATCATGTTGTATAAAAGAAGCCAGATGTAAAGGAATATGTTGTGTATAATTACTATGAAATTCCATTGCATGTGAAATTCAAGAATTTGCAAAACTCATCAGAACACAGATTGTTTTGGGTGTGGGGTGGTTGATTGAAAGGGAGCACAAGGAAATGTCCCAGGATGATGGAAACATGCCAAAGCCTTTGACTCTGTGGATCACAATAAACTGTGAAAAATTCTTAAAGAGATGGGAATACCAGACCATCTGACCTGCCTCTTGAAAAACCTGTATGCAGGTCAGGAAGTAACAGTTAGAACTGGACATGGAACAACAGACTGGTTCCAAATAGGAAAAGGAGTACATCAAGGCTGTATATTGTCACCCTGCTTATTTAACTTATATGCAGAATACATCATGAGAAACACTGGGCTGGAAGAAGCACAAGCTGGAATCAACATTGCTAGGAGAAATATCAATAACTTCAGATATGCAGACAACACCACCCTTATGGCAGAAAGTGAAGAGGACCTAAAAAGCCTCTTGCTGAAAGTGAAAGAGGAGAGTGAAAAAGTTAGCTTAAGGCTTAACATTAAGAAAACTAAGATCATGGCATCCAGTCCCATCACTTCATAGGAATAGATGGGGAAACAGTGTCAGACTTTATTTTTTTGGGCTCCAAAATCACTGTAGATGGTGACTGCAGCTATGAAAATCAAAAGACGCTTACTCTTTGGAAGGAAAGATATGGCCAACCTAGTTAGCATATTGAAAAGCAGAGACATTACTTTGCCAACAAAGGTCCGTCTAGTCAAGGCTATGGTTTTTCCAGTAGTCATGTATGGATGTGAGAGTTGAACAGTGAAAAAGGCTGAGCACCGAAGAATTGATGCTTCTGAACTGTGGTGTTGGAGAAGGCTCTTGAGAGTCCCTTGGACTGCAAGGAGATCCAACAAGTCCATCCTAAAGGAGATCAATCCTGGGTGTTCATTGGAAGGACTGATGTTGAAGCTGAAACTCCAATACTTGGGCCACCTCATGTAAAGAGTTGACTCATTGGTAAAGACCTTGATGCTGGGAAGGATTGGGGGTAGGAGGAGAAGGGGACGATAGAGGATGAGATGGCTAGATGGCATCACCGACTCAATGGACATGGGTTTGAGCAAACTCTGGGAGTTGGTGATGGGCAGGGAGGCCTGGCATCCTGCAGTTTATGGGGTTGCAAAGAGTCGGACATGACTGAGCGACTGAACTGAACTGAACTGATGGAAACATTCTATACCTTGACTGGGATGTTAGTTGCATAAAAATAGACATTTGTCAAAACTCTTCAAACTCTACTCTTCAGATCTGTGTATCTTATTGAAGGTAAATTACACTCGAATAAAGTTGGGGGTAGGGTGGGAAGCACCTCCTGGGAGCACTGAGGAAGTCTAACAGAGGGGCTCAGGCTGGAGCACAGGGAGAGGCATCTTCCAGTCTCTAAGCTGGGGCAGGAGGGACCGAATGGGCACAAGGGATGCTAAGGAGGTGGAGAGGGCATTCCTGACTGACAGGAGGCAGGCAGTGGGGAGGAGGCGAGCATGACTCGTGGGTCCCTTTCTCTGCACCTCTGGTGCTTTAGTCCTCAGCCTGTTCCCACTGCATCCCTTGGACTTCCAGCTGTCGCCTGCGTCACCATCTTGTGATGCTCCATGACTTATGGGAAAAGAAGCCCAGAAAACTTGGGCTCTGTGAAATCAGTGGAGTGGGGCCCTGAGACTTTCCAGATGTGCTTGCTATGCTGTATGGAGGAGACTATAGGCTGGGTGGGCCACCTCGACACATAGGTGGTTTGGGGCACCCAGGGAACCATTAGAACGTCCAGTAAAAGCCACCTGGGAGGTGTAGCCCAACCTCCCCACGTAACCAAAGAGAGAACCAAGGTCTGGGAGGGCAGAGGAGCGCAAGGCCTGCTTTTCTTCCACCTCCTCCCATGCGACTCTGACCTCAGCTGGGTGGGCAGTTGCTGGTACAGTGGCCAACACAGACCCTTCCCTCCCACAGAGGAGGTTACCCTTCCCCTCAAAACATGGCACAGGAGGGCAGGGAAGCATAACAGCTCAGCCAGCTCCCTATGTAGGACTCAGCAGATGAAGCACACAGTGGCCTGGGGTGGAGCTGGCAGGAAAGTCCCTGTCATGTGTCACTCTGTCATCATATACCCCACCCTTGAACTTCCCTTAAGCGTATTCTTTCCCTGTCATCGGCCTCAGCAAGGACTCAATCACTTGTCAAAAACTTCCTCTGAGATGCTTTATACTGATTCCCAAGAACTGAGCATCTCTGAAGGCCATGATGGGGTGCCCTCTTGGTTTCTCCCTTTCCCCATGTCCACTGAATTATTGGTGCACTGAATTATTCCTGAACAAAGGAAACTTGGATACATTTTAAAAACTTGGATACATGTTTTATTGAGATATAGAAAGTGTGTTAGTTGCTCAGTTATGTCCAACTCTTTGCGACCCCATGGACGGTAGCCTGCCAGGCTCCTCTGTCCATGGAATTCTCCAGGAAAGAATACTGGAATAGATAGCCATTCCCTTCTCCAGGGTATCTTCCCAACCCAGGGATTGAAGCTGGATCTCCTGCACTGCAGGCAGGTTCTTTACAGTTTGAGTTACCAGAGAAGCCCATTACTGAAGTATACCATACTAATATAATGACGGCATATGTTATCAGTGTAGAGTTCGATGAATTGTACACACATAGCCATCACCCAGATCAAGATACGGAACATTTCCAGAATTCCAGAAGGCCCCTTGTTCCACATTCCCACTCACCTGACCCCAAAAGTAACGGCTAATTTCTCTGACTATAGATGAGTTTTACCTTCTCTTGTACTTCCTCTCTGGCTTTTTCTCTTTTTGGCTCAATATGTCTGTGAGATTCCCCCATGAAGTGGTACATATCAGCGGCTGGCTCTTTTTTATTGATGGGTAGTACTCCATTGTGTACCACAACGTGTGTATCTATTTTACTGTTAATAGGCATTGGGGTTGTTTTGAGTTTGGGGCTCTTACGAGTGTTCAAATAAAGTATTTGTACAGATGGACATTCTCATTTCTTTGAATATATGCCTAGAAGTGGAATTTCTCTTGAATCATAGGTTAGCATATTTTTAACTTTAGTAGATAACTGCCAAACAGTTTCCTGAAATGATTGTACCTATTTACATTCCCACTAACAATGCATGAAAGTTCCAGCTACGCCACATCCCCACCCTTTTATTTCTAGCTGTTCAAATGGCTGTATAATTCTATGTCACTAGGGCTTTAAAACATTTCAGTTCAGTTCAGTTCAGTCACTCACTCGTGTCTGACTCTTTGTAACCCCGTGGACTGCAGCACGTCAGGCTTCCCTGTCCATCACCAACTCCCAGAGTTTGCTCAAACCCATGTCCATTGAGTCTGTGATGCCATCAACCATCTCATCCTCTGTCATCCCCTTCTCTTCCTGCCTTCAATCATTCCCAGCATGAGGATCTTTTCAAATGAGTCAGTTCTTAGCATCAGGTGCCCAAAGTATTGGAGTTTCAGCTTCCGCATCAGTCTTTCCAATGAATATTCAGGACTGATTTCTTTTACGATGGACTGGTTAAAACATTTGCTTTCCCTTAATGACTTATGATAAGCCTTTTCATATGCTTATGGGTTATGTGGATACCCTTTTTTGGTGTGAAACGCCTAGTCAATTATTTTGACCATTGTTTATTGGCCTGTTTGCCTTTTTGCATTGATTTATAGTAGTTCTTAATGTTACTAGATATGAACTTTTGTCAGATGTATGCATTGTGAATATCTTCTCCCAGCTCATCGTTTCACTTCCTCTTTTTGAATTCCATGTTTTTTTTCTTCCAGTTTTATTGAGATGTAAGAGACAGAGAGCACTGTGTAAGTTCAAGGTGTACAGTGTAATGATGTGACTTACCTACATCATGAAATGATGACCATAGTAAGTTTAGTGAATGTCCATCATCTCATATAGATGGCTTCACTTCTTTATTTCATTTTCTTAATGATGTCTTTTGTTGAACAGAAGTTACTAATGTTAGTGAAGTCTAAGCTATCCACCTTTTCTCTTATGTTTAGTGCTTTTTACATCCTCTAAGAAATCGCTGAGAAGCCCAGGTTTTGTGCTGGCAAGGGTCATGCAACTTCCATTCTGGCCTCCTCCCAGGGCAGGATTCAGATAGTTATTACTCACCCAACCCTGTCTGTGAAGTCAACTGTTGATCAGTTTGCCCACCCACCCATCCATCCACCCACCCACTCACTCCCCTATCCATCCATTGATCTTGCCCATACTTATTGCCATCATCATGAGCTGAGTGATGACAGGTAGTTACAGGATGGGATGGTGATGAAGTTAGAGATGAACAAGACCCCCAAGGAGCTTATGATCTGGTAGGAAAAATACAACCTACATGAAGTCCTTGACAGGTTTCTATTTATTCTCCTACTGTCCTAAAATCTGTAGCTTTCATTCATTCCTCTCTGAAACTCCCATTTATTTGTCTTTGTTCTGTGACCTCTTCTAATATCTAACCTCTTCTAATATCTGTAGATAGTCCTGTTCCTACAAATACAAGCTACAAATAGCAAAGGCTATTCTCACCTCTTACATTTTAGGTACTTGACCTTTATTGATAAGGCCTGAGATGGTCAACAGCCCTGGCCCACCATTGGCTTAAATCCTGCTGGTGACCAGCTTGTACTCAGAGAAGTGTCCCCCTTCTGGGGGGGTGGAGGGGGTGGTCAGAAGGAGACACCTTCACCACGGTTGACTAGTCAGCATGGATATTTGAAGGCTGGCCCTGTGGGATCAGCAGGTGGCCCAAACTGGCAGCAGAGAGGTAGACAGTGGACCCAAGCAGGAGTTCAACCATCTGATGGAGCTGAAAAGAAGGAAACAGGGACTGGGGCTGGGGATACAAGCTGTCACGTAGAAGTGTGGTCTCCTTCCTGGCTGAAAGGAGTGGATTCCAGCTCTCTGCTGCTTGTCTCGAGTTGTGCTGGGACCTTGGGCCAGTAGTGAGGAGAGTGGAGAAACTGCACCCCTTCTGGGGGGGCCTTCATCTAACCTCTAGCCACTAACTTGGCAAATATATCTCATCTCCCCAGGCCAAGCATCTGACCGCCTCCCTCCCCGACCTCTTTCTAGGGAAGTGGCTCAAAACCAACAAAAACAATGAAGAGCCTGTTGGCCTTGGCCCCAGCCAGCCCGGCCTTGGTCACTCCTCTGGGATCTGACCGCCCAGAATCCTTGTGGGCCTGGCTGCCATCCTGACCGCATAGCACCTGCCCTCCCAACGACACTGGCCCTCTGTCAAAGGAGATGGCTTATGGGGACAGCCCTGAGGAGAGGAACAGCTGAGCAGACCAGGCTGGCGCCATGCGGGTCAGCGGGGCCTCAGCAAGCAAGGCGTGCTAGAGAGTGACCTGTGGGGCTGGGGAAGGGCCGGGCAGTAAGCAGAAGTGCAACCACAGTGCCTGAAGAGCCTGAAACAGGAATCGAGGGTGGGAGGGTGAGCAGCCCCCAAGCCTTGGCCCTAGGACCCTCCCCAGACACACACCTGCCACCACACAGACTCCTCTCTCTCCCTCCTCCACCTCTCTGCTGAGCCCAGCCCTCACGGTAACTCTGCCAGGTCTGGCTCAGAGGTGACTGGACCAGCCTCTCTGATCCCTCAGTAGGCAGAGAGAGCCCAAGGGGGCCCTTCTGTTCATTGTTTGCTCAGAGCTTAGGGGCGAAGTCAGCCCCTTGTGGGCTCTATGGCTGGGATGATTGAGAGGCAGATCTGGGCTAAAAAGAAAGTCATTTCCACCCTTTCTTTGCGCTAGGCACAGTGCCAAGGGCTTGACCTGCAGCATCTCATCAGACCTCACAACAACCTTCAGAGGATCAGACTCAACTTGTAATAGGGTTATATCCCCATAAACACATCTTAAGTGGAAAATCGTAAGTCAAAAGTGCATTTAATACACATAACCTACCAAGCATCATAGCTTAACCTAGCCTACCTTAAACATACGCAGATCACTTACATTGGACTACAGTTGAAGAAAATCATCTAACACTAAACCTATTTTATAATAAAGTGTCAAATTGCTCAAGTACTTAATGAGAGGAAGACCCTGTAACATTGGACAGCTTATATAACCTCTGTTAGTTTTGGAGACCTCCAAAGAGGAGCTCTTTATAACTGCTTTATAGAGATCAGTTAACTCCAGCACCTGTTCTTAAGGGCTGTGGAGGATTAAGAAGTAATATAGGGCATTCCTTGGCAGTCCAGTGGTTAGTACTCCATGCTCTCCCTGTCAAAGGCCCAGGTTCAATCCCTGGTCAAGGAACTAAGATCCCACAAGCCACATGGCACAGCCAAAATAAGAAGAAAGAATGTAAATTCTTACCATGTGCAATTATATTGAGTGTGCAGTGAATGATAATTATTCTTACTGTTATCAAGCATCTAAGACTATAGTGCTTATTTTAACTGGAAGATGAGGTCAACCCAAGCAGCCCTTTAGCCTTGGCAGAGACTCAAGTCCCACTTTTAGGAAACGAGGCAATGAGGCCCTATCCTTAGGATAATGTTACCAACCAGGGCTAGTCAACTCAGGTGGGAGTGGGTGCGCACAATGGCTGACCTGAGCTTGCCTGGGAAGCTCTTGAGTCCTGCTGAGGGCTCCTTTTCCTGTTGCCTCTGTGTGAATAACTGTATACTGTGTGTTGAAACATCACTCACCTGTGCAAGTGGATGCCATCTCCAGCAGGGCTGAAACAAACGGTAGATTCTCTAGGGCAAGAAGACCCAGGCAGAGGGGTGGAGTCAGCCAGATCTGGGCAAATCCTGCTCAGCCACCTGGTGTCTGTGTGGCCTTGGGTAAGTCACTGGCTTGGAGCGGTCCTCACCATGTATGGACAGAAGCCTCTCCCTTGTGGAGTTATCACAAGGGTAGATGGGATTGCAGATCAAAACTGCCAAGCACAGTATCAGGCTAGTCGGAAGGAAGGCTGCATGAAAAGGATGATATCTGGTATGATCCACCTGAGAGATGCCACTTGGAACCTGCCAGCTCCCGAAGGAAGATACATAGCCAAGGGGAATGGGGAAGAAGTCCAGCCTCCACTTGACACTAGAGTGACCTTGGAGAAACCGCTTACCCTCTCTGGACACCCATTCCTTCATTTGTATACAGAGTTAATCTCCCAGTTAGCAGGTTCCTCCTGAGGATGAAGTAATGTCTAGAAAGTGCTTAGTGCCAAGCCCAGCACCAAGTTATTAAGCTCAGGCCCTCTTGCCAAGTGCTTCCTCTCACCTTCCCCTCTCTCTCAGGCTCCACGTGTTCTCCTTCAGAGGAATGAGACAACAATAGCAGTCCAGCCCACATCCCCACCAAGACCCATCAGGCCATCTCTCAGGGCCAGCTGTTGCCAACTGGGCCCTGAGGTCTCTGCCAAGAGTGGCTGAAGACACAAGTCTGCTGAGACGGCAGCTCAGCATGGAGCTGTGTGTGGAGCGATGGGATGGGAGCTGGGGTCTAAAGGGCCCTGGCTACAGGTATCATCTATCTATTGGTTATCTATGCTGCATGACATGTGACTCAACACTGAGGGGTTTAAAGCAGCAAGAATCTATTGTCTCGGGGTTCCTGTGGGTCAGATGTCCGGGCATGGTTTAGCTGGGTCTCCTGGCTCAAGGTCTCTCGGGAGGTTGTAGTCAAGGCACCAGCTGGGCGGCAGTCACCCCAAGGCTCTACGGGACCTGCAGGATCCACTTCCAAGCTGGCTCTCATGGCTGCTGGCTGCCTGCAGAAGATGCATGTCCAAGTCTCTCCTGTAGGTGCTAGCCAGTTTGGCTTCCTCACCACTGGGGCCTCCACCGGCTGCCTGAATGTGTTAACAGGGCAGCTGCTGAGGAGAGATGGAGAGAGTGAGCCCAAGGCAGAAAGCACAGCCTCCCTGTCGCCTAATCTAGGAAGAGACACCCCATCACTTTTGCCCTATTCTGCTCACTAGGAGGAAGTTGTTATGCACAGCCCACATCCAAGATGGGGGCAACGCCAGGCTGTGACAACTGGGGCATTACTGGGGACCATCTTAGAGACCGCCTGACTCACTGGGGGTGGGATCAGGGAAAGATGCCATCCTAACTTTGTATTTGTTTATTTACTTAGCCTCCCTGGTCTTACCTGCACCATGTGAGACCTAGTTCCCTGACCAGGGATTGAACCCGGGCCCCCTGCATTGGAAGCATAGAGTCTTAGCCACATAACTGTTTTATAGAGTGAAAAGAGCCCAAACTCAGTGACTCTGGCTCAAAGGCTGGCTCCTCGGTATAGCCTTAAGCTGTCTGCCACTTTGCTACTTACAGCTCCAGTTTCCTCCTCTACCAGGTGAGATAATATTCCAGCCTAGCTGACCTCACAAGTTGTGTTGTGGATCAAAAGACACATGGTCTTATGACTATACTTAAGGAAGCCTCCAAATATTACACACCAGTTGGTGTGACAATGGCATTATTATATTATTAAAGGGAGTCTTGGGTCAGCAGTAGTAAAAAATCTACCCATAAAAAAATCCATCTATCAGTGATTTCCCTAGTGGTCCAGTGGCTAAGACTCCAATGTAAGGGCCCAGGTTTGATCCCTGGTTGAAGAACTAGATTCCACATGCTCCAACTAAGACCCAGCAAAACCAAATAAAAATAATAAATATATATATATATTTAAATCCACCCATAAAAAACTCCACTCACAGGAGTGCATCTTAGGGCACATATCCCTAGGGCACAATATCATTCACTCAAAGTCATCCTTCTAACCTTGACTGAGTCCTCAGCTGGCCTAGGCTAGGCAGTGTGCATTTATTCATTCATTCATTCACAGAGGCCCTCACATCCAATGCCCTTCACCAGCTCCCTAATATGAACAACTCTGTGACACAGACATTAGTAACCCCACAGACCACCTAGAAGAAACAGGAGGTATTCTGTATCTTGAGGGCAAAGCTCAGACCCTGCATTTAGTAGGAGCCCTGAAAACATGTCTGCTAAGTGACTCTTGCAGAAAGAGCCCCGGTAAGTGTGAAGAGAGGGGTTGGACCACAGTCCCAATACTTCGAGGCTGTGTGACCAGAGGTAAGTTCCTGTCCCTCTCTGAACTTCAGTTCTCTCATCTACACAAAAGAGATCAGAGCTTGCAAACTACTGGGTTAGAGGCTCCAGCTAGGGTGTAAATATGTTGTTTAGGGATTATTCAGGGTTTAATTTTATTTTAAAATGAGTTGCCAATATATACGAGTTGGGAGATTTCCACAAAATCCAGAGTTTTCATTTTTTATTGAAAAATGAGAAGATCTGACTACACTGGACCCATTGTATACATACAACAATTGACTGGCTGGGGCAGGAGCTGCTCTTTAACTGTGCTGTTTGGACACAGAGCCACCTCCATTTTCTCCCTATAGCCTTGCCCAGCATGCTTCACCCTGAGGTGTCACTGCCTGCCCCGACAGGTATCTGAGCTTGCAACGCCAGATGTCAGCATGATCTGACTGCTCTTTGGCTCTGCGAGGCCTAAAGATGGCTTTACAGGACCCCTGAGTGATGAAAACCATTAACACCCTGGATAAGAAGCCACTTGGGCTGAGCAGAGAGAAACTGCTGTTTCTGAGGATGACACAGAGTCTATAAATAGCCTCGGAGCCAGGTGAGTGGTGACACCTGCCCCATCTCACCTGGGTGGGGACTGGGCATGTTTCAGTTCATGGCTCAGTCCAGGGACGGTCCCTGCTCGTGATGCCAACTGAGGTCAGCACAGGAAGAAATGATTTCACAGCTGAGCCTGTGGAGCAGGTGGAATTTTCTCTGGCTCAGGCAAGAGGCGGTGATGATGTTTGATTTTCCAAAAAGGATGAAGTATTGCACCATCCATGGTTTCCCAGTGCTATTCAACAATGTGAGACCTCAACCTGGCCTTCGGGATTCTCTGTGACCACCAGGCCTCATCCCCTGCCAGGCTTTCAGCTCACGGTTAATACCGGAGCCTTTCCTTGAAGGTGGCCTGACCTCTCCCAGTTCTGGGCTGGCCTTGGCTCATTCCCCCTCTGGAATCTCCTCTCTGCATCTTTTTTTCTCTGTCCCTCAAATGCAGTTGTCTCCAGGCTGACCCCCAGACAGAAACCATCTTCCTTGTTCCCTGAGTTCCACAGCCCCCTGGCTAACTCCTTAGTTTCTCTCTTGCTGTGTCATCTGTTCAAGGTTGGTCTCTCTTGCCCTCCCCACTCTGTCCCAGCTACCAGCTCCTTGATAATCACGACAAATGCAAACCGTGATTTCAGAGTCAGACTCCTTCCAGCTCTGTCCTTGGGCAACTCCCCCCCAACACTTGGGGCCTCGCTTCCCCATCTCAGGCTGCGGTGAGGGCTAGGCAAGGGCTTTGGAAATTAAAGCAGTTATACAAGTGAAGGCAGCTCTTCCCTGGCATTGGGCTCTCATACTCCATTGAACAGAGTTCCTCCAGGAGCTGGATTGAGAGACAATAGGGGACTGAGAGATTTACTTGGTTAGCTGAGAGCTATATGAGCCCAGGGCCTGGAACTGACATATAAGGTGATTCTTCCTTTCCTATTTCGAATCTGCAGTATGCACTGATATAGGGGAGGCTGTGGGAGATGTGCTGAGGGCCCACATAGGGCAGGGAGCAAACCAGCTTCCTAAGCAAGCCTGTTCTACTTTAAGGTACAATCACAGAAAAGGAGAATCTATTCCTCAGGACAGAGTGAGGCCCTGTCCTGGACTGGGACCTGGGGAGCATCTGGGCTCCAGGATGCAGCTGGAGTATCACTGAGTGATCAGGCTCCTCCTGGGCCAGAAACAGAGAAGAGGACTGTGGACTTGCAGAAAAGGGCCAAGCCAGCATTCCCATGCGGCTAGGACCCTCTGCTCTGCCCTCATGAATCGCCTTAGGTCAGCATTTTGCTACCTGACCTCTTCCGAGGAGTCAATTCATGGTCTGGGGCAGGTCAGTCTAGAGTTTAAGCTCATCTGACTTCAAGGCCCAAATCCCACCCTCTTCTCTGGCCACTCAGACCTCTGAGGCCCTGCAGCTGAGGCCCACCACTGTCTGAGCAAAGACCATCCACGCTCTGTCCATCACTGATGCTCATGGCACAGCACTTAATAGTTGACCAAAACCCGTACTCTTGTTCCTTTTATTCTTGGAACAGACGTGGAAAACAAGCAGGGGAGAGATTAGAACCACACTATTCTGCAGAGCCATCTGGGAGGACTGGCACTGGCTGGCAGAGGGGGACTTCAGGGTTCGCCGACTTCTGGGCAGCGCCTTCCTCTCTCCAAGCCTCAGTCATACATCTGGAGAACTGCAGGTATTGGCTCAGATGCTCTCTCAAGTCCCCTGCCTGTCATTCACTTCCTGTGGGCCTCCCATGCCCGTAGGCTTCTGTGAAGCCCACCTCAGCATGTGGGGTAGATTCCCCCTCACTGTGGTTCCTGGCTCGCAGTTCCCCTTCTCGTCCTGTCTTGCCTTCTCGCTTTTCCTTGGACTGGCCGCTGCGCTATGTTACCTGCAGATGCAGTTTTGGGGTGAGTGGGGGCAGGAGGGGAGCTAGCTGTCCTGGCTGCTGCCATTCAGGACTGTCCGTCTGTGGGGTCAGGGAGGTGGGGGGGCAGACCCAGTCCTGGTGGAGGGCTAGGGGTCTGGTAAGGGCATGACCGGTCCAGGCTGGGTCTGGAAGAGGGACTGGTTTCTAGAAGCATCTGGAGACAAGCCCAGGCTTGGACAAGGAGGCCTGTGTTCACAGTGGGAGGTGTCTGCCTGTCTCCTCTTGTCACCTCTCATTCTAAGCCTGCCTCTCGTCTCCAACTTTCTTTGACTCACTCTCGGTTGCCACAGTCTCTCTTGGTCTGTCTGTCCATTTGCAGGGCCTGCGGGGCAAGGGACAGCATATGCAAAAGCCTCAAAGGCAGACTTCTGTTATAGTCAAAGAAAAACATATGGAGGCTCCTATTCTGGAGTTAACCTCGTCTTAGCATTTACGCTTTCTTTTCATCTATTGGGACCGTCACAAAATAGAACTGGCCTCCCTTGGCAAAGAAGCATGCGTCCCTCAGGTCTCCAGCCCTGCTTGGGGTGTGTTCAGACTTCACGCCCCACCGCCCCACCAGCGGGGTGCGCTGCCAGCTGGGGCCAGCAGGGGGAGCCCGCGAACAGGTCGGGGGAGGCGGGATGGAGGCGGGGCCGCGAGGCCGGCTGGGCCAATAAAGGCGGCGGTGGCGGCAGCGGCTGACTCTGCCCTCCGAGCGCTGGTGAGCCTCTCGTCCGGCCTCTCAGTTCCCCGGTAGATCTCCGACTCGGACCCGCGCGCCCACGATGCTGGCGCTCCGCTGCGGCCCCCGCCTGCTCGGCCTGCTCTCCGGCCCGCGCTCCGCGCACCTGCGCCTCCCCGCGCTCCGCGCTTGCAGCAGCGGCAGCGGCTCCCGCGGCCCGTCCGCCTCTTCCGGGAACCCGCTCGTGTACCTGGACGTGGGCGCTGACGGGCAGCCGCTCGGCCGCGTGGTGCTGGAGGTGAGACCACCGGACCGGGCCGAGCTGGACTGGGCGTGGGGCACGGTCCCGGAGGAGCCTTGGACCCCAGGCCGGCCCTGTGCCTGGCTCGCTGGGTGACCTTGCTTCCTGCCCCCCAGGCTCTGGGCTTCAGTTTCCCCATCTCGTAAGAAAGGGCATCGGACTGGTCTCTCCAGGCTTCCCCTTCGGATCTTTGGACTAGTGGAAGCGGGAGGGAAGGCGCGTGTGGAGGAGAAAGCTCAAGGTCAGATCGTAGGCTAGGAGGGTCAGCCCCGCTGGCCGGCGGGGGCTCCGAGACCTCACCGGGTGGGCGCCTAGGCCCGAGCTTTGAGGTGGGTGTCGGGAAGCTCGGGGGTCGGGGCGGGAGGTCGGCGGGGAGCTCACGTGGTGGCCCTTGCAGAAGGCGGAGTCGGCCCCAGCTCCGCCCCCCCGCTATCGGGCTGCCGGGAGGACTAAGGTGGTTTTGGGCTGCCTCCTCTCCCAGCAGTTCGGGCTGGGCTGGCCGCAGTCTCCAGCCACCGGACAGACCTGGCATAGACCTCTTGGGGTCAGGGCACTGTGCTCAGAGCTCTTCGCCCCAACTCCAAACCCAGCCACCCTCCCAAGGTGACGGTGCCTGCCCCAGCTCTTTGGGCCTTTTTGAAAAGCAAAGCAAGAAACCTGCATAGTCCAGAAAGTCACAGAGGGGGAAGCTTGGGTGTAGCCTTCAAGCCCATTTTGAACAAAGGGGGTCTCAGTTAAAGCTCGGTTTCCTCTTCTGGAAAACGGAGAGCACCCGTTTATTTCAAAGGTTCGGCACCAGGCTGGCCCTTGCAACTGGAAGGCAAGGAGCAGGCTTGGATGGGGCTCCAGCCTTCCCTTTCCCCCACCCTCCTGCCTCTCTCTGAGTCTCAGTTTCCCACCTGCCCACTGGGGAGCTTGGACTGGCACCCCTGGGGGCCACCCTCTCCAGGCCCTGGGTCTCTGATGCTTTGAGCCCAGCTGAAGCAGTTCTGCCAGTTCTGCCCCCAGGAAGAAGCCCAGGGTGATGTTGTCATCTCTTCTGACAGATTGGGAAATCGAGGCTGCCCCTCCCAGCCTGCAGCTCAGGAAGCAGCTGGCAGAAATGATTGCTTAGGTGGCCTCCCATGGAGGGTTGAGAATGACAGACAGGAATGGTGCTTTCCCTGGCTCCTGGGCTGTGGAGGGGGTCGGGTCCTTCCTTCACCTGCCTCTGGACTAAGCCTGCCTTCCCTCTCCTTTCCCCGCAGCTGAAGGCAGATGTCGTCCCAAAGACAGCAGGTACGACGGGGACCGGGGTCTTCTGAGTCTGGGCCACATGGAGGAGAGAGGCGCCTGGCGAGGTGGGTGGTGGAGGGTGGATTTGCTTGGTCTCCCTGCCCCACTGATCCAGTGCTACTCCTGCCACAGGACTCAGATGCTGAGGTCAGGGCACAGGGTGACTTGTCCCAGGTCACACAGTCAGCAGAGACCCCGGGGCAGGGGTCTTTCCATGTGCTGGGGGTGGGTGGGTAGAGAGGGCGCTGACTGGAACCAGCTGTGGCCCCTGCACTAAGGCCTGGCCCTGCTGACCTGCCTTTTCCTTCACCCCCCACCAGAGAACTTCAGAGCCCTGTGCACCGGGGAGAAGGGCTTCGGGTACAAAGGGTCTACCTTCCACAGAGTGATTCCATCCTTCATGTGCCAGGTATGGCGGGCCTCTTCCTGCCTCGACTTCTTCTTCTTCTGTCAGTGGCATAGTGACGGGGCCACCTTGGAGAATGTCATGGGACTAGCCAGTCTGCTTGTGCCTGGAAAGTCCTGGATGGAGGGCAACCGTGGTCATTCGTTCAGCCTGCCCTCTCCCTCTGAGAGTCTGGAGCTTGTCCTGGCGGCCATAGTGCCTTCCCTGCCCCAGGAGTTGAGCAAGAGAACAAACAGCGGCAGGACAGCCCTCCCTGGCAGGGCCGGGAGAGTGGAGCGGCAGAGGGAGAACGGCATCGGGCTGTGGATGTGCTGGAGGCTTTGGAGTAACAGCGTGTTAGTCTCTGCCCACAGCCCCCAGTGTGTCCCACCGAGCACTCGGCGTAGGAGATAAAGAGGAAGGGGAGGAGGAGGGAGGCCAGGCACAGACAAGAACACACAGGTCCGGACTTGGAGCCTCTCTCCAGGGTAGGGCATCTTTCTCGGGTAAATGCGTTTGCTCTTCAGTCATGTGTTGAGCCTCTTTTCAGAAGCATTAGCTTAGCTGTGTTAGAAATTTTGTGGGTAGGTGTGGCAGGCATGAACTTCCACCGGTGCCAGGGCTTGAGCCATGCTAGGGGTTGCCCTGTGTTAGGTCAGACCCTGCTAAGACAGGGGCTCATGTCTGAGGCCAGCAGGCCCAGAGGCGGGAGCATGCTGTCATGATGTCTTTGAAGTCCTTTCAGCCGGGATTTCTGCCCCCCCCCCCCCCCCCCGTTCCCTCTATCCTGACCTGGTGGCTGTCATCACATCATGGTGAGTGGCATGGGTTGGGGCTGGGCCTGCTGATGTGTTGAACATGAGGAATGCAGTGATTGGCGGGGGTTGTGGCTGTGGGACAGGCCTGGCCACAGCCTGTGACTCTCAGCTGCAGAGGCCCCCAGCTCTGCCTGAGGCTCTAGACTGAGCAGGAGCTAAAGCGGATGTCCGAGCCGAGCTAGGGTCTTCGTCTCACCACAGCAGGCAAGGGCAGGGACTCCAAAGCTGGTGGGCTCTTGGAAGCATGGGATGGTGGCACCGGGAGGCCCTGTCCTCTCTGGGGACACGTTATTGGCATTCGTGAATGCTTCAGCAGGGCTGGTCAGGTCACCCCTCTCGCCTGAGGAGATCATCTCAGGAAAACAGCAATATGATGGGGGCTGGGGCTGGCAGACCCTGGGCTTTTCTGTCTGCGGCTCCTTGTAGAAGCCTCCGGCAAGTTGTGAGGAAGACTGCCTGCCCTGGGTGGGCTCTGTCCCGGGCCGGGTGAAAGGGAATTGCTGGGACAGGATGGGGGGCTCAGCAGAGGGACCTGGCTCTGTGCCAGCTGCTGCCACTCCCCATAGACCACACTGGGGAGCAGGGGCTCCTGGCCTCCTTGTTTACCCTCCAAGAGTTGTGGGTAGAAAATTCTAGGTCATTCAAGAAGCAGCTCGAAATGGCCAAGAATTTTTAAGGACCCTTTAAAATCTCACTCAGACAAAAATGAATCATTTGGAAACCAGCGTAGTTATTAGGGCAGAAAGTATTAAATCTTTGTTTTTTAGTTGCTTATGCTCCTTAGCATTATATTAGCCCTTCTATCGTTGGGTGTTTTCTGACCCTTTTGCCTGAGGGCTCCCAGCTGGGTGGGCCCTGGGTGGGCTGGGGGCTGTGTCCCAGCATGGGAGCAGCACCCCTCTGCCAGCTCTGGTGGCGACACTCAGCCAGCGCTCCGTGTTCGCAGGCCGGTGACTTCACCAACCACAACGGCACGGGGGGAAAGTCCATCTATGGAAGCCGCTTTCCTGACGAGAACTTCAAACTGAAGCACGAGGGCCCGGGTGAGTACAGCTGCCAGTCCCCGCCTGGGCAGTGTGCCCTGAGCTGTGAGCCCGCCGCTGCCACCCCAGCAGGCCTGGAGGCTGCAACCTGATGGCTCCATGTCCAGGGACACACCTTCCTTTCTTCAGTGTGGTGGGTGGGCTTGTTGGATTGTCCCAGAGGCTTTTTCACCCTGAGCTCTCAGTTTTAAAAACAAACCTTTCTTTGACAACCTAGGTGAGAGAGCTGTTAAGCAAAGCACTAGCATTGTGTTACCTTTAGGACCCAAGGTGCGATGTGGAAAAAGCTAGAGTTCAGGGCTGGAGGTCCCACCCCTGCTCTACCACTGAGAGCTTCCAGGAGGCCCTTCCCTCCTATGTCGGTCAAGGCGGACAGGCCTTGGGTGGCTGTGTGCTCTGGGCTTGGCTCTCCTCTTCTGAGCCCCAAGTATCTTCAGCCTCAAGCATCCTTCCTGTGGTTTGCGCCATCTGTTCTTGAATAACACCCAGGTGAGATGGCTCCTGGGGCAGCCTGGTCATCCTGCTTGTTTTTGCAGGTGTCCTGTCCATGGCCAACGCAGGCCCCAACACCAACGGCTCCCAGTTCTTCATTTGCACCATTAAGACAGACTGGTAAGTTGCTGGCTCCTGATCCGGGCGCTCTGGGAAGCAGGAGTGCCTTTGAGCTGGAGGGGGAGGGTAGTTTGAGGTCAGACTCTCTGCTCTGGGGCAGTAGCCCTCACCCTGCTGAGTGTGTAAGAGGAGAAAGTCCTTGAAAGGATTGAGGAAGAATTTGGGCTGTTTTGCAACTCTTTTTATCAGGCGTCCAATTGTTGCTGTAGCTGTAATTTCTCAGTATTCTGAGCATGCACATGCAACCACACACACGTACACACAGAAAAGACTTCTTTTACCAAATACATTAGGGAAATACTGCAAAACTTATCAGGCCTCAGGATGGCCTGTGGCAGAAGCCTGCTCACTTGGTTTAACCTGCCATTTGCCAGCTTATTTGACCTTGGGCTGCACCTTGGAAAATGCTGCAGCAGACAGTATTTGGATATCACAACGGATTTCTCATCAGGCATTAGTACCAGCCTGTGGCAGCCACCCTCCCCCCCAGAACCCTCTTTCCCATTGCCCTTGTATTTTAGGGATGTCTTCCCAGGTCAGTTTCACACTACCTAATCAGTTTTCCCTGCCTAGAGTCCCCTGTGTCCTCACCCTGAGGCATCTCAGTGGGGTGAGGGGACAACAGCTGGCCTGGAGCTAAGACTTAATAAAGCCCATTTCCAAGGACTTTAGGGAGACCCAGGTGGTGGCGGATACTAGTGGTCTGTAGCCTCTGAGCCAGAAGGGACACGAATGTCAGAGTGGGCAGGTTGGCCCTGCCCGCCCTCCGTCTGTGAAACCCCTGGTAGATCCCAAAGTGTAACCAGTCTTGGTTGGTGGCCCTGAACTGAGCTGCTTTTTAGGTTCTCGGGACTCTCTCAGACTGAGAGCTGCTTGGGACTTGTGTAGGTTCACCATACATATCATCTTGGCTCTCACCTCAGAATTCCTGACTATTAAGACGGTTCCATAAGGGCCTTCCCTGGTGCTCCAGTGGTTAAGAGTCCACCTTCTGATGCAGGGGGTGTGGGTTTGATCCCTGGTCAGGGAGCTCATATCCCACATGCCTCATGTCCAGAAAAAAACCCAAAAGCCCAAAACATAAATAAACCCCAGAAACAATATTGTAACAAATTCAATAAAGACTTTAAAAAAGGTCCACATCAAAAAAAAAAATAGAAAAAAATGATCCCATTTACACAGACTTATTTCTTCAGAGTAGTTCAATATCCCATCAGCTCCCTGTGCAGGATGAGAATAATTCACTCTTTGTAGGTGAGGTTCCCAGGATTCAGGTTGAGTGGCCTGGGCCGAGGTCACACAGTACGTGAGGCAGAACACAGCCTGGGAGGGAGCCCTCCTCTGGTGTGTGCTGGGGGCCTCAGCAAGGCTCCATACGGGACCTGTGAGAGGTTGGGTCAGCTTTTCGGTCTGAGTCCCTTTCAGAACTGCTGTTGCGGTAAATAGTCCCATGCCCGAGGGCCTGTGACCCCGGCTGACACTGCAGCACTCTCCTTTCTACTTGACCTGGCTCACCTCTCCTCCCAGGCTGGATGGCAAACATGTTGTGTTTGGCCATGTGAAAGAGGGCATGGACGTCGTGAAGAAAATAGAATCCCTCGGCTCCAAGAGTGGGAAGACGTCCAAGAAGATCGTCATCACAGACTGCGGCCAGTTGAGCTGACCCTGTGTGCTTCCAGGAGGCCTCTCAGCGGTGTCAGACCCCGCAGGACCCACCGGGCGGCCCCCCCGTGCCCTCCCTTCCCCAGCGCCCCGTTTCTGGGCACCCGTTGTGGACACAGTGTCACTTCCTCATAGGCATCGCCTGTGACCGCCTGGCTCAAGTTCCCCTGTGCCTCGGGCACAAATGATGGGTTAGCTTTGAAGGCGATTTCTGCCTTTTCTTTGACCACAGGGGAAAGCCAGTTGCTATAAAGGGCTGTCATATCTGTTTAATATTATCTTTCTGATCGGAATAATTTCACAAGACTCCCTGGAGCTGAAGCCGTGACACTAACTACTCCAGGCTGTGGTGTGACCTGAGTTGGTGGCACAGGCTACAGACCTACAGAGCTTGGCCTTTGGGGCATACTCCAGGCCTTTGTGACCGTCCCACCGCCGAGGCCTTTTACCCCAGCCACTGTGAATCCCATTGGTTTGCTGCTCTTGTATTTGGGGAGAGCCCATGGGGGTGGAAGCAGCTGAACCGGGGGACAGACCCACTGCCAGCTGTGCCTTGTCAATGTGAATTCCCAAGCTGAAAATAGAAATAACCTCTAAGTGCTATGTGCTCTGGAAGGAAGTCAAAGTGTATTTTCCTGGTGGGCTTTGATTTGTTTTCCCTGTGTGTTTAATAAATTAAATCTATTGATTATGTACACAATATACTTTTGGAAAATTTCTTTATGTTCACCTTAAATGTGAAAATAAATCCTATTTTCTATAAAAGACTGTCTGGCGTCCATGCCTTTAGCAAGCACTGTCTATAACACAAGTATTTGGAACCAACGTTTATTGTTAACTGCTGTCACTCCATGCTCTGAGGTGGGGGCCTTTACGTGGACTTGCAGTCCACCAGCAACCTCTGAGGGTATTGTTGTCCTCCTGTTCACCAGAAGAGGAAACGGGCTCAGACAAACTGTCTCAGCATCCACAGCCCACCTGAGAGCCCTGGCATGCCTCTGGGTGACTGAGCCTCAGTTTTGCTCAGCAGAGTAATGGGATAACAGTGCCCAGCTCACAGAGTGGTGAACTTTGGACGTGATCTGTGTAGAGTACACAGCACGGGCCTTGGCATGTGGTCTGGAGGGACAAGGGCAGCATTTCTGGTGTGTCTGGGTTTTAGAAAAGAAGGATCTCTGATTATGTCGGACTAGATGTGGACTTGACTTCCCTCTGTGCCATTTAAATTTGGAGTTAAATTACAAGTATTTCTAAATTCACAGGGAGGGCAGATTGAGGGGTGGGAGGAGACTAAGAACATCCTTAAACAGCCAGGGGAGAACAGTCTGAATAATAGAAGAATCACAAGATGATTAGCATTGCCTCACCTTGGCATTCCCTGAGTGTGATGGTGTGTGGTCTCAGGTCCTTGTAGTCATTCTCAGCTCACCGTGGCTGGACTTTCCATAGTGGCTCAGGGACAAATAATCCGCCTGGCAATGCAGGAGACTTGGGTTCAATGCCTGGGCTGGTAAAATCCTCTGGATAATGAAATGGCAACCCGTTCCAGTATTCTTGCCAGGATAATCCCATGGACAGAGGAGCCTGGTGGGCTACAGTGCATGGGGTCACACAAGAGTCGGACATGACTTAGCAACTAAAAGCAAAAAATAAGTAGAGGATTTGGGTCATTAGAGTCACGGAGAGTTTCTGTGAAGTCAGTTCAGCTACATGGGTTGGGAACTCAGCTCATCTAGTAGTTCTCAAACAGCTCTCAAAGAGCCTTGAAGTGTCCTCAGACATGAGCGTGGGGCCCTGAACCGCCTTTCAATCGTTCCGTCGCTAAGCCATATCCGACTCTGCAACCCCACGGACTGCATGCCAAGCTTCCCTTTCCTTCACTATTTCCTGGAGTGTACTCAAACTCATGTCCATTGAGTTGGTGATACCATCCAAGCATCTCATCCTCTGTCACCCCCTTCTCCTCCTGCCTTCAATCTTTCCCAGCATCAGGGTCTTTTCCAATGAGTGGGCTCTTCACATCAGGTGGTCTTTCAATCATAGATACCCTCTATGTTTTCTCAAAGGGATTTCATTTGAAGAGTGGGATCTTGAGCCAAGTTTCAATAACAGTTATTGCTCAGTCCATCCAGCATTTTAGAGATGGGTAAACTGAGGCTGCCAGAGGGGTCATGGTTGCCAAGGTAACTTCCTAGTCAGTTGTCAGAGCGGGGGCTGGAATCCTGGACCTGACAGACCAGAGGGCTTTCCATGGGAGGCATTCCCACAGACTCCTTTGTCTTCAGATCACACACATTCAGAGCTCTTTGAATTTCTTAGGTCAAAGCCATGATTTCGGTCCCTGTGGTTTCCTCTCGACCTCTGGGCCTCTGGGAGGCAGTGGTGCTGTTGACAAGTGTGAGGGCCAGCCCCTTGAGGTGTGACCACTGGACCTCTGGTGACTTCTGAGGGGTCGCAGGGTCGCTGAGCCTGTGGGGCATGTGTTTAGTTCACAGGGCACTTCCTTTTTGACAAGAAGGAAGCGTGTGTGTGTGTGTGTGTGTCCCTCCCATGCAGAGGAGTCTAATGTGGGGTGGGGGAAGAAAGTATTCAGGAATTTCTTAAAAACAGTTTCCAAAGGTGGGACTGTCCCCTATGTGTCTTTTCCTAGAACTCTTGCACAAGGGCCCGAATTGGTCTTACTACACAAAGCAGAGCCTACGCAACAGACAAATTAAGATACTGACTTGTTGCTGGCGCACAGTGCCTAATGCATGAAGGAAACAGTGAGTCATGCACGTGCTCTCACAGATGGGATCATATGTGGACGTCATGTAAACACAATGTGTTTAAATACCTGAAATAGCAGTTTTCTGTGGCAACACGGTGGAGCTTTTCTGACTGACTTCATTGAACCTTTAAACCATGAAATTTTTGCACCTTGTTTTACATCCCTGGATACGTTCCAGTGCCTCCTGGCTAACAGTCTACGGGAACTTGAATAGAATTAGTATTCTGCTGTTGTGTGAAAATTGTATAAATCTTAACTATGTTGAATTGGTTCATAGTGCTTTTCAGGTCTACTATATCCTTCCACTTTTCTATTTATTCTATTACTTTTTGAGAGTTTGATATTGAAACTCCAACTAAAAAAATCTTAATTTATCTACTTAAAAATATTGTAATATATAGTGGAACTATATGTAACTTTGTATTCTCCAAGTATCCTGTAAATATGTTACAATGCTTTCATAATTTAAAAACTAAAAAAATTATAAAAGCTAAAGAAATGACTTCACTGAGGTATAATTTACCTGCAGTAAAATTCACACATTTTAAATGTACGGATCAATGACTTGACAAATTCATACACTGAGTAATTGCCACCAAATTAAATTAAAGAACATATCTCCATAAAGAGATGGAGAGCTTCCATCTCTCCAGAAAGCTACCTCTGTGCCTGCTCCCAGGAACCCAGTGATTCTGTCTCTGTGGATACATTTTACCTGTTCTAGAACTTGGCAGAAATGGAGCTACAAGATTTACTTTTTGTATCTGACTTCTTTCCTGTAGCATTTATGAGGATGTGAAAGAATTTAACACACTGCTGGGCTTTATAGAATGTTGCTCCATGAAAAGGAATGTCAGTCAGTGCTTCCAAGGTCTGGTAAGGTCTAAGGCAATGCTTCTCCTAGGAATCATGTAGTGCTGGGAAAGCATGCAGATTCCCAAGCCATGGCTGAGACCTGTGGAACACCAGTCTCTGAGGGTGGAATCTAGGAATCTGAATTTTCAGATAATAATTCAACTTAAGTTTGAGAATTTGAGTGTAGGCAAGAGGGGGCAAGACAGACTGAAAAGGGAGACCACCAGACCAGTAGATTCATGGTTGACTTGCAAAGCACTATTCACTGTGTGCTCCGGGAATCTGGAGTAAGACCCTCCACCTGTAAAAGATGCTTCACTCGAGTTTCCAGGTGGAATTCTTGGGTGATGGGTAGGGCAGCCTGTTCAGCCAAGCTTTGTGGGGACTGGTGGCTTGGGTGGGCCCAGACAGGAGAACATTGCCCAGTGAACAGCTCCTGGAGGCCACGAGTCAGATCTGTGTCTGAGGCCCACTGGAATAGAGTGAATAGAGAAAGTCTTGGTTCCATGCTGAGTATTCTGATGGCCCCATATACCTGTGAATATACTGGAAAGACATTGAATTATATACTTTATGTGGATGAATTGTATGACACGTAATATTGCAATGAATCTGCTTAAAACTCTGTGTTATAAAGTCTCAGAATTCTTTGGGCGTGAAAGCTGTTTCTCTGATATCCTGTCCCTCTGGAAAATGCTAAGATTTGACCTAGTGATGGAAGTGGTTTGGTCTGTCTTGGGTATGACCTTTCAAAGCACCCATCCCCGGTGAAGCCTGTTCTTCTCAGACACAGATGCACAGGCAAGGGAGGAATGGAGTGACTGGAGGGTTCAAGTTGTTAGTTTCATTTGGACCCAAACAGATGTCCCCATCACAAACTTCGGGATCCAATTCTTTTCCACTGATGCCCTTCACATGAACGCCTTAGCGAGACTGTGAATTCAAATGATATTGTAATTCAGCTGATTACACAATTAAATTTTTGTTTGATTTTTAAGCGATGTCAATCCAGGGTCTATAAGAAATGAAAGATGTTTTCGAGTTGTCATGGAAGCTTTCTGGTTCTCAGACCTTAACATGAGCCGAGAATTAAAGGACCTGTCATTTTATTTTGGTAAACAATCGAGCGTGCTCAAAATGATTCACCCCACGGTGTAGTCCTTATGGTCGTGGGTACTGCTATAACCGTCACGCGTGCAGCCACCTGGCTTCCCAAGGCACGTGCTTCTCTCGTCACTTGACCACAGGTGACAGCACTGTGGTGTCACTGCATGCCATACATTACCATCATCCCACTTCCTGTTGTTCATCTATGCCTTCAAGCCCAAGGGCACAGCTAAAGAAATCTCTAAATACCATCTTTGTAGGGTTATCTCCTAGGATCACCACCAGTGTCAATTTACTGGTCAGGGTCCAGACAGGATATAGAAACAACACAGTATTTCTAACATGGAAAGTTTAATATAAAAAATTGTTAACCACACATGGGTTTACCTAAGAAAGTGTCTCTCTAGTGCCCTCTACTGATTGTGTGTGTGTGTGTGTGTGTGTGTGTGTGTGTGTGTGTGTGTGTGTTAGTTGCTCAGTCACGTTCTACTCTTTCCCACCCTATGGACTGTAGCCTGCCAGGCTCCTTGGTCCCATGGGATTCTCCAGGCAAGAATACTGGAATGAGTTGCCATTTCCTCCTCCAGCGTATCTTCCCAACCCACGATAAAACCCTGGTCTCCTGCACTGCAGGCGGATTCTTTAATGTCTGAGCCACCAGGGGAGCCCCTCTACTGATAAAGGTTAATATAATTTCAGGTAGCAAGAAACAATGGTTACAGTATCACAAACAGGATAATGAAAGGAACATCTAGAGCTAAAATACAAGGAGCTTTTAAGTGGTGGCATTGGTCTCTTATCCAATCTGACAAACTCTGCTCTTCAATTAAAGGTTTAGGCCACTTACATTCAACTTAATTATCAATATAGTTAGATTTAAATTGACCTCCTTTCTATTTATTTTATCTTTGTCCCATCTGGGTTTTGCTCCCTTCTTACCTTCTTTTGGATTGAGTTTTTCCTCCCAAATGATTTCATTCTACCTCCACTATTGACGGATTAGATTCAGTTCTTCATTTTGTATTTTCAGTGATTTCTCTAGGATTTACAATATGTAACTTAATTTATCACAGATTACCTGTAAATAAAATTGTACGACTTTACATATGTGTAAGAATTGCTAGGCTTAATGGCAAATTCATTTTTAACATTTTGAGGAACATCAAACTGTCTTCCAGAGTGGCTAGAAAATTTTACATTCTCACAAACAATGTATAAGCATTTTGATTTCTCCATAGCCTCACTGTTTATTATTCATCTTTTTGATTCTTGATGTCAAAGTAGTATTTCATTTAGGTTTTGATTTGCATACTCCCAATGACTAATGATGTTGTTGAGCATCTTCTCGTGTGTTTATGGACCCTTTGGTCATTTTCTTTGAAGAAATGTCTATTAAGATATTTGTTGATTTTTAAGTTGAATTATTTGTCTTTTTATTGTTGATTTTTAAGAGCTCTTTATTTATTTTAGATAAAAGTCCTGACCGCAGATCTTCCTACTGTACCAAACAGAAAGGTAATTAAGAAAAAAGAAATTGACTTTAAAAACAACGATGCCCATGCTGTTCAATAGGGAACTGATAAATACATTACCTAACAAAAGAGTTCAATTAGCTGTTAGTCAAATGAAACAGATTTCTGTGCTAGCAGGGAAAGGTGATGGTGAGAACAAGTCAGGTTATAGAACAGTATGTCAAGTATAACCCTGTGTGTGTGTGTGTGTGTGTGTGTGTGTACATTACAGACACAAATATTTTTCCAAGCAAAAAGCCTAGGGAAGGATAGGGCCAAACAGTGGTGTCTCTGGAGGAAACTGGGCTGCTAAGAATTTTCACATCTTCCTATTTTTGTGTCCTTTCCATTTCACATTGTGTATGCATTATTTTTTATAATCAAGACGGAAAACTCAGATGTTACCACGTGACAGTTTTACTCAAGCAAAGTTGCATGAGGCCCGGGTAGTACTGTGTTGGAGTGGTTAGGGCTCTTCTCGGGTGTGAGAGCAAAGAGATAAATCCCCTTTTGTTCCCTGTGCAGGCTTGCCGCCTGCAGGAAGTCGCAGTTCTCAGATTTAACCACCAGAGGGCATCAGGGGACCAACCAATTCCTGCAAGAGGAAAGAGGGCAAATTTTGAGCTGCCAGGGATATTAGGGGAGAGAGATCTGGGCCAAACTGTTTGAAGCATTCTCTACTGCGGGGTCAGGTTTCCAGAGAGAGGAAGACCAGTTATGTGCTAGGCAAAGGTCACTTGCCTAGAGGGAAAGCAGAAGATTCAGGCAGAAGCCCAGAGTTGAACTAACAGGGTGTGGCTGTCTGGGGAGGGTGAAGGGAGGGTCTACAGTCCAAGGACCAGACAGACTCACGTCCTGTCCTGGGGCAAAGCCTCATCTGCCACCAGGTTGAGATAAAATTTTCAGAATGCTTGGCTCAAGGTGCTGAGAGGTATAATAGGAGGCAAAAGGCAGCGAGGGAATCACGAGGGGTTGGGGGAGGATGGCATTTCAAGGGCGTCACAGGCCCAGGGGACTCTCACCCCCTCCATGATTGGTGCAGTAGCTAAAAACACTTAAGAATGTCCCAGGTGCTTAATCATGACAATGACCCTCAGCTGGGGGACAGGAAGTATTTTTCCCATTTTAGGAGAGAGGAACCCGGGCTTTGGGGTGGGGGAGGTAACTCACTCAGCTCAGGGTGACAGCTGATGATTAGTGAGGCTGCAGCTCTTCGTCTAGTCCGTCTGACCCCAGGGTCCTCGCCAGGATGAACTGGGGGTGCTGAAATGGAGGTCACAGCAAGTGCTACAGCCCCGGATGTGCAAGGAAGGATGTGGATCCCAAACTGCCCCACAGGCTGCAGTAGCTGGATGCAGAGGGGCGGTGAGGGCTGGACCCTGACCTCTGGGGGAGACTGGGGGTGGGGGGGGATGTTGAGCAGGTGGGAGAGGAGGATGCTACTCAGCTCCCTGCATGGAGGGCTTGGCGGACCAAGAGGGAAGTTGCAGGAGGGGGATGGGCCTGAATACAGGGCTCCAGCCGGGGGAGGGCTGGGGGAGGGGAGCAGGGGAGGGCCAGAATGGGCAAGTGTCCAGGGAGCTAAGGCATGGGTTTGCTGGCCTGGTTCTCCTGGAGGTAGTGGAGGTGGCAGCAGGGCTCCCCTTGCAACTGGGCAAGAGGCTCCCAGGGAGGTTTTCAAGAGGATTGGAAGGGGCTGGAAACCTCCTGGGGGTTTGTGTTCTGTGTTGAGTGGCTTGGCCTGAGTTCTAGCTTCTGCCCAGGCCTGCAGTAACCCCCACAGCAGCTGTACTAGCTGGTTACTGGCTCCAGGCTAACACAGGAAGGCTGACGGGATCGCCTGGCAGGTGTGAGGGGCCCAGAGACCTGGGGGCTGAGGCAGGCTGCCCCATGCCTGGCTGTCTTGGGGGGTGGAACGGCTGCCAGAGGCAGGGACTAAGCCCTGGACCTGACATACCCCTGGGGCTGAGAGATGGGAAGAGGGTCTGGGAAGGGGCACAGGCAGAGGCTCTGCTGTCATTAGCCGTACGATCTTGGACAAGTCCGCCACCCTCTCTGGACCTTGGCTTCCTCTCCCGTGAACTGGGGCTCATCCTAGCACCCAGCTCACAGAGTCGTGGCAAAGACCAAGACTGGCGATGCACGTGTAGATCACGGAGCCCAGAAGCTGGCACGTGGATGTTAGGCAGACCACACTCATTCTTCCACACTTAACCTTGTGGTGAGCCATGCCACACCAGCGCTGCGGGTACACAGACTGGCAGGGATGGTGCCGAATGAGGGCAGGGGCAGGTCTGGAGGCCCTGCCCCCACTATGCCCATGCACCTCCTTGGCCCGGCTGCCTTGAGCTCACCTCCTGCCCAGGAGTGGAACACAAAGTAGAAAGTGTAGGACAGTGGATCCCCAGGGTCCCAGATCCCCACTTCAGACATGGTCACCATTTTGTCAGTCTCGCTTCAGCAACCTGCCAGTCTATATTCTGGATTATTTAAAACAAAGCCAAAGCCTGGGCACTGTCTTGCTTCACCTTCAACACGCGTGTCTAACAAATGAGGTCAATTTGTGCACAACTGTCATCACAGGCCACTTTTCACACGACCTACTTTTCACAGGGCCCTCATCACACCTGACAAGATGTGAATTCACTCCACTGTTTGCAGTACAAAGACAGGCTTTGGCCACTGTTGTGGATCTGTGTTCGGGGCTTGACTCTCTCACCCACTGGATGGTTCCAGAGGCCCCTGGCTCATGGTGGGGAGGTACAGCCTGTGGGGAAGGTGGCAGAGTTACATGAAGTCCATGGCCCTCTGGCCGGGAGTTTCCTCCTCTCTAAAAGTGACCCTTGGCTAACAGCGGTCAGGGAGAGGGGCTGCCCTAGGGGCTCCCTACCCCCGCAGTACTCCCAGTGGGCTGCAGCCATGCATGTTTGTGGTATGTGTGTGTAAATGTGTCTGAGAGTGTGCGAGTGCACCTGTGTCAGTGTGTGGATATGCGTTAGTGCAAGCAAGTGCAACGAGGTATGTGAATGCGTGTGTGTGTGAGATGGGGAACCACAAGCCCAAGCCTCTAACTATTCCGCAGAAACGTGGAGAGGTGTGAGGAGGGGCCTTTGTGCCCGAGGACAGGCTGTCCCTGGCTCCGGCCAGAGTTCCAGGAACAACCAAATGCCTGCTTCTGGCTGCAGGAGCCCTTCCCCAGTAGTCACCACCTCCATCTCAGCTCCTCTTGCCCCGTCTTCCCTCCCAACACCATAGGGGAGGCAGGCCAGGGAGCAGCTGGGGTGGCCTTTGGATGCCCGACCTTAGGTTGTGGGGAGCTGGGGCCCAGCTGTCTGGGAGCAGGCAGGTCCAGACTCCCCACCCAGGTCATCACGGGGCCCAGCCCTGGCTCAGGGCACCGGACCTGGCCCTGAAAAGACACCCCTAGTGGTTTGCTGAAGGCCTGAGCGGGCTGGTGGAAATGCACTTGAAATCTTTAGCTGGAATCAGAAAAAGCACATAGCCTGGAGATGAAAGGACCCATCTGCCAGTCTGGGGCATCAGGGCCTCCCCTAGGCCTCAGTTTCCCCACCTGCCGTACTGTTCTCTGCCCTGGCTCCTGCCTTGACTGTTAGGAGCATGTATGAGCCCAGAGGGACAGGAGAGACGTGTGCCTGTGGCCAGGACCCAGGCAGAAGCCCGTGGCCTGGGAGCCAGCGAGAGGAGATGCATACGGCACAGAGCACCCTCTGCAGCCTGCGGTGCCCAGTGCTCACACCCGGGTCCCGTGTGCCCCAGCTCACAGATAAGGACACGAGGGCTCCACGCATGCATTTCAAGAAGAGGGTGGTGCTGGGAACCTTGTCTGGGCCCCACGAGGGCCCCCTGAGCCCCTAAGGCCTTTGTTGCTGAGGTGGTGGTGGTGGGGTGGTTGAGCACATACTCTCCCCCACCAACTCTGGCCTGGGGAACTGGCTGGTTTCCCGTCCCTGTGTCTGGTGTGAAAGCTCCTTACACCAAAGGCTTCATGGGCTGGAGCTGCCCACTCCCCAAACCACCTCTGCCCTGGAGCCCTCCTCGAGCCACCTCTGCAGCTGCGGGCAAGCACGCTACTTGGGGCTGAGCCCCAGCTCTGCCTCTGAAACACTGCACCAGGAGGTGAGATCTTAGGGTTCAGATCCTGCTCTGTCCCCCAAGTGACCTCAAGTGAGCTCTTCTCTCTGGAGGCCTCAACTAGGGGTGTGAGGGTGGCGGAGGACGCCAAGGGAAGAGAGGCAGGGGTGGTCAGAGCTGGGCCCTCCGTCTGGGTCCACTGACACCCCTTTCTGCTGGAGATTCCGCTCTCTCTATTCTCGGCTGCCAGCTGCTCTGGACGTGGACATTAAGTCTAACTGGAAATCCTTCCTGTCCAGGGGAATTACTGGTTTCCACAGCTCCAGGAGATATCAAAATGCAGGCTGTGCTTGCCTTGGATTTGTTTTCTTTCCCCAGAAAACAAAGCAAAACAAACACACGGGCACATGCACACGACGCATAAGGGCAGAACATTGAACGTTAACCTTGACTCCTCAGGCCCAGGACAGGGGTTGCTCAGCGAGTGAACAAGAGAACCAGGTTCCAGGGTTGGAGGCCTCGTGTCCCCTTGGATTCCCTGTGTGACCTTTGGCCTGAGCCACAGACAGTGGGAGCAAGTGATCCGCAGTGCTGGCCCCTCACCTGCCACCCAGCTGCCAAGCTGTGTGCAGAGCCTTGTGTTCACTGGGCTGACTTATCCACACAACATCCTCATGGAAGCCACAGCTCAGAGAGGCCAGGAGAACTGCTCAGGGTCACCCAGCCTTGGGAGACAGGACTGATCTGGAAGCCAGCATGACAGGGCACAGGGCCACTGAGATGGAAGGGCTCCGAGTCCTCAGACCTGTACCAGGAGCACAGCCCTCCCTGGGCTGCACGGGGAGATGCCCTCTTCTGGGGGTTTATTCTCTTCCCCGCCCACTCTGCTGGGCTGAGTCCCCTCTCTGCTCACTGCTTGGCTGCAATGACGGCCACCTGCCCTGCCGGTCATTTCACAAAGCCTGAGGCCAGGCACCCAGAGGTGAATTCTTTCTTTGCACCAATAAAGGGAAAGGGCTTGATAGATTTCAGGATTCACTGTGCACCGCAAAGAAGGCAAGGGGTCCTGCTTCTGGAGTCCAGAACCTCTGTTCCTGCCTGTTCCCCACACATCCGTGTTCCCTGATCCCAAGGACTTACATCTTGTTTTCTCTGCTCCATCTCAGAGGCTGCATTCTGGAGGCATGGACTGGCCCAGAGACATGTCATTTGGCTATTTAATGAACTAGTTGCCAAAATTTAAAAATGAGAAAATTCCATGTAACAACCTGGACTTCTAGTCTCCCCCACCACCGACTTCCCACCACACCCCAGGTGGAGTATTCTTAGCGCAAATGGGTGGAGCTGAGGCTGGGATGGCCAGCGGGGAGGTGGAGCCCTTGCCCACGTCTCCTCAGTTCCACCCCCATCAGCCCCACGGGACCATAAGGGCCATATCCAAGCCTGGTGCTTCTCAAGCGTGCATGCAGGACTGACCAGGGACTCTAAGAACCTCAGGGAACCCAAGTCAGTGTCTCAGCATCTCTGGGGTGGGACCAAGCGTCCCGTAGGTGATTCTGGTGAGCAGCTGGGTTGAGGACCACAAGCACGCTGACCCTGAGCAGAGGGGCTCCGCATGCAGATGGTTCCTTAGGCTCACTTGGTTGTGGCTCCCGGCTCACAGAGCCGTGGCCCTCGGCAAGAGCCCCACGTCAAGACAGCCCAGCCTGATCCTTGCTCAGAAGAAGGGCCCTCTGTTTCCTCTCCTGGAGACTTTCCAGGAGGTCCTGGACACTTGAGTTTGCTCACTGTGGGATACTCAGCATCGGAGGCTCAAATCCCGGTCTTGGAGAGAAGGCCAAATGGGAGCTGCAGTGGAGGAGGCCCGGGGCTGCCGTCTCTGAGGAAGATTCACTCCTATATATGGTCACCGGGAGCCCCATTGCAGAGCAGCCCGTGACCTAATGTGCCGACAATCTCGCCTAGTCTGGGGCCCTGCCTGGGAAGGGCCCTCGCTCCGGAGAATGTCTGCTTGTGGACAGAGGGGCTGGGAGGAGGCGAATGCATGGGGTAGAGACAAGGTGAGACGAGACATCCCAGACACCCAGAGACCAGAGGGGCGGCCCCAAGGCCCCCCACCCCTCGTGGCCTCCTGCATCTGTGAAAATGCCCAGCTCCCCACCGATGCTCTGTGTAGACAAGGAAACCCAGGAGCCTCTCTTGCTTTTAAAAGTTCTTTTAATACAGCATGAAAAGGCTATATCTCTATAGGCAGGCCGTATACAGATTCTCCAGGAATAAGGCACACGACGGAATGCCATCCCAAGGGCGGCCCTCAGGAGAGGTTGGGAGGCTTCTCCACACACCCTCCGAGCTGGCCCACGGGTTCTGTTTGTCTTTTTAGCTGGACACACACATACTAACAGATGCAGACACCGACAGGATCACCACATAGGAGTGGAGGAGGTTGAACGGTGAAGCTGACAACAGACAGCAGTGAGCTCCCCTAAGACAGGACGCCTCCCAAACGTCAGGGTTAGTTGTCACTCTGGGCTACGATGTAGTGATGCTGGGTTTAATATTTGTTCCAAGTAGATTCAAGTCCGTTAGATGCTAGAGGGCAGGTCTCAGGGCTCTGGGTGACAAATCTAAGTTCAAAGAGCATAGGGCCCTGAGGCATGGCTCAGACGGCAAAGCTCCAAAGAGGGAGGCCGGAGAAATCCCCCTCCTGCCTCCTCTTCCCTCCTTGGGCCCTGCTGACTGGGAGCCCTGGAGCAGGCCAAGGAGGCCATCTTTGGAGCTGGCCGACTTACGGAGGGGCTACATAGTCACACGTCGCCTCCCCCTCCCCTGGCTCACTTCTGCCCCCCACAAGATTAATAACCATAATAACAAGATAATAATAAGAAGGTGCAAGAGAATGGATTCTAATGCTGTGCTATCCTCAGCTGAAGAGGCTCAAAGGGCTCACCATTCCCTTTTTCACTAAGTATCTAATAATAGCTTCCCTTACAAAAGGTAATACTTTCCCAAATACACATATGTATAAATACAGGACAGGAACACATGAAAAAGTCTAAGCACTTGAATAATATGCTGGCTACCTAATACTGATAATTTCATCCAAGGAAAACAACAGAGAATAACAATAATATGGCTTAAAGAATTGCAAAGATTTTTTTTTCCTCATCAGAATTATGTACCAACTTCATATAATATTCTATGTAGACAATATTTCCTTCTTAATGTAATTCAGTTGCAGACTTTTTACAGACTAAAGCATAGTAAAAAAAAAAAAAACCAGGAAAAAGAGAAAAGTTCTCACCATAAATATTTTCTTGCAGCTCAACCAGGTTTGCAAAAAAGACTTCCAGAAATCTTCCTTTGATATTCTATTGCCCTCCTGAAAGCTCTGAAGTTTTGAAAATGCCTCTCTTTTTGTTTAATCTCAAAAATCAAGCAATCATATTTTTCTTTTTCTTTTTTTTTTTCTTAAAAAAAGCCCTCAAATATATACAGACAAAAATCACTGTGAAGTTTTCGGGTGAAGGTAACAAATTCAGTGTTGTGAGAAAAATTGGAAACCAGGCAGAAATTTTAACATCCATGAATTTTCCTTTCAAAATACACACATAGTATTTTTTTTCTTTAAAAAAAAAAAAGGAATTCTGTGTCAAGTATAACTCAAAATAAATACAAATTCACAAGTAGAACTATCGAATACTTCATATGGGGTAAACACGGTTCTCTCCCAACTGGATCGCTAGACCTACTAACTGCAAGCAATTGTCCCTTTTGAATGTACTACAGCCATACACTTTCTTGTCTCCTGGGCACCCAGGCCCTCTGAGCACTTAATTCTCACAGCACCAGCCTGGACAGCAGTGGTTCTCACTGAGCCCAGAGAGCTCCCAAATTCAGCCAAATAGTACAGGAGGGGCTGGTGCAAAAGGGCAGCCTCAGGGGGGAGGTCCAGCCCCCGCTGGCCGGCTCTGTACAGATGGTGGGGTGCAGTGGCTGCCAGCTGGACAAGCCCACTGCAAAGGTCAGTTTGGGGTGATCTGCCTTCCCCTCGTGACCTGTGGAAGGCCCTGGCCTCCAGGGGTCTGGAGCCTGGATTCTTTCTAGGGTGTGGGCTTCCCCCACAACTGCAGCCCAGGCACTCTGGGGCCAGGTCCCTGGAAGGACTGAGCCTGGTCCACATAGCAGAGACCAGCGCAACGTCCACCACAGCAAATGTTCCCGTTGGCAGGGCACCAGTATGACTGACAGTAACAGCTTCCCCTCCCAGAAGGAGAGCCCTGGGCCAGGGTAACTCTGGCTCACCTTGACACCATGGAGCAGGCAGGGAGCAGCCGGGAGGGACTCCTCAGTGGTGGGCCGTCAGTGTGTTTACGGCCTGGGACGGACACTCTGTCCCTGCGGCAGGGAGGAGGCGGCTATGGGGCTCAGGCTGGAGCAAGTACTCTCTTCTTAAGTGCTCAGAGGGCATGGCCTCCCCCACAAACCTACCCTGCAGCCCCTGGCTGCAGACACACTCACTCCCTCTCTTCGTCTCACTCCCTGGACCCCTGATAAACACTTCGCAGTAACTCCTCAGTTGTACAAAGCATTTTCATTTGAAAACAAAAGGCAACTGGACACAGGTTGGGTGTCCTTGAGCCGTGGTAAACACTGAATTTCAGGCCCATTTCATGGTCTGATTCCCACCCCTCCATCCCCACAGAGGCATAATGTTGGGGCAAAAATCAAGTGACTCAGCTCTGACAAGCCGGCTCCCCCCCCCTCCCCCCGGGAGAAAGGAAGGGTGACATAACAATAAAAATAGGGCTTCTAACTGGGGAGAGAATGAAGAGGAAAGTGATCCCTCCCGCTAGCTGGGACAGTGTGGCCCTGGCAAGTGTGAGCGCCAAGAAGCCTCCCCGTCCCCTGGGGAGGTAGGAATCATCAACCCGGCTTTGCAAATGAGAGGTTCTGTAGCTTGTACTGGGGTTGCCTATGTAAGGGGGGGGCCCTTCTTCATGTTTGCAGGATAGGGGACAACAGGCAGAGCTGGGGCTTCAGGGGCAAGCAGGGAAGGACTAGGGTCCTTCACATGAGTTATTAAATGACTGACTGACTCCCGTGGCGTACAGGATAGTGGGCATACAGGACCTGGAAACCCTCTCCAAATAAAGCTCTCTAGGAGATGGGGTGCAGCCAGGATGAACCCCAGGACATCAGAACACCCCTCTGCTGTCATTCTCTCATGGGATGAGTAGGGAAATGGAAAGATGAGAATCCTTCCCAAGGCTCCGTACTGCATCACTGGCGGGGCAAGCACTAGAACCTGGGACTTGGCTCTTCCAGGCCTGTGTACTTCCTGCCAGAGTGGCTTCACTGCTGGGTTCTACAGCCTCCATCCGAGGGTGGCCCCCCAGCAAGGGTGGGAGGGGAGAAGGGAGGGAAGGGAATAGGACCAACAAAATCTAAGCAATAGGGGAAGTATGTGGTGGGGGTGGGGGTAGAGTTGGGGGGTGGGGGGTGGAGGCGTGGCCTGACATGCACCAGGTCACACCTTGGAACACTCTCCAACATTCAGTGCCTCCCCGTCCCTGACCCCTGGGTTTGTGGGGGGTGGGAGGCAGCACCCAGGTGCGAAGCCAGTGATGTTAGAGGCAGTCAGATTTGGGGCTCAAAGTGGCAGGAGGCAGAAGTGCCCACTCCCCAGCAGCTGCTAGAACAGGTGTCAGCTCACCATGAGTGCTGACTTAGAAAATTGGGGCTTTGCAAGAGTGGCTTTTCACACAGGGCGAACTAGCAGGTTCCGGGTGGAAGAAGGTGGCCTGGCTGGTCTCGGGGAGACAGTCCCCTGCAGGCTCTGGGATTCACAGTAAATTTAGTGCATTCGTGGCCAATACAAGGCTGCTCACCCCAAAAGGAGTCTCAGAGGAGAGCCTGCGGGGGACACTAAGGGCTCTGTGGGGTCCTGTGTGCTGACCTCTGTGCGCCCCGACCCCTTTACACAGACCCACACCCACTGTAGGGAGTCTCAGAGACTCAGCCTTCTGTGGGCACGTAGCGACATCAGTAACACTGTCCACATACACGAGCCAAGAACCTAAGAGCCCACCCCGCCCCCAAGACCTGTCAGCCCGCGAGGACACCCCCCCGCACACACACAGGGGACACACAGGGGGGCGGCGTCTTCTCTGGCCGGCGGCCGGGTCATTGCACGCGCCGGCAGTAGTAACCCAGCACCTTGCACTTCTCGCACAGATGCTGGGGGTGCTCCTTGCTCTGGTCGGACACATCCAGGCCATCAGGCTTCTCCAGGGGTCTCTGCAGAGAGGAAGGAGGAAGCGAGCCCAAGGGTGGGGAGGAGGGGGTGGAGGGAAAGAAACACCAAAGTAGGGGGAGTGAAACAGATGTGGAGAGAGGGCAGGCAGACAGGAGGAAGGCGACAGATGCACAGGGAGGGTGCAGAGAGAGAGCACATGAACCTGTAATCAGAGGTGGTTTCCCAAAGCTCCCAGGACCCTTCCTGCCTCTCGCCTGCTGCAGGTAACACACGTGTCCTGTGAACCGAAGGGCACAGGCCTTAGGCCTTGAGCTGAGAGCAGGGCTGTGGGAGGGCGTCCTGTACCCAGAGCCCCAGGTCTAGACACTACTTTGCCCACCACCTCCCAACACCCCACCCCCAGCCAGCACTCTCTGAGCCGCCACCACCTGAAGCTCACAAATGGTGCACAGACGTGATCCAGCTGAAGAAATGGAGGCCCAGTTCAAGCGAGACCCAAGCTACATCCCCTGCTTCCCAGCACACACTGCTTCGTCCCAGGCCACTTGTCACCCCCACACCTGCTGCTGTGGCCTCAAGACTCAAGGGGAGTTTAGGGCATTCTCTGGTGGTCCAGGGGTTAGGACTAGGCGCTTTCCCTGTGGGGGCCCAGGGTCAATGTCTGGTCAGGGAATTAAGATCCTGCAAACCATGTGGTGCGGCAAAGAAAAAAAAAAAGAACTCAAGAATTCAGCCATGAAAAGGAATGAGTCTGAGTCAGTTGAAGTGAGGTGGATGAACCTAGAGCCTGTTATACAGAGTGAAGTAAGTCAGAAAGAGAAAAACATGAACCATATATTAGCACATATATATGGAATCTAGAAAAAGGCACCTATGTGCAGGGCAGGAATAGAGATGCAGATATAGAGAACGGACTTGTGAACACAGCAGGGTGGGAAGCACCGAGACTAGCACTGACAAATACACATGACCGTGTGTAAAATAGACAGCTAGTGAGAAGCTGCCTTTCGGCACAGGAAGCTCAGCCTGGCGCTGTGATGACCTAGAGGAGCGGGACAGGAGGGCGTGGGAGGGAGGCTCGAGAGGGAGTGGCGATAAGTATACACATCGCTGAGTCATGCTGTTGCACAGCAGAAACCAACACGACATTGTAAAGCAACTCTCCTCCAGTTAAAAGTAAATTTAAAAATAGAGTTTAACCTGGATGGAGTCACAGCATTTCAGGCTTGAGGTAAGCAAGCCCTTAGCTCTGTGAGGTCAGCAGCCAGTGTTCTGACTCATCCTGCACCCCAGGGCCTAGCACAGTGCCTGCCCTGTTTGTGGAAAACTGAGGTCCAGAGAAAGGAGGTGACTTGTCAGACCTCTGATGCTGATCACTCACAGTGTAACCTTATAGAACCTCAGTTTTCCACATCTGTTAAGTGGGCCATTTTTGCAGCTTGTTTACAGGGAGGAGTCAGACGTCTAGATGTTTGTAAACCGAGGGGTGTTCAGCACATACAAGCACATTTCTGTTACACAGGGGGCTTCCCTGCTCCCTCTGCTATTCTCAAAAGCTAGCTTGCTTCTCTGGAAAACATACAGAGGCTATTAAGCAGGCGTTTTCTTGGCTGGCAGCTGTAGCCCCAGCCCAGAACCCCTACCTGTAGCAAGGTCCCCTGCATAGGACTCGGAGGGGACTCAAAGGAAGCTGGTCAGGGCCAGCTGGCAGCCACATGCCAAGGGGAGGAGCAGGAACTGCAGGCTGGTGTGGACCCAGAGAAATTTGGTGCCTGTGACCAGGACCCAGGATGGTCCTGGAGGGAAGTTGAGTGTGAGCACTGTCTCCGGGCAGGCTGCAGACTGCTCAAAAGGAGCATACCAACTTGTCTGCCCAATTATGCAGTGCCCGGCCTGCAGCTGACACTCAGAGCAGGTGGGGAGCAGACAAGTCAGAGGGCTCTGGGAGGTGACAGACTGTGGGTGGGCAGGGTTCTGATGTAGGGTCATAAAAAGTCACCTCCTGCTTCCAGGCCTACAGCCACATTGGGAAGACAGAGGAACAGGGCAGGAGCCTTGGCCTCACCTCAAAAAGCTTTTAGATGACCAGCTTTCCTGCCCAGGGGAGAGGAGAAAAAGTTTGTCTTCATGTCAGACTTGGGCTCACACTACATATGAGCTGTGTGACCTCTCACAAGTCACTTAATTTCTCTGTGCCTCAATTTTTTCCATTTCTGTTGTTGTTTAATCTCTAAGTCATGTCTGATTCTTTTGTGACTCCATGGACTGTAGTCCACCAGGCTCCTCTGTCCATGGGATTTCCCAGGCAAGAATACTAGAGTGGGTCACCATTTCCTTCCCCAGGGGATCTTCCTGACCCAGGGATTGAACCTACATCTCCTGCATTGGCAGGCGGGTTCTTCACCACTGAACCACCAGGAAGTCCCCTTTCTTATTTATACAATAGGCTAATAAGGGTACCTACTTGATAGGGTTGTTGTGAAGGGTAAATAAGTTAATATATGCAAGGTTACTAGAACATAAAGGTGCCTAGTACATAAAGAGCAAACTGTCTATTAGTATTAATATCATGCATCATTCTATTGTTATGTAGAAGAGAGCAGGCTGGGAACAGGGGAACCAGCTGAACCCCTGGGGAAACGCACTTGCAACATCCTGGCCATTCCCCTCCTTGGCTGTGACCTGCCAGTGCCCCTTCCCTCTATGGGTCCTAGCTCAGCCCTGCCCAGGCGCTGGGTGGAGGAGGTGGGGAAGCTGTCACAGCGACTCTCCTCTGCAGAGGGAAAACAGTCAGCAGCTGGGACTGATCACCCCAGGGCCACCCCCACCCCCCGCAGGGAGGCAAAGCCCATCCTTGTTTTCTTCTCCTGGAGGGCAGGGCCGGCAGGGGGAAGCCACAGCTGGAGTCTGACGGGAAACAGATGTAGTGGGGAGCAGGGAGAGGGGAAGTGGAGAGTTCTCAAGAGATGGATACTGACAGGTCAGAGCTCAGGGAGCAGGAGAAATAAAGCAGCCCCTCTCCACCGTAGGAGGTGGGGGGAGTCTGGGGGACAGATGCCCCGAGTAGGTGGGGGGAGTCTGGGGGACAGATGCCCCGAGCCTCTCCTCTCAGCTCTTCAAAGGCTCCTGACTGCTGGGGGGCCTGGTAGGGCCATCATCCACTCTGTCCTGCCCCAAGCTTGCCACTTCTCTGAGGGAGAAGAGCCCTGTGACAGGAGACTGGGGGGTAAAGCAGGGGCGAACTGGGGTCCCAGACCCCCTTGACGGGCTGAGTGACCTCGCTCAAGTCCCTTCTTCTCTCTGGGTCTCAGTCTCCCTGTTGCACACAGTAGGTGCTCAACTAACAAGCACAGAATGATTGGGAGAGGGAAGAGCAGAGCCACATGGGCTGAGAAGATTCTCCTGCATTTGGTCTGGAGACTCTGGTCTGGAGGTGATGATCAGGGAGGCGGTGCTTGCACTGAGCTTTCAGGTTGGAGACAGTGAAGCAAATGAGGCTGCTGCCAGCCTGGGGGATGGCAGTATAGCCCTGGCCTCTTGGAAGGGGTGCTAAGGCAACACAGGGGTGGGGCCAAGGAGGCTGGAGCCACTGCAGGGAGTTAGGCCCTGGTGGACTTGGGTACATGGACCAGACCCCTCTGCTTAGGTCACGGGCCATGAGAGTCATCAGGACTGAGCCTCCCAGACCCTCAGCACAGACTCAAGCACCACCCATCTGAGTTCTGCAGGAACTGGCCTATTCCCAACTCCTGCCCTAGCTAGCCACCCTGACCTGCACTGACTGCTCCCCATCCCTCCCCTCCATCCGTTCCCTGGAGGTGTTTGCTTCTAGCCCCACCCTCCATGAGTTTCAGCTTCTCTACTGAGCTTGGGTAAGTCATTTATGCCCTTTGCCTCAGTTTCCTCCTCTATAAGTTGGGGAGACAACAGAGCTGACCTCCTGGGATGGCTGAGAGGATAAATTATAAAACAGGCAGAGGAGTGCCTGGCCTCTGCACACTGCTGTCAGGATCTTCCCGAGTCTCCAGTGACTGAGGCTCTCCTGCACCCTGGCCTCCGCCCTCCTGCACTGGGCCCAGTGGTGTGCTCCAGCCCACCCAGTGCAAGGAGGGCGGTGCTAGGACACAAACAGAGGCCTGCCGGGCCTCAGGACCGGGCTCCAAAGACAGGTGCAAATTCACTTCCAAGGCCCCACGTCTATGGGACAGGACACCTGGTCTGCGGGCAGAGCACACGTGAAGTGTGTACAGGGGCTCAGCAAATGGCACCCAGAGCATGGCCACACCTGAGACTCAGGCCAGGAACTCTCTGAACGCCAGTAGGTAACGCTGTCTGATGGAATCCCATCCCTCGGGTTGGAGAGGAAGCTCCTGGAAGGCCTGGCAGCGCCCTGACCTTCGTCTTCCTTCAGAACCTACACAGACTAGTCCAGCAGTCCTCAACAGAGTGTGTCCAGTGAGGGAAAGAAGGAATCCCTCTGACAGCACCAGCCATGCCCCAGGGCCCTGGGCACATGTGCTGATGGTCGGACATTAAGGGAGGTGCTTTTGGACTGGGGTCCCAGACCTGCTCAGGAATTGCCAGGAAGACTTCAGGAGCCTGGATGTTGAGGATTCTTTACCCTGCTCGCCTTCAGCCCCATCCTTGATGTGCTCCAAAAACATGTGCATGCCACATGTCCTGCGCCCCAGCCCCTGGGTCACCAAGCCTGTGGTGGCGCTCCAGGGCCTCGGTGTCTCCCTCGGTGTCATCAGGCCGTGGACCAGGCCCCTGCACTAAGGAGCCCCTCATCCGCTGGGCTGTGTGGCCAGCTTCCTATCTATTTGCCTGGGTGCCACAGGGTGGGTGCTGGGAACCAAGGAAAGCCTGGGGAACAGAGCCTGCACACAGAGACAACAGAGGCCTGCACAACAATCATAAAATCACAGAACAGTTCAGCCACGAGAGTGCTACTGGACAACTCCCAGACCTCCTAGTAGGACAAAGACCAAATTCTGGGTCACAGTCTCTGAGCCAGCCCCTCCCTCCAAACTCTGCTTCCCTCCTTGGCTCCTCCAGGCTCTGCTTGGCCTTGTCCTCTCCACTTTGCACATGCTCTTCCCTCACCAGAAGCGCACCCCGCTCTCTGCCACTCCCACCCCAGTCCCATCCCCTTGGTCTGCTGACCCTCCACGTCCCCTTCAGAGCTCAGCCTGACACTACTGCCTCAGGGGAGCCTCCCCCACCCTCCGGCTTCCCTTTCCCTGTGCCCTCCTCCACCCCCTGCTCCTGCCATCTTTCTTGGGGATAAGGGAAGACTTGCTCTACCTCGCTCCTCGGTACCCCAACTCCCTCACCAACAGTGACCTTCTTCCCCACCACCCCTTGGCCACACCCTGGACCTGGTCTTCAGAAACCCGCTTGCTCTCGTGGCAGATCTCAGCTCCTCCCCTGAACCCAGTCCTGGCCTGACCTCTCCATCAGGCCTCCTCTAGCTTCCTTCCCTGACCAACTAGCTGATACCCCTGGACCATGCGTTCCTAGCATCACACTTTTTCACATATGCCCCAAACTTGGCCTTCTTCCCTCTGAAACACTCTCCTGGCACACCTCGGCCCTGAGCCCGTGCACTGTCTCTGGCTCGCAGCTGCACGCAGTGAACACTGCTGGGCAAGTCGCACAACTGGGCTGATGGCTTTGGTGACAGTTACAGTCTCAAAGTTCCCCTGGGCTTGGATGCTGCTGGCCAGCGTGGTTATGTTTCCCCAGTAGACCCACTTCCTCCCTCATCCTTCAGCAAGCCCACCATACCTCTCCTCACCCTGGCTTTTAGCTGAAAACTTCGCATCGCATTTCACTGAGAAGACAGAAGCCTTGGAAGTGAAGTCCTCTTTATCTGCTCCCTGTCCCTCCCCAGTCCCTCCCCATCTCCCTCCCTCCTGGGATGATGATAAGGCATGCCTCTTGTTCCATTATCATCAGCCTTTTACTTTCTACTTGGCCATCCTCATTTACCTGTAACATGTTCCAGGCTCTCTCACCTTATACCATCCACCTCAATGGCCTGTCTCTACTCCAGCTATGGTCCCTTTTCTCTGCTTCTCTCCACAATCAGTGCCCTTTGAAAAAGTGGACAGTGAAGGGATTTCCTCTGCAGCCTGGCCCAGGGAACCTCTGCCTCCAGGGCCACCACCCTGGCCAACAGATCCCCTTGTGAATCAATGTCTTCACTCTGCCTGTGCCTGACCTGCAGGGCATTGGCATCAGTGGTTCTCAGACCTGGGTTGCAGCTCGAAAAATCCTCCAGGTAAAAGTGATTCCACATTAAGAGCTTCGGGACCATCTCCTTGTTACCAAACCTCAAGGGCCCTTCTCTTAGGTCATGACACCTGACAACTCAGCAGCGGCCATTATCTGAGCCCTGGAATGGCACTCTCTCCCACCTCGGGGACTCCCTGCTTTGTGGTCTTCCTCACTGGATACTTCTCCTTCATCTGACCTCTGAATGCTGGGACTCCACAACACATGGTCTGGGAAATCCCTTCTCTACTTTGTCCACGTTCTGCAGGAAATCTCACTATTCACTAAATACCTTTAGGCCAATGGTCCCCAATTATGGATAAACCACCTTGAATTCTTATATGAACTTCAGAAAAACAAACCCAACTGCCTTCTTGACATCTTGACCCGGATTTTCAGGAACATCTCAAATGTAACATGTAACAGAGGTCTCGTGCCTTTATCTAGAACACCTGTGTCCCACATCAAGCTGCCCCCAGCCCAGACTGCCCACCGTGGTCCTGACCACCTCCATCAACTCAGGAGCTCGAGTTGGAGTGTGACTGGCCTGGATCCCTGGCCCCCCCCACTGTCCACATCCATCCCATGATGCTGTGTGTCAGCCCCAGGTGCAGATCCACAGACTTCCTACGGCTTGCCTGGCACTGTTGTCATGGCTTTCCTACTGGTCTCCCCACGTCTCCCAGCCCTTCCAAGCCAATCTCTACTCACAACCAGAGTAATCGCCTGTGAATGAAGCTGTTTCTCATAGTTCCCCTGTGGGGCCCCTCAAATTCTTCTGAGGACTGTCCCATTTAGCTCTCCTATTCCTCCCACTCCGCCCTCCTGCTCCTTCACTGAGCTCTGAGCCATGAGTATCCCAAATCCAACAGCCTCGTTTGCACCTGCTATACCCTGTTCACGGGATGGCCATTCCCCCTCTCAGGACAGGTGTAGCTTCCTTCCCTCCTTCAGGTCCCAGAGTAAATGCCGCCTCCTCTCTGCAGCCTGCAGTGAGGGGGACATCGGTGGGATGGTCCACCTCAACCCCCTCCCAGCAGGGCAGACAGGCCTTTGGCCACCAGCCTTGTTGCACAGTCCCAGGCACCCAGCAGCTGCCTTGTGTACAGGCACCAACTGGGCAAATGAACCAATGAAGTGCGCTTTTCTACAGCATTCTGCTGCCCCCTCATCCCTTTTTGTGTCACAGCCGCACCCCCAGTTCATTACTTTCAAAATGCACTGGGGTCTGTGGTCTCAAGGTCTTGGTACAGTTGCCCCTTCATCCTCCTTCCTTGCCTGGGAAGACAGGCCTTATCTCCCTCCAACCCCACCACCCATTTCTGATGAGACAAGGACAGAAGAGGGCTCACTTGGATAGATGTGGTCTCATCCCCATCGGATAGATGTGGTCTCATCCCCATCGTAGGAAGGAGCAAACTGAGGCTCAGAAAGGGAAAAGGTAGCCCTCCTCTATCTGTTCTAGATAAAGGCCCTTGAATACACCCCAGCTGCTCCACTGCTCCTCCTCCCACTCCAAACACCCCCCTCCCCCGCGGCTCCCTGCACCCCACCCCTCACCTGCTTGTGCGGGTACACGTTAATGTGGCACTTGATGCACTCCTGCCCCATGTTGGCCCAGGAGTTGCCGCTCATCCATTTTCTCTTGCACTTGGGACACTTGTACTCGCCGAAGCAGCGCTTTTTGCCCTGGTACGGGGTCAGACCCTCACCTTTGGGGCGTGCCTAGAGGACAGGAAGCAAACACAAGGATTGGGGTCCACCAGGCCAAAATAATGCCCCACCGGGTCCCCACGGTCTCTCCCTTCAGCCTTCATGCCCTGCGTCCCAGGTGAGGACATGGGGACATCTTTTGTCCCAGGTCCAGAGGACACCAGTCACCCCAGAGCACAGGTGGGAATCCCAAAGTAGGAAGACGCACACGAGAGTGAAGAACGGAGTTGGTGGTGGGTTTTTAGAGTAAAGGAAGCAAGTACTTTCTAGTAGCGAGGAATTACTCCTTTAACACCGCTGTCGTGAAGGGGCAGCTGGCAGTCACATGACCTACACACGGCCCAGAGCAGTGTGGTTTAAATGATTACTGAAGGGGCAACGTACACCGACCACAACCTCAAAAGCAGTGAAAATGTGTCTCCCCTCAGCCCTGCTCCCAGCCACCTGCTCCCTTCCTAGGAAGCTATGTTAATTTCTTTTAGGCCACCCCAAAGACAGGCTCTCCATTTTCAAATGCATACAGCATATACATATATATGCACATCCTTTCTTTTCCCTCACTCATATGGAGACAGATTATACACTTGGTTCTGCATCTTCCCTTTCTCACTTAATAATAATCCTAGACATATATATGTAATATTTCCCCCAGATCAATCAGTACAAACAGAGCTACTGTATTGCATTGTTAAGAGTAGCATAGTATTCAACTCTGTGCAAGTTTTATAGTGCTTTCTCATCACTACAACTGTCTAGATCGCTTCTACTCTTCTATTACAAGCAGTGCTGCAATGAATAACTTTGTATATATAAATGTGTGTGTAGATGGTCAAGAATCTGCCTGCAATGTAGGAGACCGAGGTTCAGTCCCTGGGTTGGTTGGGAAAACCCCCTGGAGAAGGGAATGGCAACCCACTCCAGTATTCCCACCTGGAGAATTCCATGGACAGACCATGGGGTCACAAAGAGTTGGACACAACTGAGCAACTAACACTTCCAGGTGTGTATATATAATTTTGCACATATGAGAGTACATTTGCCCAATAAGTTCCTAAAAGTGAAATTGCTGGGGATATGGGTATATGCACTTTTCATTTTTAAAGATGACAATTATCATTAGCTTCCTCCCCCCACCCCCAGCTGCAGTTGTATCAACTTAACATTCCAACTCCTCATCAATATTTTTCATCATTGCTAATCTAGGAGGTAGACTTCCCGGAGTAGCTTTGACTTATATGATATATATTACAAACAAGAGAGAATTTTTGTATTTAAGAATCATTTGTGTTTCCTTTGTGATTTTTTTTTTTCCCTTGCTGGGGTTTGATATTTTTCTTGTTGATTTGCAACTGTACTTTATTTATTAAAGAAACTAGCTCTCTCCTACATGGTGTTTTTTTTTTTAAGCATTTTTACTGAGATACTATTTATCTAGCTAATATTTCACCCATTTAATGTGTATAGTTCAATGGGTTTTGGTATATTCATAGAGTTATACAACCATCACTAAAGTCTAATTTTAGAACATTATTTGTTACTCCCCCACAGAAACTCTGCATCATTAACAGTCACTCGACATCCAACCCCCCACTTCCTCATTCCACCTAGGCCCAGGAAAGCACTAATCTAACGTCCTCTCTATAGGGTTCCCTGTTCTCGACATCTCAGGTAAGCAGATTGTATGGTAATTGCCCTCTTGCGTCTGGCTTCTCTCACTCAGTGTGATGGTCATCTACCTTACAGCATGCATCAGGACTTCATGCCTTTTTGGTGCCAAATAATATGCCGTTAGGGCTTCTCAGGTGGCTCCATTGTAAAGAATCTGCCTGCCAAGAAAGAGACACAGGTTCGACACAGAGGACGCAGGTTCAATCCCTGGTTGGGGAGCTGGGATCTCACATGCCACAGGGCAGCTAGGCCTGCATGCTGCAATGGCTGGGCCCGCGCACTCTGGAGCCAGCACAGCGCAACTAGAGAGCTCGTGTACAGCAGCTAGAAGGACCCACACGATGCAACGAGGATCCTGCGTGCCGCAGCTGAGACCCAACGCTGCCAAATAAATAAAAGAAAGGAATATTTAAAAAAGAAGTGCTGTGCTATGAGACAGTCTGCTTCCACAGTAATGTTTTCCTGGGTATTTGTTTTTTTCCAAAGTAGTGCATAAAGGTCAAGAACACAGACTCTGGATCCAAACCCTGGTTGTGATCCTGGGCAAGTTACTTCACAAGAGTAGTGATAGGAACTACCACAAAAGTCTGTTCCGAGAATTAAGTGAGGCAGAACACTTAGAACACTGTCTGGCAAATAAAACAGAAGTATTCGTTACTATTATTTACTAATGTAGAACAATAGCGGTATATAAAATAATAACTTCTTCCTCCAGTAATCATGTCTTTTTTGTCCAGGCACCATTACCACCATTTGGTGACAGCCTACTAGAATTACAGACAAAATCCTAAAAAGGGACATACCTGCTGAATGAGTAAATCTAAACTTAGAAGGGGACAGCGACACTGCCCGGGTCTTCTGGGCCCACGGCCTATGTCTGTTGGATCCTTACTGGCCTTCCTGGCAGCCGGGATATCCTGGGGAGAAGGCTCCACCTGAGCTCCAAGGCAGGGCTGGCTCTCAGCACTGATCAGGTTCAGGGGAGAGACCAGTTTTGCCAGAAGGAGCACTCCATGTGCTGTCAAGGCCCAGGGTCCAGTCAGTGTGCAGTAGAGAGGCCACCTTATGACTCTGAAGACACTTTCAGTTGTGCTGGTCTCAAGACAGGGACAGTGCAGTGAGCCCTCCAACTGCTTCTGGGGGCACCTTTTCTACCTGGTTCCTGGTGCCCACAACTTCCAGAGCCTCCCTTCACCAGTAATCCTGAAATAAGAGACTAGATGAACTCAAGTCTCATGGTCCTTGTTCTTAAGGGAAACTTGCTCAGTTGTGTCTGACTCTTTGCGACCTCATGGATTATACAGTCCATGGAATTCTCCAGGCCAGAGAACTGGAGTGGGTATCTGTTCCCTTCTCCAGCAGATCATCCCAACCCAGGAATCGAACCAGGGTCTCCTGCATTGCACACGGATTCTTCACCAAGATATCAGGGAAGCCCAAAAGTGAAAGTGAAGGTTGCTCAGTTGCGTCCAATTTTTTGCAAACCCGTGGACTGTAGCCTGCTCTGTTCATGGAATTCTCCAGGCAAGAATACTGGAGTGGGTAGCCGGTCCCTCCTCCAGAGGATCTTCCCAACCCAGGGATTGAACCCATGTCTCCCACATTGCAGGCGGATTCTTTACTGTCTGAGTCACAAGGGAAGCCCTTGAAAGGCACCTACATTTCACAGGGAACAGGGATAGGCATGGGGTGCCACACCAATGGTAGGATTCCAGACTCCTTGCTTGAAGTGAGAAATGCAGGGGCCATCACCAGCCAGACCCACCCTTGGGATCTGGTTCTGCAGGCCTCTTGGTTCAGAGATTGATGGGACCTGGCTCCCGACCTCATACAGCTGGGACCAAGGGCAAGGGTCAAGTTGTCAGAGGTGGGAGTCAAGGTGTCCCGGGGCATTCAGCAGCACAGAGGGTGAGGATCGGGGCAGAACTGACAATGCAATCCCCCCAAAGTCTCTGCTTCAGAAATGAACAAGAAGGAAAGCTACACAAATAAAGAAGATACTGTGTGTGCACCAAAGGAAGAATCAGGAAGATGAGAGAACAGCAAGGGGTGAGTTGGGAAGTATTGCCATACTGTGTAATTAGAAAACCAGCCATTCCAGAGCCTTCCATCAGGGACTGTGAGTGGCCAGGCAGGCCCCAGGGACAGAGGCTTCTGCCGGACCAGCACACTATTCCAACACAACTTTTACCAGGCCAGGCACCACAAGGGCCAGCTCTGACTCCCCATCATACAGGACATGGCTCAGATCGCAGGACCAGATGCTAGCAACGGCATATTCTGTCTGGGGGGGCCTTCAGCAAAGCATACAACCTCTCTGTGCCTTGGTTTCTGCAGCCAGAAATCTGGGAGGATGATAATGGGCCAGCCTCCCCAGGGCTATTGGAGGAATTTGACGCATTCAGACTGATGAAGGTCTTAGCTCCGCAGGTGGACATTGCTCAGTTTCAGTAGCATTTGCTTCTGGACCTCGTACAGGGAGAGGGAGCAGGTATGTTCCAGGCGATGTGGAGACCGGGACTGAGACCACTGAGCGTAAACTGTAAGAGGGAAGTCCTAAAGATGAGAGGGAAGCCTAGGGAGAGGCTGGGCCCCCCATCCCCGAGTTGCGGTTGAGCAGGCAGGGGGCGCGCAAAAGATGAGCAGCACTGTGTCTTCACCTGCTGGAACCCTCAGAGAGAGAGCCAAGGAAAGTACAGAGAGGCTGCGAAAGCTCTGTGGATGCTGCGGAGAGGACAAAGAGCAGAGGGAAGAGAATGGGTTTTTACAAAGCACCACCTGTGTGCTAGGGTTTGTGCTCATGGCTCCGTGGCCTGTTAGGCTCCCATTTAACTCTTCCCATAATCCTATGGGGTAGCGAATATCATCGACTCTCTTAGCAGATGGTGAAACTGAGGCATGTGGAAGGACTCGCCTTCCAGAGTACGAGGGCAGGAGGTCAGGCTCAGCAGGCTTTTCCACAAGCCTAGAGTTAACTTGCCCTTTCCGTCTGTCATTCCCAAGTGCATCTTCACCATGAAGCAGAGGCCTGCGCTCCGGAGGAGAAATCCCCCAGGCCTCCAGCTCAGCCTAGCCCGGTGGCTTTGCCCTCCTGTGGGTCAGAGGGGGAGAGATGACCTGTAGGGCAGGAGCAGGGAGGCAGGGGATGGAGGGCAAGGCAGGCCAGCAGGCAGCTCTGGGCAGACAGCAGCCGCTTCCCGGAAGGGCTCAGTCCCATTGTGGCTGTGCTTATAGAAGAGGGCAGGGCCAAAGGGAGCAGGAATTTTGGACAGGACAAAGGCTTCTCTACCCCCAACACTTCCCCCCGCCTCTCCTCCCAGAAAGGCACGGCCTCTGCTCACAAACCTCAGTGTGAGCAGTGACTGCTGACAGCCTCGCAGGGGCCACCATCCACCCGGGCTGGGAAGGAGGCCAAGACTGACTGGGCTCTCCTGACCTGGGCCCCTGCCATGTTCCCTCTGGGAGATCATATGTGCCAGGAGCCCAGGCGAAGCTCAGTGGGACTCAGGAGCCAGCCCTCTTAGCACAGACAGGCCCCCTAAGGACCAAAGAAGCCAAGGGACTTGCTCAAGGACACAGAGCAAATCAGGGAGTGAGCTGGGATGAGAGATCAGATCCTCTGACCTCCAGACCAGGCTAGAATCATGGAGGGCAGCCTGGGAAATGAGAGATGGTGGTTGCCATGGCGATGGGTAGGAGAACTTGTGCCAGGGAGCAGCCAGGGCAAAGCTGGGCAGGGGTGGGGGTGGGGAGTCATCCAAGCATGCCAGAAGCTTGGGGAGAGATGCAGATGATGCTGACACTAACTGGGTGCTTCTTGGGGATGGCTCAGTGTTTTCTTTCCAACAGCTCATGAGATTTCCTGTGTGGCTGACAAATAGGTAGTGAGCTCCCTGTCACTAGGGGTATGCAAGCAGTGCCTGGGTGAACAACTGTCAGGGACACTGCCAAGGGGACTTTTGCCCTGGTCAGACAGTGGGACCAGGTAACTCTGAGGACACTTCAACTCTGTAGTCCTCCCAACTCTTGTTGCTGGTGAAGGCCAACCAGGCAGGTGTGGAAAGGGAACACTGCTAGGGGGGAGGCTGAACAGGTACATTTCCTACTGCATTTCCATAGTGCAACTTGGCGGTAAGGTTTCAAACTTGAAAAGATGTCCACTTCTTCCCCCCAGCAAATCTACATTTGGGTGACCATTCTAAGGAAATAAAAGATCAGAGGTGCATACCACAGGGAAATTCAAAGATGACCATCACATCCCTGTTTATGATAGTGACAAGTTGGAAAAAGCTAATGACCTGGTTCCCTAAAAGATGTTACACCCATTGGACAAATGACAACAAAACCATTAAAACATTTATGAGGATTTCTTAAAAAGGGTTTGGGAAAACATTTTATAAGAAAGCAGGATAAGCAATCAAATACAGACTGCTCCCAGAGTAAAACTGTAAAAAGAAAAAATGTGCGCAAGAAGAGGGCAGGAAGGAAATCAGTTAGAAATGTTCAGAGGTTGCCTCTATGAGACAGGGTGCTCTGCTAATTAATTTTCTCAAACGAGTAGGTAGGTATTACTTTGATAGAGAAAATGATGGCCCTGACTTGCAGGCCCCTCCTGCCCACAAGGGGGCGCCCTGCACTTCCCCAAAGTGGTGAACCAGCGATGGCAGCTCTGTCCGGACTTGTCCTCTTGGGCCTGGGTGTGGGGCAATGGTCAACCTCTGGCTGCTGGGTCTACTGGAACACGTGTGTTCGCAGAGCTGCTCTGCCCTCAGCTACGGTGTGGGTTTCCCACCCACTCGATCCCATTTGCTCCCTCAGTTCTGAGAACAGCTAGAAGCATCCACACCTGTCACCTAACGTTAAGAGTCGGGCTGGTCACTCTGCCCATCAATTTCCCTGCTCCTGCTTCCTGAAGTCCCACCAGGAGAGAGTCAGGCTTCAGGGCGAAGCCTGTGTTCCTCTTAGCCTCTTTTAGACTGAGTTTTTTGCAGGGAGATGACATCATCACCTTTGGTAGCTCAAAGGAGAGCATATCAGGGACCCTGGCTTGGGAGGAGGCAGTGAGCTGGGGTGATGCGGACCTGAGGCTATGCCCTGCACATGATGACTCCACATGTTCTCAGGATCACAGTTTCGGCTACGGGCCCCAGCTGCAAGGTCTCAGCCCAGCCCTGGCCATACCACCTCTGCCTGCCCAAGAGACGTCCTGTGCCCTGGTGAGCTTTGGGACAAACTAACAGCTGTACTCACTGGTGTCTCTTAGGAGCCAGGCACTCTTTGTACGATCACCTGTGAGTCAAGTGTGCTGAGTCCCAGGTTTGGAATGAGAACACAGGCATGAAGAGGTTAAGTAACTCACCCAAAGCTTTACTGCCCGCAGGTGGTGGAGTCCGGACTTGAACCCAGACCACTACTCAAGCCCACTCTCTCAATTGCCCTGCACTGTACCAGGATGGCACAAAGATGAACTCACATAGCCAGGACAGTAAGAAACAGGAAAGGGTTGTTACTGTCATGGGTCCTGGCATGCTGGGTGGCCCCTGGGGGCATCCGTTCTCCTCTCTGGGCCTCAGTTTCCCCAACTCTAGAATAAAAATCGATGCTTTCCAACTGTGGTGCTGGAGAAGACTCTTGAGAGTCCCTTGGTCAGCCTGGAGATCAAACCAGTCAATCCTAAAGGAAATCAATTTGAACATTCATTGGAAGGACTGATGCTGAAGTTGAAGCTCCAGTTACTTTGGCCACCTGATGCAAAAAGCCAACTCATTAGAAAAGACCCTAATGCTGGGAAAGATTGAGGGTGGGAGGAGAAGGGGGCAACACAGGACAAGATGGTTAGATGGCATTTAACTCAATGGACATGAGTATGAGCAAACTCTGAGACAGGAAGGCCTGGTGTGCTGCCGTCCACTGGGCAGGCTCATTTTCCTTCTGAGGACCACAGGACAGCCTGGCAGCCTCACGCATGCTGGCCCTCTCAGCCAGGGAGCACTAGGCTGGCCCCACAGTGCATCCAGCTGAGAGGAAATGGCCGAGTTGGGAGGAGCAGGGGAAGAAATAAGGGTCAGATGGGCTCCTTGCTGGCTCCCTGTCCCCTGTCTGCATGCCCTCTGTGGCCAGACAGCTGAGGTGGTGCTGGTCTAGAGTCAAGAGGCAAAGAGCCCTGGGTTTGAGATGCCCTTTCCATAGATGAAGACACAGAGGCGGAAGGGCCCAGGACTCTTGGTGCAGCCTTGCTGACTCTTCCTGGAAAGCCCAAGAGAGTTCTGGGGACCCTCTCAAAGGGCTGGGGGCCTTCCCTGGAGGAGGCAGCACCCCTTTCCCAGAACCTCTTCGCCCGAGCCCCCCTTCCTTAGGCCCATGGGTGCACCCCTGCCGTTGGCACTGTTTCCCCAAGCCTGGATGCGTGGGGAGCAAGCAGGGGCTACGGTCAGAGGCCTGAGCTCAGTCCGGCTCTCACAGGCCCAATTTGGAACTTCAGTTTCTTCATCTGCCAAGTGAAGGGGGTGACATAGAGGAGCTGGGATGCCAAGATTTCATGAGCACCCACCATGTGCCAGCCACTTGCCAACTTGTCACCCCACAGCTCTTCCATTTTATGAGAGAGTGAATGGAGGCCCAGAGAATCCATGCAACCTGTGCAGGGCCCCACAGCCGTGAAGCCAAGACTTGAACCTGACCTGCTACACCTCCTACCTCATGCATAGCTGCTCCATTTCAGCTCCTGAAATGGTTGTGAGAAAACAAGAGGACCTCAACCCCACCTCTGAGCGCCAACCCTTGGCTACCACTGCAATTATTCATTCATTCAACTAACATTTACTGAGTACCTGCTCTCACCAGGCTCTGTGGAACATTCCAGGAATATGGAAATAAACAGGACACATGAGGAATGCTTGCACAGTCTGGGGCCTTCCAAGGCAGTAGACCCTTTCACCAAGAGTGGCCTACACCAGTCACAGACACCCTCGGACACACACTTCTGGCTCAAGTCAGACTCACACCTGCAGAAACACTCTCAAACCCATGTCCTCAGGCAGAGGCCACTCTTCACCCAGTTCTCCCAGGTGACAGGTAATGGGGCCAATGCAGGACATGTGAAATGATCTCTAATTGATGCAACAGCCCTATAAAACCAGCACTCTGAACCTTACTGACAGATGAGGAAACTGAGGCTGCAGACAGGGGCAGCAGTGCCCAGTCACAGAATTAGGAAGCAGTGGGGCCAGGATCTGAGCTTAAGCCTGTGCAGTTCCAGGACCCACGCTTTTCTTTCCCCTGTGTTCTGTGACACCACTTAAGCGACCCTCCCAAGCACCACCCCCCCACCATGTGTGTCCCCCCCCTCAAACACACACACACACGGCCAGGGGAGACTGGCAGGAGGGCTTCCTCGGCCTCTGCAGCCTGGTTGAGGCAGCTGCGGGCTCTGTGGAGGCCCCAGAGGAAGCAGGAGATCAGAGGGACAGGTGGGCTGGGCCCTGCGGCCGGCAGGCTGCCGGGAGGGAGGAAGGACACTGCAAGAGGTCCCCCTGGGTTTCCTCCGGAGCCTCAAGGGCCCCCTTGTCTGAGCACTGGCCGTTCTGGCTGCCTCCTCTAGGCCCCCTCCCCTTTTCTGGGTTCCTGCCGCAGCCCAGCAGGAGCCCAGAAGGCCCAGCCTCCTTGTCACCCCTCCCACCCCGTTCTCAGCCCAAAGCCACCGCAAAAATGCCATCCTGATTCCACAACACTAGGGTTTGTCAAAGTGCAAGGGAACAATGACGCTTTCACAGTGCCAGGAAAAGGTCTCAGGAAAACCCTGGGGAGGGGGCACAGAGGGGGAGTGAGGAGACAGGGAGAGGGCTGAGATGGAGCAGAGAAGACAAGGGGGCGGCTGAGAGGCAGAGCCCAGAGGCAAAGCGCAGTCAGGAGTCGGGGTGGGGAGGGGGCTGTGGGCTGGGAGCCAGGAGACTGAGAAGACAGGGCGGCGGGGTGGGGGCAGGGGCTGAGAAGTGACAGGCGTAGGGAGAGAGAAAGGGGGAAACGAACCAAAAGGGAAGGAGAAAACAGATACAGGATGGGCGCCCCGACGGAGGCCAAGAAGCCCCTCCAGGACCCAGAGCGGTGCAGAGGCCCCTGACACGCCCCCTACGCCTCTGGGCACGGCACCCCTAGGAGCCCCCCTCCCTGCCACAGGAACCCCTCTTTCCAAATCCCACCCCAAGGCCAGGCAATTGGACTTGCTCTCAGGCAAAACTTTTTGGAAACCAGAGACTTTGTAATCACATGAACAGCCACTCCCTAAGCTATCTGTTTCCTGCTTCTGGCTTTCCTCCATTAGCAAAACCGCACGGATCAGAGCTCAGGGGCGGGAGGGGAAGGGCGGCCAGTCCAGAGAGGTGGAAAACATCCGAATCAGAGCGATTGCAAAAGGCCTGGGTTTTCCTCCCCTCCTGTGACTGCAGAGACAGCGATTGCTCGTCTTGCCACCGCCAGCGCCGGTGGGTGGATGGGATGGACAGAAGCTCTGCAACCACTGTGTGGTTGGCCGAGAGCTGGATGCTGCTCTGAAAACCATTTTTCTCCTGAGCGGGTTCCCAGAGCCTGGTGCATCCCTGTTTGGGTGGTCCGTTTGCCCGGCAAACCCTTTCTTCGGACTGTTTCCCTGCCCTGCAGTGGCCACAACCCGGATCCAGCCAGGCAGAGTCACCCTCAGGTGCTTTAATGGCCACATCAGGCTTGGGAGCCCCCAGGACCTGCAGGATGGAGGCAAACACTGCTCCATCCTACCAAACTTCTATCCCAACAACAGCGAAATCATTTCCTACAGATATGCCCCCCTCTGCCCTCACACCTTTGCTCTTGCTATTCCCTGTCCCCCCAAACTTTTTCCACCTGAAGGATGCTCCTGTACTCAAGGCCAAACTCCAAGGCCACTCCGTCTGGCCTCACCCCTCCCAGACAGGGTTAACTGCCCTCCTTGGGGTGTTCACACCACTCGAGTCCCAGGCTCGAGCCCTAGCACAGAGCCCTCCTACTGCCTCCCTCAGAGAAACCCTGGCTCCCCAAACTCCCAGGGGACTTTGTGGTCTGCACCACTCGCTTGGCTGCGGGTCATGTCCCGCCCTGACCCGGCCTCTGGCATGCCAGGGATGATCTGGCATGCCAGAGATTTCATCCTGAATTTAAAGAACTTTTTGAAAACTGCCGTTTCTTCCGTCTAGTTTCCCAGTAGTCTCTGAGTGCACTGGGACCATGAGGGGCTCTTGAAGCACCTGGGAGGGGCTCAGGCCACATCACCAGCTGGAGGGGACAGTGGCATGGGCAGTGCTGGTGATGGGTGAGGTGTGTGGGTCCAGGCGGGGGTCCGGCAGGCAGAAGCCTCCTCCCAGGACGCCCCTCCTGGGCTGTGCTGAGCTCTCTGCGGGGCCCCCTCGGGACTGGCACCACCTCTACAGATCGTCTGGTCCTGGTCTGCATCTGAGGCCATCCCTGGTGAGGCCTGGCCACACGTGACCTGGCTAGATGCGGCTGTAACCAGCCCAGCTCCACCTGGCTGGAGGGAGGCTCTCACCAGTGCCGGGGCAGGAAGGCATGTGGGTAAGAGGTGATGGCCTCAGCCTACAGTGATGCTTTGGGTGTGAGGGTCACAGCCCTGGGAGGGGAGGACAGGAGAACTCAGCTCAAAATAGCAATGGGGGAAGGGTGTGGAGGGTGGCCAAGCGCCAGAAAAGAAATCTGATCTGCCCTGGCCCATGAAACGCTGACGTCAGCAGTTCGGGGCCACTCTGGCTGGAGCCAGGGCTGGGGCTCCCAGGCGGCCTGGTGAGAAGTTGCAGGCCCGACGTCCAGCCTCGGCTCTGTACTGACATCAATCACTCCTCTCTCTGGGTCTCCACCTCCTCACCTGATCACGAGGGGTAGAAAGAGAAGAGAGCTGTCTACTTCTGAGAACTTTCATCAGGTGAGTGTTAGAGCCTGAGATGCTTAGGAGGTGGTGACAACCATGGGGAGAAACTGAGTGCCGGCACGGGCCATGCACTTGGCTTGTAGGTGGCTTTGTTGTGACCTTGTTTCCAGGTGAGGAAACAGAGGCCCAGAGACGTTAAGTCGCCTCTCCAAGGTCACAAAGCAAGTAAGTGGCAGGCCTTCAACCCCAGTCTTTCTGGCAGTCATCCATTTCCCTCATGACCGAATGAGGGCCACATGGCTGCGGACTGGTTTCAGGGTCATCTGTGACAACTGTCATTGGGCAGAGCAGGGGTTAAAGAGGTTGTTGGAAGCCAGCCCAGACATCTGCCAGCCTTTACTGTGGTTCCACGGTCATGGCTGGTATTAAAATCAGAAAACAGGCCGTGGAGAGGAAGGTGTGTGTACATGTAAATGCACGCGTGCTTGTGTGCATGCAGGCATACGTGTAGCTCTCATGCTCACTGCAGGGGAGCAGACCACTGCACACAACTTCCCGTTGTGGGGCCTGGCAGAGGAAGAGCTGCCCTTATGTGACTTTTCTAGGTGGTCACAGGGAGGAAGCAAGTTATTTGCCACCCCCACAGTCCAGGCTGCAGCTGACATTGCTTTTTCACCCAGGAGCAGGAAAAGTTTGCAAAACTGTCCCTCCCCCACTGTCTCTAAGAGCAAGGGTGTGCAGTGCAGAGGGCTCTGTAGCAGCCAGGATGATGGAGCCATACTGTCTGGCCTCAGATGGCCCATCCTCCTCCCTGGGCCCAGCTGTAAAACCCTTACAGCTCCTGCCCTGTGCATTGTTACCTCCACCAACCATTCCATCCTCACTATAACCTTTACAGATGAGAAATCCAAGGCACAGACAAGTTGGAAGATTTGCCTGGGATCACACAGGCAGGAAGCAGCCGAGCTGGGATCCAAACTCAGGTCTAGCTGACTCCCACAGCAGCCAGACCTCTGCTACGGTCTCCGGCACCGACCTTCTGGGGTAGCCCCACGTGACAATAAGCCTGATCCTTATAAGAAGGCAATAGTTACTTGCCTTCTCTGTGCCTCTGTATCCTGAGCTGTAGAATGGGCATGAGGAAACGCAGAGGTGTGGAAAAGACCTGTATCTGATCCATGCTCCTGCTCTAATAGACTGTTACCAGAATCATCTAAAACACCGATTCCCAAAGTGGGTCCCTGGACCTGTAGCATCAGCATCACCTGGGAACTGGTAGAGATGCTGAGATGGGAGCGGAGGGATATGTACCCATTACAGGAGCAGGCTGACTGGTGGTACTCATTCTCACATCACCTCTGCACCAGTCCCACTAACTGGCATACCTCATCTCCCAATAAATCCCATGGGAGGCTGCACTTCCCCCTGGAAGCCTTCCTTGACTACTCCTCTTGCAGGCACCACTCTGGTCTCAACCCCTTCTGCAGCTTATCTCGTGCCCTCTGTGCCCAGATCCAGAGCCCACTGCACTCCTATGAAGGCACACACCCCTTCACCAGGGTTCTGAACCTGCTCCTTTAAAGTGCTGATGGTGGTGTGAGCCAGGTGTGGAACCTGCCCTCACGGAGCATCTGTCCCAGAAGAGCTCAGGAATGGGAGCTGGGCTGACCTGGGTGTGTGCTATCTGTCTCATTTAATCAGCACAGTAATCCCACCATGCACAGTGTAGGAATATCCATCCACTTTCCTCGCCAGGAAACCAAGGCTCATTTCTAAAACCACAGAACTGCAAAGTCTGTGTGCCATCTTTCTGACTCCCGATGCCTCAGCTCTTATTTCTAGAGCACAGGTTGTTATTCAGCTCAAGCTGCATCAGGGCCACCTGGGGGCTGTCATCACACTGGCCACTGCCTGTCCCTAGAGCTTTGGAATCCACAGGTCTGGGCTGGGCCTGAGAATCCGCATCTCTACCAGTTCCCAGGTGATGCTGACACTGCGGGCCCAGGGACCCACTTTGGGAACCGCTGTTTTAGATGATTCTGATAACAGTCTGTTAGAGTAGGAGCATGGATCAGATACAGGTCTTTTCCACACCTCCGCGTTCCCTCATGCCCATTCTACAGCCCAGAATACAGAGGCACAGACAAAGCAAGTAACTAGCCCAAGCCACACAGGAAGTTAGGCTCAGAGCTGGGAATGGAGCCCAGGGCTCCTCACCCCAGCAGTTGGTCTGGATGCAGGACGGTGAGGCTGTTGGGCAAAACAGTACAACAGCCTCGGGTGAGGAGAAGAGCCATGTCTTTAAAAGTGGGACTGGTGGTGGAGGTGGTGGCAGGGTGCTGGGGGAGGGTTGGCCTGCTCTCCTGGCCCAGCCCCAAACCTGTGACTCCTCGGCATCTGGAAACCATCACGAGGAACAATGGAAGGAGCAGGGGGCCTGGCTGCTTGGGGGCTTCGGCCCCCGACTGTTCAGGAAAGCAAAGGAACTGGGGCCCTGCAGCCATCTCCCGCCCCCACCTCCATCACTGCTGTTTGTTTTGGCATCAGCACACACAGCTCCCAAGGGGCCCAGCTGTCAGGAAAAGTCAGCCCCTGAACTATAGACATGGGGGCTGGTGGCCAGGTTGGGTGCCCAGAAGCCAGGCCAGAAGTCAGGAGACTCCACCCACTCAGCTCCAGCTCAGTGAGCAACACTCCTGTATTACTGTAGCTCCGGGGGGAGGGGAGCCTCAGTTTCCCCACAGGAAGTTCAGGTACCACCTGGGCTGGCTGCTCACCATGGACTGGCATGGATCTGACCATTCTGGTGCCTGGGTCCACTGTTGCCCTCAGGGGCCCTCTTGTCCTCTGCAGGCCAGTGGGGGCCAAGCAGCCAGCCATGGAGTGGGAAAGGGATGTGGACTGGGTACATTTACCCCGCCTGCCACCAGCTCTTCCACTCACGCCCTCAACAGCACACGTGCAGAGTGCCACTGTCCACAAGGCACTGGAACAGAGTGGTTAAGAAGACAGATGTAACCCCAGAGCCCTGAACTTACACCCAGGTAGAAGGGAAAAAAGACAAGTATCTCATTCAAATAATTACAGCTGTGATGAGCGCTATGAAGGAATGGCATGCTATGACAGAGGCGACTCACAGAGATGGAAATAACCACCACGGGAGTTATGTCCCAGCCTCTGGGGTTTTGCAACTTAAACTCAAGGTGGGTGTTTGTTTTCTAAATTTTTATACAGTTTTAGAGGTTATTTACCATTTACAGTTATTACAAAATATTGGTTATATTCCCTGTGCCGTACAATACATCCTTGAGCCTATCTTACATCCAATAGTTTATACCTTCCACCCCCCACCCCTATATTGCCTCCCAACCCCAGCACTGGTAAGTACTAGCTTCTTCCCTATATCTGTGAGTCTGCTCTTTTGTTATATTCACTAGTTTGTTGTATTTTTTAGATGCTAGTTATATTTAGATAACACAAGTGATATTATACAGTACTTGTCTTTCTCTGTTCAACTTAGTATAATACTCTCTAAGTCCATCCATGTCACTACAAAGGGCAAATTTTCATTCTTATGAAATGCTTGAGTGGTATTCCATTGTGTGAGTGTGTGTGGGTAGATACATATCTATTCCATATTTTCTTTATCTATTCATCAGTTGATGGACATTTAGGGTGCTTTCATACCTTGGAGAAGGAAATGGCAACCCACTCCAGTATTCTTGCCTAGAGAATCCCGTGGACAGAGGAGCCGGGTGGGCTGCTGTCCATGGGGTCGCACAGAGTCGGACATGACTGAAACGACTTAGCGTGCATGCATGCATTGGAGAAGGAAATGGCAACCCACTCCAGAATTCTTTACTGGAGAATCCCAGGGATAGAGGAGCCCAGTGGGCTGTGCCGCCTGTGGGGTCCCACAGAGTCGGACACGACTGAAGTGACTTAGTAGCAGCAGTAACATACTTTGGTAATTGTAAATAATGTGCTGTGAACACTGGGATGCACATATCTTTGGAAATTAGTGTTTTTGTTTTTTTTTTTCAGATATATCCAAGAGTGGAACTGCTGGGTCATATGGCAGTTCTGTTTTCAGTTTTTTGAGAAACCTCCATACTGTTTTCCACAGTGGCTGAACCAGTTGATATTCTAAAGTGGGTGTTTCTTAACACACCCCACCCCCCAGCTCCAACATGCTGCCACCGACATGCTCTCTGCCCTGGGATAAGACCCTTCCTTGTCTGGATCTCAGTTTCCCCCTCTGTCAATGAGAGCATGACAGGAAAAGCAAATACCTCATCTTGTGTGTCCAATTACTTGCTATCCGTGCACTGCGTTAAGAAAGATTCTACAGCAGCATCCTAGCTTGATAGGCAAAAATACTGTAACTTTGGTGACTTCTGCCTTGCCCTGGCCGTGGGTTGGGGGTGACAGGCACACGTGACTTGTGTTGGCATTCTAGGCCTAGGTGATCCCTAAAAATCCTTCCAGTGCGAACGTCCCACAAGAAGACAGCTCATGGCTGAAGAAGCAGACAGGGGTTGAGTCTGGCGTGGCGTGAGCCTTGGCTCGCCATAACGCAGAAGCCCTTGCTTCTTCCCACCTCTGGGCCTATAACAGATGCTGGTCTTGCCCTGCCTGTGCCTACGGCTGTGTTGTCTTGTGACTCTGGCTGCAGAAACACTTCAGATCGGTGACTCCTCTTCTAGGAAGCCTTCCAGATCAGCCTTCCTGGCAGACAGCACTAAGGATGCTCCACTTAGTCCGTGTGCCTGCTGTCTCTTCCCCAGCCCTCTCCCCAGGGACAGAGACCATGTAGATTCCTCTCTGATCCCCAGGCCCAGCATGGTTCTGGCACAGAGCAGGGAGCCTCTGGGGAGGAGGTGAAAGACAAAGTGACCATTTTGGACATGACCGTCATCCTGAAATAAGTAGCCAGAGGAGCAAGTCAGGAGGGCTGGGGAGGCGTGGGGAGGGGGTAGCAACGGGCTGGTGACTTCCTGCACAAGCATGCCGGCGACGTTCCTGGTCCTCAGTGTGGCTATTGTCCCCGCTGGTCCAGAGAGCAGGCTCAATGGGGCCTCTGTCCCTCCTCGGGCAGGCCGGCCGGCTTGGTGGCGTCCTACCCGGGCAGCTGGGAGGCAAGGGCCGACGCTTCCTGTCCCCACCACAAGTGTTCCGAGGGGCAGGGAGAGGGGAGGGGGACCCTCCAGACAAGCACCCATCTATGTCCCCCAGGGGAGGGCTGCCCAGCTGGGGGAGGAGGCGGGAGAAGCACTGGGACACGCTCACCCCTGTGCTGCTGCCTCTGTCCTCCCAACCAGCTCCCCCCTCTGGGCTGGAGCTGTCGGCAGAGCCACTCGCCCTCTTGCTCTTCCTCCAACAGGCCAAGCGTGTCCTCGCCTCGTCTCAGAGCCTCTGCTCTTACCGTTCCCTCAGCCAGGAGGGCCCCTCTCCCGCATCTCCCCTCCATTCGTCCCCTGCTTCATCTGTCTCTATTCAGGCTGCCGCTGCCACAGAGGGGCTGTCCCAGACGAGCCTGTCTGAACATGACCTAACACCACAGCACGTCCGTTTGCACCTAGATCTTTACTGCAGGTCTTTCTGCACAGGGTGAGCTGTATTCTTTCCTTGTCTTTCCTGTTCATTATGGCAGGTGAGAATTCTACCACCTTTTTTTTCCTTTTCCTTTTCCCTTTTTAAAAAACTTTTGGGCCACGCCACATGGCATGCAGGATCTTGGTTCTGCAGGGATCAAACCCACACCCCATGCACTGGAAGCACAGAGTTCTAACCACTGAACTGCCAAGGAGGTCCCTCCTGTTGACTATGGACTGTCCCCAGTGACTGGGCAGTGCTTGGCATGTAATAGATGCTCCATAAAAGCAAGCTGAATGAACAGAGAAAAGTAACACACTTGAACATCCATGTACACACCAAGAGATGTGCTCTAGGGAAACAGAGTCCTGTGTTTGGGGAATATATGACAGGGTGGCTGGGGCAGAGGCTGTGGAAACTACAGGAAGAGCCAGGTGAAGATAAAGTAGAGAAGGATCCATGTGGACCAGGTAGCATGTGCAAAGGACTGAGATGGCAGGAAGCACAGAGGGCTAAGGGCTTGGAGGCCAGCCCACACCAGGCCCTAGGACAATGCTCCAGAGCCAGATTTTAGGTGAGGGGCACGGGAAGCTAGGGGAAGATTTAAAATCAGAGGTAGCAAGGTCAGTTTGGCATTTCAGGAAGTCTGGCTGGGTTTAGAGAATGAATCACCCTGGGGGTGTGGGCAAAACAAGGAAGGACACCTTGGGGGCGGCCACATGGCTGGTGAGAGGTGGCAGCGGTGAGAAAGGGGAATGGACTCCAGAGACAGACAGGAAGTACAGGCAGGATCGGGGTAGCCCTGGGGTAGGGCAAACCAGGGATCATGCCTCAACCATCCTGCCCGGCTGTGGGGGTCGGGCCAGACCCCCTCCATTGGCTGGGACAGTGCTAACTCTGGCTGGGGCTGGGCAGGGCAGGGGGAGGTGATGGCAGCGCCTTGTGGCCGACAGTGACAGATGGAAGCAGGACTGGCCATCACAGGGCGGCGGTGACACTGCTGGCTGGGACAGCCTCCTGACAATTATCTGCTGGGCTCCTGCCCAGGGGCCTGCCCTCAGGAGTCAGGAGTTGCCCATAAACCTGTCACCTGGGCCTGTGCAAGCTGCCCTTGGGGGGAGGGTGTGCTCCAGAGCTGATGTGGAAAGGGAGTCAGATACCCTGGTGTGATGCTCTAATTATACACACACACACACACACACACACACACACACGTGCATGCACACACACACACACACACACGTGCGCACACACACACATACTCTCCTGCAGGTGAGCAAAAGGCTCTCATTTCAAGAAGGGCCTAGCTAGAAACAGCCAGGCTGTGCGTACCACGAACACTCAGACCCAAAGCTTGTCTGCAGTTCTGAGTTGCCTGCTAGGCCCCGGAGCAGTTCTTTAGAGCCCAGAAGGAAGAGTTGATGGAAGAGGAGTTGAATCTTAAAAAGGAAGAAAACTCAGGAGGAAGGGGAAGCAGGTGGATTCAGAGGGAATGATGCCCCAGGCCCTCCATGGTCCAGCCACATGGTGTGCACAGCAGGGGATTAGCAGGGTCTCTGGGGCAGGGAGGGGACTTCCAGCATAGCACAGCCCTTAAGGGGCAGGACAGGCCTCAGAACTCCCTGATCCAAGTCCAGTGCTGGGGGAAAGCCTGAGTCTAAAGCAGAGAATGAGGAGCAGGAGGCACTTCCAGAAGCTCTTCCAGCACCTCCTCAGCCCTGGGACCTGGCCATGCTCCCCGAGAGGCTCTCTCAACCCCAGAAGAGCACCTGACACCAACCATGTCCCCAGGAGGACACATCTCCTCCCCAGGGGTGGCACCAGGGCAGCACTCAGTACAGGGACCCGAGGCAGGCTCCCCAGAAGCCCACTGTCCTGGTCCCTGAAGCCCACCCACACATGCTCCTTACGGGTCCCAGACCATCTCTCCCGTCCCTGCCTCACTCCCAGCATCCCTGAAGATCAGAATTACGGGAGTGGAAGGAACAGCGTGGGAAAGAGTGGCATGTGGAAGCTGTGGAGAAAGGCCTCCTTATTCTGCCCACAAAGGGTGCTGAACTTGGGTCCTTGATGGGCACACGTCTGCAGATACGCAGGTGCACACACGGCGCCCAAAGGAGCGACACACACAGGTGTTTCTCTGGGGTGCACATCTGGGGAGCTCCATTTTAAGTCCACTGATGGGGAAGCATGTGGTCAAGACGGGCAGCAGAGGCTCCTTACACCTGCCTGGGGCCCCAGGGAGGTAGTTCACAGCGCTTCCCATTGACCTGGCAGCTCCCGGGGGCTCGGCAGCAGCAGCACCTCTGTGAGTGCGTATGAACCAGGGACAGCAGAGGGGAATGCATGCGGCATGCACATCTGGAGCTCCGGGTATTTGTGCCATGCACGTGACAGCACAGAACCCCCCATTCTGGACCCATCCCCACAAGCTGCGGGGGACTGGGGGGAGGCCCAGGGCTGGGCAGCACAGGCAGCTCAAAGCGTTTCTCAAAACCATCAACATAAATGCATGGGAAACTGGGAGAATTATCCTGAAGGAAGAAAAAACTGCAACCACTCATCTCTCCCAGAAGATGTCTTTCTAGTCCCTGGCCACCGTCTATCCCATGACCCCACATCTTCTCAGCCAGACGAGCGCGAAGTGAAAGCCCTGGCTGCCAGCTCTGAGACCTGGGTTTGAATCTTGGCTCTGTCATTCCTGGCAGCAGGAGCTTTGGGAGGTTTCTAAAGCTCCCTGAGCCTCAGTTTCCCATTGCTCAAGTGGGAATCATAATATCTATCCACTGGGGAGTTGAGAGGATTTCCTGAACTCATGAATGCAGAGTGCTTGGCATGCATGCATGCGTGCTAAGTCACTTCAGTCGTGTCTGACTCTTTGCAACCCTGTGGACTGTAGCCCGCCAGGCTCCTCTGTCCATGGGGATTCTCCAGGCAAGAATACTGGAGTGGGTTGCCATGCCCTCCCTCAGGGGACCTTCCCAACTTAAGGATCGAATCTGTGTCTCTTACATCTCCCATGTTGGCATGCGGGTTCTTTACCACTAGCGCCACCTGGGAAGACAGAGTGCTTGGCACATAGTTGGAACTCAGTAATTTGTAGACTTCATCACCCTCCTCATCATTATTTGGACACATAAAACTTCACATGTCCAAAATTTTACGTTTATATTTTTTTCCCCTCTATCTTGCCAACTTTGTGAAAACCCAGAAAAGTCTCTGGAATCCCAAATTTCATCATTTCAGCAAATATAAATAAACTCACTCAGTCTCCCTCAACAAACATGAGCTGTTGGTCAGACCCTCGTCCCTGCTCTACCTTCTACTCCTCTATTGACAGCAATGGAGCAAGAGCCAGAGCAGAGAGAGAGCTCTGTGGGGTCTCTTCTCTCCCCACCCCCACTCTTCCCCTAGAGAGGCCGTCCAGGCTGAGCAGGGGAGGGGGCACATGTCCAAGCTTACACAATCAGCACCCTGTCTGGGGGAGACAAAGGCCAGGCTCTTGGCCTTGGCGGCCAACTGCCCAGATGGAATGACAGATCACAGAGCTGCTGAATTTAGAATTTTTTTTTCAATGTTAGCTTAGATTCTGAATCTCTAAAATTCAGAAGAATAATGTGGTAGAATCACAGACATGGAGAATCTTCATCTTGAAGAAGAAGAATAACATCACAGTGAAACAGAAAGGGTGCAAGAGCTCAGAATCCCACAACTTAAACATGAAATGATTGTAGGAACCTCAGACTCTTAACAAACTCAGAACAACCAAATGTCAGAATCATCCCGTGTGGGAAGCCTCATTTCCCAGAAGAATAAAATGTGGGAATCGCAGGATCTTAGAAACCCGGGACTGAACATCGCACAGGGTTGCAAATAGGAACCCTGCAATGTATATTTTCATCTCACGGAACCATCTATCTAATCTTGCCTCCCCCAAACCTCAGAAGGACAAATATGGTTTTGCTCACCTGAAGGGCCCTCCCACACACCTGCCTGAGCTCCACTTTGGACCTGGGCAAAAGTGTATCAGAATCACCTGGAGAGCTGAAAACATGCCCATGGCCAGGCTGATCCTGGATCTACTGAGTCAGAATGTCCAGCACCAAACTAAAAAAAAAAACAAAAAAAACCCCAGGTGATTCTACTGTGAAGCCCCAGTTGAGAAGCACTGATCTGGTAAGCCTCACTGCCTCATTCCAGACAGGGTAACAGAGAGTGCAAGCAGCTGGCCCCAGAATACACAGCAGTAGTCCCTAGTCTCTACAACAAGGTCATGCCCCTCAGGTTGTGTTCTTCCTCCGCCTGGACATTGTTGGCTCTGGGGGCCCTGTTCCCAGCTCTCTGTGTCTATCTCAGAGTACTCCTGTTCCAGGGACATCCCCAGTGCTCTTGGGGGCCAAGCGGGCCAGGACAGAAACTACTAGGCTCACAAAGCTCTGTCCTTGCTCCCAACCCCTCATACTCAAAGTCCTCCAGGTGGTTTCCACTTGAGTCGGAGGAGTACTGTGGAAGTCATCAAGGTCAATCCCCAGCCTCCAGGAGGCCTGTAATGAAGGGATGTCCCAGGCGTGGGGAGTCAGAGGACAGGGGTCCCCACTGCATTAGCTTGCTGAGTGGCCTTAGATAAGTCACTTGACCTCTCTAAGCAAAACTGGTCTCAAGGACAGGAAACTTCTGGGACTCCTTTCTTCCTCTACCTTTTGACCTCATCCAACATGGCCACACATTTAATTGAATGGACACCCTCAGCAGCCTTTGCCACACTGTCCTCAATCCACTAGGAAGTTCTCTCTTATGTCTAACCTGAAACACTCCTGCTACAGTGTTAGCCCTTTGTCCTCCTGCATGAAGATGGAGCCTGTCTGGCCACAAATGCCCTCTACTTGCTCAGAGGAAACCCCCAGCCATCCCACAGCCCACCCGAAGTGCCCCTGTTGCAGGTCTGTCTGGCTCTGCTGACTCTGGTGGGAGCTAACCTCCCAAATGACGAGGGGGTGGCACTCCTCAGAGGCCGCCAGAGCAGCAGAGGCTGACAGAATTGTCTGACTGTAGTTTCAATCGGATGTGCTCACAGCTCCTAAGCCGTCTAGCAGGGCAGGGGTCCTGCTGGGCCAGAGTGCTTCCTCCAACGAGATGGTGATTTCCCACCAGGCCATGGAAAGAAAACCCAAAAGGCAGTCTCCAGGAATAGGGAAGTAGGAGCCCAGATAGTCCCGAGACCAGTGTTTCCCAAATATTAACATGCCCAACAGCCACCTGGGAGCTTGTGAAAATGCCCATGCTGATTCAGTAGGTCTGGGGTGGGGCCCAAGTCTCTGCATTTCTGATAAGCTCCTGCTGCTGCTGCTGGTCCGTGGACCACTGTTGGAGAGGCAAACCTCTAGAAGTTCATAAATAAAAATCTTTCTATTCCTAAGAATTCTTTACTTCTGTCAGGCATGGTTTGCAATTCATTTCCAGCTCTGTCAGCTCTGGAGAGCCAGAAAGCAGCCCTGAGGGGCAGAAAGGATGCTGATCGTTGGGTTCACGGCACAGAAGGGAAAACCGAGGTAAAGCAAGGGCAAGGGGCTTGTTCAAGGTCACCCACCTGGTTACCATTATTGTTTAGTCACTAAGTCATGACCAACTCTTTGCAACCCTATGGACTGTAGCCCACCAGACTCCTCTGTCCATGGGATTCTCCAGGCAAGAATACTGGAGTGGGTTGCCATTTCCTTCACCAGGGGATCTTCCCGACCCAGGGATTGGACCTGTGTCTCTTGCAGTGCCTCCTCTAAACTCCTTCTCTGTGGCTGTTCAGAACCACACTCACCTTGGCAATGAGTGCCCTGACCTAGCAACTCCCTGCCCTGCATTCTATTCAGCTGTGCCGGCCTGGAGGTAGAGGCCAGCTGCTGTGCTCTGAAGTTTCCTGGGGATCTCCAGGGTCCCTCACTGAACTGTGCTGGCTACTGATCTGGCTCCTAGTGGCCTCAGCTGATGGACCAGAGGGTTAGGAATCAGTCCGGCTCACTGAGCTGAAACCCACACCCCGCCCTTAACTTCTGGGTGACTCCGGGAGAATTCCTTGACATCTCTGAGGACATGGATGATGTGCCAGGACTCAGCACGCTCCCTGGTACATGGAGGGTGCTCAGCCAACATTCGCTGCCTTCCTTCCTTTCCTTCCCCACCTCCCAGCTGAGTCTTGTTCATTTCTCCCTTCCTCCCTTACACATTTCTGACAGCACAGCCTCTGAAGCAAGACTGCTGATTGGATTGGAGCTGAGCAGTGTGACTCTGAGCAAGTCACTTACTGTCCCTGTGACTCAGTTTCCTCCTCTGGGCAATGAGGGTGATAGGAGCCCACAGAGGGCTGGTGTGAGGATTAAATGGGTCAATGCACGTGAAGGGCTTAGAGCAGAGCCTCGGACACAGCGAACGCTCCCCGCACCTGTCAGCTACCGCACTGTTCACAGCATCTCCACACGACGGCCTGGCTCTGCGGCAGGTGCCGTGGCAGATGCTGGGGCACAGTGAGAAGCAGCACTTGCCACCAGTGATTTCACGGCTCATCCCCGCCTCCACTCCAGATCACAGTCAGAAGAGAAGACAAAGATACTGTGCTGGTTGTGCAAGGGTCCTTTGGGAACACAGAGGAGGGAAGGACTGGTGGACAGGAGGGACTGGTGGATGGGAGGGCTTAGAAGGCCTGGGAGGGGAGGAGATAACAGCCCTGCTTAAGCTTCATACTTAATACCAAAGAGTGAGGGGAGTTCGGGATTCTGTCCGCTTCTACCCTTTGTCATCCTGCTTACCGCCTTGGGGACATGCCCCTCCTCACCACCTCCTCATACACTCAACTCCTGCACAAAGCCTCCCTCTCTGGCCAAAGTCAGGGAAGCACTGGGATGCAAGGCAGGAAGAAAGCCGAGGGGCGGGGTGTGGGGGACACTCTCTCCAGCAGCCTGATTATTGCCTGGGCCACAGCACAGCAGGTGTACAGCGTGTCCTGGAGGATGGGTCCATTCTCATGGGCAGAGAGGGCCAGTGGGAAAGGTGGGCTCCTGGGGTCAGAGAGACTTGGCCTGATCCTAATCATCCAAGGGCAAGTTGCCTAACCTCTCCATGCCACTTTGTTACAAATAAAAGAAGGAAGGGAGAGAGGAGGGAAAGATGAGGTGGGAGAAGGTGGCCAGATGGACTGCAGACGCGGTGCAGGCTAGAATGAGCGTCCTAGGAGATCATGAGATGGCGGCACTTTGCAGGCTGGGTATGAGGGTGGGCACATTTCTCTAGGCTTCCCACCCCACTCCATGGGTGCTCCTTCCTTGCATTTGTTGCCTGATTTCTCTGTAGCCCAAACCTTAGATGTGGGACGGGGTGGTGAGAGAAAGGAAGCCCAGATATTAAAAGCAAGCCAAGTATATGGTATCAAGTCCTGGAAACCAGAGACGGAGCCACCTCCTACCCCAGACAAAGCCATGGGGTTCCGGCTCCGTCCTGAGGGGCCATCCAGATGCAATGGGAAGGGAAACTGCCACTATCAAATCGTGTCTCCGAGAACCCCCAGCAGACGAAGGCAGAGGCCACGGCACCTCTGGGCTCACACTCACCCTAGGAGCCCATGCGCTCTTACTCATCCAGCCCTAATTACTTCAACACACACTTTGTGAGCGCCTGCTGTATGCAGGACCTGTGCTCAGCTGCTCACTGGGCAGAGAAGCAAAGGTACAACTTCATAGTTTTCTAAATGGGTTTCCTGTCCCTGTCCCATTGTTTCTGGAGCTCACAGAAGCCCTGATCGATGGGCTTCATGGCTTGACCCTGTTTCAGACACTCAGGGGTTGTGAAGGCTCATAGTCAGGGTCTACTTGGCCAAAATGTACCAGCTACTGAGGCTTTGGATAAGAACTCAAGGCTTTTGACCCCAAAGCCCAGGCTCTCTTGCCAGACAAGCAGACACAGACCATACCTGCAGTGGACCCCCCAGGAAGTAGGTGAGACAGTCGTGTGAGGATGGGCTCCTGGCTAGGCAGAGCTCAGCAAGACAGAGTAGGAGAAAGACAGGAGTGTGAGGGGCACAGGGGGTCCTCCACAGGAAAGGGCACGTTTGTGCTGGGCTTGGAGGAAAGGAGGAGCAAACGAGAGGGAACTACCAACTGAGGGCACAGAGCAGGCAAAGCCCTGGGATGGGAGGGGCTTAGCAGAATTCAAATGGCAAACAGCCAGGACCACCTCCTGGGGGGCCCAGGTTGGGGCCACACTCCAGGGCAGGGCACCAAGCCCACAACGAGGGGGCATCATCTGTCCTCCGAGGATAAGGTGGGGAGGCAGACAGGTGAGAGGCCATGGGAGGCCTTAGAACCAGGCTCTGGATGGGGTTGCAGATCATGAAAAGTGGGATTCTAGAGAAGAGCTGGTGGGCCTGGGTTGCTGAGGAAGGAGTCTTCACGGAGGTGAATTTGAGCTGGGCCCTGAAAGGGGGCGGGAAGATGTTAGGGAAAGGACTGCAGGCCTGGGGGCTCCGAGGGCACAGTTCACCTGCGTGTGTGGTTGAGCAGCCTGGCTGGGATGGGGCAGGGAAAAGAGGAGCGTTCAGGGACCTCAGTGTCCGAGGCTGCCTCTCACCCGCTATATATCAACTCTACAAAGCCAGGCTCGTGGAGCCTCCCTTTACAAATAAGAGCAGATAAGGCTCAGGGAGGCCCAGCAACCTAGCAAGTAATACTAACAAGAGCTGCCATTGAACGCTCATGGGATGCCAAGCACTGGAACTGCTAGCCCATTTCCCACAAATATCTTGCAGGTGGGTAAGCTCATCTCACAGATGGTTGGGTGATGCTGTCCAACACAAAGACAGAGCTGGGGAAGGGCATAAGTGAGCTCTGAGCCTAGCTCAGTCAGACTCAGAGGGTGGTCCCTTTGAGCTTAGAGGAAAGGGGAGGTCAGAGAGGGCTGCCTGGAGGAGGTGACATCAGCAAACTAGTCAGCCCAAGAATACAGTCTCTCTGCTCCAGTCCTTCATCCCCTGGGCCTTAAAGGTGGTTAAAGGACCAGGGACAGGTTCTAGATCCCAGGCTCTGCCATCACCCCTGTTCCTCAGGGACCAGAGATAGAGAATTGAGGTGAGGCCAACTGACATGGTGAGATTCCTGGGGGCCTTGAGTCACTCTCTGAGATCCATTTAAAAGAAGAACTGGCAGCAGAGGATGTGAAACTGGCCCTCTCAAACTCTTCCTTGCCAGTCTTGGGGCAGCAGGAAGGATGTAAAAGTGGTTGTCCCGTGAGCCCCCACACCCTGTCCGTCCATCCCCCCACACCCTGTCCGTCCATCCCTCCCACTTGTCTTTGCCAGGGTAAGCACTCGGCAGGGCCATCCCTCTGCCAGGCCAGAGGGCAGCTGACAACGCACAGGTGGCACCTGACACTTTCGAGCCATGGTTCATCATCCCTCCTCCCAGAGCCCCCACCCTGGGCAGAGTGGAGCCTCCAGGACCCAGTTCATAACCTTTCATCCCTCAAGCCAACCTGCGAGACCCAAAGCCATCAGAGCCTGTACCAGTCACCTTCCCAAGCCTCCTGAGAAAGCCTAGGCTCGTCACAGGGCCTTCCTGCAGCCCACCCTGGAGGCAGCCTATCCTGTGCAGGATAGGAGGACCAGTGACCCCTCTGATAGCTCCATAGATTTAAAACACTTTTTTAGACCTCTGGGACTTCACAAACCAGTTTGGAACAGCTGAACTGAGGCATAGCAATCACGATGGCCATTAACACAGCCACAACAGCTAACACGGTGCATATAAAGTGTTCTCTGTGAAGCATTTCAGATAAAATAACTCATTTATCCTCACAACATCTTGTGAGCTAGGTTTCTATCATCTTCACTTTACTGAGGAGGAAACTGAGGCCTAGAGACCTTTAATTGGTTTTCCCAAAGGCACGCAGCTAGTCCAAGGCCCTGCTGGAGGTTGAACCCAGGTGGGCTGGCTTAAAGACTCTGCTTGGAACCACCACACCAGAAAGTGAGGGCCTCGGAAGGGGAGGGAAGAAAGACTCGAGGCCACAATTCAGGGTTTGGGGGGGACCATCCCAAAATTAGCAGGCACTACATCATCCCTACGAACACCCATCCCAGCTAACATTCTCCAAGCGCGTTCTGTGCGGAGCTCTGGAGTATCAAGCCCAGGCCCCAAGATTAGGAGGAAGTCCCTGCAATGATACTGCTACATGCAGTGCAAGCCACTGCCCTGAGCCCAGTCCTTCCTCACTAGAATCACAAAATGACCTTGTGTGTCTACCCCTCCTTCCTTCTCTCTTCCCTCTTGCCCTTCCTTTCTTTCCTCTTTTGCCCTCTCTCCTTCCTTTCCTCTTTCCATTGATCTTTCATAACTTGTAGTCCTTATAGTCCTGGCCCAGAGCCATGAGAAAACGTCAGTTTCCACAACCATATGTTGATGGTTCTGAACTGCTCAGTGGTCCCTGCCCTGAGCTTCTGCCTGTCCCTTTTCTGCCTGTTCCCTCCCCAGGCTCAGCCACTCTCGCCCCAGAGGAAATCCAAGCCTGCAGGGAGGTAAGGGCCACAGTGAGGGGTTGGAAACCCCAAGCAGAGGTCAGACATGGGCTAGGGGCCACAGCCCTCCCAGCCTCCTTGGGACACCCCACAGGGACCTGCCTGCTCTAGACTGGGGAGGGGTGCAAGGGCTGGGGTCCAGGAACTGCAGAGACCGGGTCAGGAGGAGGGATCTGGGCCAGCCTTCACTTTCTGCTTATCTCCTGCCCCTCCCCCAGCAAGACCCTGAGACTATTCACATCCCACCTCTAAGGTTTCAGCTGTTCTAGGATTCAATTCTCTCCCTGCTCTATTTTTCTTCTTTTGCAATCTCCAAGAAACCCGAGCTGCCAGATGGGTGGGGGAGATGATTGTTTTCTGTCTGACATCTGGATTTCATTAGCAGCCCTGGGCATGCTGACTCAGGAATGGCAGCTCCCCTGAGCTCAGACCTTCCCCAGACCCCTCACAGTGCCTGGTCCTTGCTGGACGCAGCAGGTACAGGTGCCAACATCCTTCAGACCTCCCTCAAAGGAGTAACTAGCCCCCCAAGAACATCTTGGGTGTGGTGGAGGCTGAGGACTTAGAGAATTTCTGCTCTCAGCTCAGCACCCGCCTGATGGGTGGCTGCCAGCTGGGCGTGGCTGGGCGTGACCACCATGAAGGGTGACAGACGGCTACAGGAAAGGACACTAGGTCCTAAATGGACTGCCTCCATCTGTACTCCAGTCTCCGTTCCTACAGAGGCGCCGAGTGCCCATCGAGGCAAAGAGCCCTGCACTGATCCCCAACGCAGATACAATTTAGAGATGGGGAAAGGTGGCCCAGAAAGCAAGTGACTCATCCAAGGTTGCACAGCTGGTAAAAAAGTAGAGCTGGAACTTGAACTCTGGCTTTGAGGTTATACATTTGAAGCTGTTTCCTCTGACCTCAACAAGATGTCCCTTCACTAACATCAGGGTCCTTCCTGTTGGCCTATGGACCCTCAACCCTGGCTGAGTTTCAGAGGAAATGTAGTATCTGGAGTTTTCACATCACATCATCCATCAGAGAGACCTGCAGTGGCCATCCAACCTAAAGCAGCCTCAGACACTCTTCAGGGAGGACCCCTGTGGGGGTCCACTTTCCTCCATAGTGAAAGTGAAAGTGTCTGTAGCTTAGTTGTGTCTGACTCTTTGCAACCCCATGGGCTATAGCCTACCAGTCTCCTCTGTCCATGGAATTCTCCAGGCAAGAATACTGGAGAATACTGAAGAATAGCCCTTCTCCAGGGGATATTCCTGACCCAGGGATCGAACCTGGGTCTCCTGCATTGCAGGCAGATTCTTTACCATCTGAGCCCCTATTTTATGACCTTATTAGTATAAAGATAAATATCACTCATACTGGATTCATTATTATACACTTACTATTATTCATTTTTTTCCTTCTGGTTTTTAAGATAAATGAAAATTATGATATTTTGGGGGGCCCCTGAAAGAATAGTGCCTTGGCATGCCTGCTGTTTCTCCCAGAAAAGCTGGCCTGGCAGTCTTGGTCAAAGCACTCATATTCTGCACAGCAGTTCTTGTCATCTCTTATCTCCTTCTTCTCTTATTGATGTGTGCTTATTGTCTGTCTTCACCCAATACTACATGAGCTTTAAGAGAGTGGGACTCTGTCCTAGTTTGTTCACTATGGCATCCTCAAATGCCTGTTATGTGCTTGGCACATGGTATGTGTTCAATAAATGTCACTAAATGAATAAAGGAAGAGGAACCTATCTTCTCAGGCAAGTGTATTTGGATCCCAGGTAGTGGCTCCCCATTGGACACTTCTGTGATCTAGCAGCACCTCCTGGACCACTTACTCCTGTTCCCCCTACCTACCTGGTCACCAGGCCCTATGAATGCTACCTTCTTATTTTGTCTAAGATTTGTCCCTTCACCTTTAACTTCCCTTGCCCTTGCCTTTTATCCGGTCTTATCATCTCTCCATGTGCAACTGGTTTGGTCTGCAGTCTTGCCTCCTCCAGCCTGGCCACCCAACTGCCACCAGCGAGATCTTTCAAAATGCCAATCTGAGTGTGTCACCTAAAACCCCTGGATGGCTTCTCCTGGCCCTCCAGATAAAGTCCAGACTGTGTAGCCTGGCACACAAATCCTCTACCACCTGCTGCAACCATACCTCCCACTCCTCCCCTCAGGCACCCAGAGTGCTAGCTGTCGCCAAGGGCTCGTGGTTCCCGGAAAGCAAATTCCTACTATTAAAACACTTTCCTGGAAGCCCTCCCCGCTCTGGACTCAGACTCCTCCTCTTTGAGGCCTCCCATGAAGCCCCAGGCAAAACTGGTCCCTCACTGCAAACGTTATAGCCCTGATCACCGTGAATGGTCAACAGCATTTCTGTTGTCCACACTGTGCCACTGTGGACAATGGTCAAGCACTTGTCCAGCACAGGCCTGACATACAGGAGGAACGCAGGAAGCGCTGGGCGACTGTACTGAGGACTGGGCTTGGTTCTGTCCTGAACAGATCATGTGTCCTGAGCACAGATGTGGCACCGAGTCAAGGCCCCATCACATACACACATACCACAGAGGCAAATTCAGATGACACAGAGTAGGTCCTGCCACACTGGTGTGCAGAAGCCAACATGAGACACAAATGTGACCCCAAGGGTAGGCTCAACAGACAGCACCCATGAATCCCCTACAGCCACCTGGAATTTCCGCAGTCACCACAGCTGGCACCCCAACCAGCCCTGGCCTCCTTGACTGCACTGGGACACCAAATACCCTGGGGCTGGACCAGTGGAGGAATCTGTCAGATACAATGACTTGGCCAGACCAGGCCTCATATGGCTTTTGTCCACATTGTCCTTGTCCTTCTTTATTTCTAGCAACCCATCTTTTTAAAGAACACTAACTTTCTGAGAATGATGATGGAGATCAAAACCTGGATACTGAAGGATCTAATTTAAAATGCATGGGCTCTGGAATCAGGAAGCCCTGAGTTTCAATTCCAGCTTTGCTGTTCATTAGCTGTGTGACCTTAGGCAAGCCACTCAGTTTCTGTGGGCCTCGGTTTTATAACCTGGCAATTGACCTGATAGAGTTTTGAGATAATCAAAGGAACAAGTACATATTACACACTAAGCTCAGAGGTAAACTCAATGCTTAGAGAATACTATTATGCTATTCATATTATTATTATTACCCTTAAATAGATACCTGGCACACTGTATATGGATAGCTACAGGGACAGATTTTTTTAAGAGCTGAATGATAAACATTCTTGAATCCTAGTTTTCTGGGGCCAATGCTGACGTTGGCTGGAGAGAAATCCTGGCCAGGCACAGCCTCATCCCACAAAGAGGGGTTGCCTTTCACCAATCAATATTGGAAATTTATCTCCAGCACTTTCTGCCTCTGCTTTTGGGGCTCCCTCTTCATATAGTGCCTGATACGCTTACTCCTTGGAAGGAAAGTTATGACCAACCTAGACAGCACATTGAAAAGCAGAGACATTATTTGCCAACAAAGGTCCGTCTAGTCAAGGCTATGGTTTTTCCAATAGTCATGTAAAGATGTGAGAGTTGGACAGTGAAAAAGGCTGAGCGCCAAAGAATTCATGCTTTTGAACTGTGGTGTTGGAAAAGACTCTTGAGAGTCCCTTGGACTGCAAGGAGATCCAAACAGTCCAACCTAAAGGAGATCAGTCCTGGGTGTTCATTGGAAGGACTGATGTTGAAGCTGAAACTCCAATACTTTGGCCACCTCATGCAAAGAGTTGACTCATTGAAAAAGACCAAGATGCTTGGAAGGATTGGGGGCAGGAGGAGAAGGGGATGACAGAGGTTGAGATAGCTGAATGGTATCACCGACTCAATGGACATGGGTTTGGGTAGACTCCGGGAGTTGGTGATGGACAGGGAGGCCTGGCGTGCTGCAGCCCATTGGGTTGCAAAGGGTCAGACACGACTGAACGACTGAACTGAACTGAACTGAACTTCATATAGTGCCCAATCCCCTTGCACTTCACCTGGTAGCTATGACAAGACTCACCAGTCTATGGGGCTAAACTCTGGACAGCTCTCTCTACCCTTAAGGTTGGAAAAGAACCAATTAACAGGTTACCATCCTCTGGTGCCTGTATCCCACTACCCAGACTGTTGGCAGTGAATGCTTTAATCACATTTTCACTGCTACCTTTCTCTAAGCCTGGGGCTTGATGGCGGCTTCAGGACCCAGGGAGGGCTGACCGAGGGTTCTGCACATTTCCCCCCTAGTCAGACCATTTAAGATTCTAAAAGCAATTAAACCATTTAAAAGTCATTCCACAAAAAGGGAGGAGAGAAAGGAGTAGAAAAGTCATTCAAAGAAATGGTGGCTAAAAACTTCCCGAATCTGATTTAAAACTTTAATCAACCCATCCGAGTAGCTCAACAGACCCAAAGCTATAGTATAAAGATGAAGAGATTTACAAATGGACACATCACAGCAAAACTGCTGAAAGCTAATGAGAAAAATCTTGAAAGCAATGAGAGAAAAACGTCATGTCATTTACAATTGATCTCTAATAATAATAACTGACTCCTCATCAGAAACAATGGAGGCCAGAGAACAGTAGAATAACATATTCAAAGTGCTCACATTAAAAAATATCTGTCAGCCAAGAATTTTATACCCAACAAAGCAATATTTTAAAAAATGAAAGTGAGATAAAGACATTTCCAGATAATTCCCCATTGCTAGCATACCAATCTTTCAAGAAACACTTGAAGGAAGTTCTTTAGGCAGAAAACAAGTGACCCCAAAGACCAATGAAAACACACATGAAAAAGCAAGGAGCACTGATAAGGTGATTATGTAATTGCAAAAGACAGTATAAGTGTGCACTTCTTTTCTTCTCTTAGCTAATTCAAAATATTTGTCCTATAATATATAGTACCTTTTCCAATAATAGCACAAAGAAGGTGGGTGGGAGAAACTGTGTCTTGAGCTAAGGAAATGACACCTAGTGGTAATTTGAATCCATAGGAACAAACGATGAGAATTCAAAATGTGAAATAAGGCTGACATGAAAAAAGCAACAGATATATAATTGGTCTCATTTCTTCTCTCAGCTTCTCTAAAACACATAAAGTTAAATAAAGTAATGATTCTAACAAGTATTGTTGAATTTGTAGTATACACAGATGTAATATGTATAACAATAATGCCACAAAAACAAGGAACAAAGAATAGAACCATAAAGGAGTAACATTTCTATTTTGGAGTTAAGTAACATCTCTCACTGGAGTTAATTTAGTATAAATCTGAAGCATATTTTGATGAGTTAAGGGGTATAAGACCTGGAGCAACCACTAAGGAAATAACTTTTAAAAATGGAGAAAAAATAGTTAGAGAAATTAGAATGTTACATTAGAAAATTATCACTTAACGCAAAAAGAAGCAGTGAAGGAGGAATGAAAGAACAAAAAGGACATGAGCAATTTCAAAAACAGAATAAAACGGCAGATCTAAATCCAACTCTGTCAATAATAGCATATATAAAAAGCACATTAACAATAGCATTATCAATAATGTAAATGGATTAAGCAACTCAAACAAAAAGTAAGGATTGTCAGGTTGGATAAAAAGTAAACCAAGATCTAACTATATGCTGTCTACAGGAGACACACTCTAGATCCAAAGGTATGAACCGACTGAAACTAAAAGGTAGGGAAAAGATGTATCAGGTAACCAGCAACCACAAGAAGGCAGGCTAACTAATATCAGGCTAAATAGACTTTAAGACAAAAAATATTGCTACATAAAGAGGGAAATTTTCTAATGACAAAAGGATTACTCCATCAGGAAAATACAGCAATTATAAACAGGCATGTGTGCGTGCTGAGTCACTTCAGTTGTGTCTGACTCTTTGCGACCCTATGGACAGTTGCCCACCAGGCTCTTCTGTCCATGGGATTCTTCAAGTAAGAATACTGGAGTGGGTTGCCATGACCTCCTCCAGGGGATCTTTCTGACCCAAGGATCAAACCCATGTCTCTTGCACCTCCACATTGCCAGGCATATTCTTTACCACCAGGACCATGTGGAAAGCCCATCATAAACCCAGATGTTCCTAATGGCAGAGCATCAAAATATATGCATCAAAAAGCAACAGAACTGAAGAAAAATTGTCAATTCAACAATAATAGAGATTTCAATACCCCTATTTACAATAATTTACAACATGACTAGGTTGAATGTCGACAAGGAATCAGAAGACATGAACAATGCTATAAACCAACTAGACCGAACAGACGACTGCAGAATACTCCACCCACCTGTATACGTCTCAAGTGCACATAAACTATTCTCCAGGACAGACCAAATTTTAGGCTATGAAACAAACCACAATAAATTTAAAAGCACTGAAATAATATAAAGTATATTTTCCAACCACAATTGGATAAAATTAGAAATCATTAAAAAAGGATACTTGAGAAGCTCACAAATATGTGGATATTAAATAACAAACTCCTAAATAACTGGTGGGTCCAAGAAGAAATCACAAAGGAAATTAGAAAATATCCTGTGATAAATGAAAATACAACCTACCGAAACTTACGGGATGCAGCTCAGAGGAAAATTTATAGCTAAAAAAACCCTCCATTTAATTTTAAAAAATGTACAATCAGTATACTAACCTTCAACCTCAAGAAACTAGAAAAAGAAGAGCAAACTAAACATAAAGCAAGTTGAAGAAAGGAAATAATATAGAGTGAAGAATTGAAAGCAGGACTCAAAGACATTTGTGCATCCATGTTCAAAGCAGCATTATTCACAACATACAGGAGGCAGAAACAATCCAGTTGTCCACTGATGAATAAATGAACAAATAAAATGTGGTAGACACACAGACACATGGATACACACACACACACACACACACACACACAATGGAATATTACTTAGCCTTTAAAAGGGAAGCAAGTTTTTAATAAAAAATATATCAAAAGGCCAAAAAAAAGGAAGGAAATTTTGACATATGCTATAATATGAATGAACCTCGAGGACATTATACTAAGTGAAATAAGCCAATCACAAAAGGATAAATACTGTATGATTCCATTGACATGCAGTACTTAGAGTAGTGAAATTCTTAGAGACAGAAAGTATATTCCTGGTTTTCCATTTGGGAGAACAGCATTGAAACATGTAAATTATCATATGTGAAATGAATCACCTAGCCCAGGATTGATGCATGATACAGGGTGCTCAGGGCTGGTGCACCAGGATGACCCAGAGGGATGGAATCAGGAGGGAGGTGGGAGGGGGGTTCTGGAAGGGGAACACATGTATACCTGTGGCAGATTCATGTCACAATAATTTTGATGTATGGCAAAATCAACACAATAATGTAAAGAAAACAAACAAATAAATAAATATATTTTTTTAAAAAAGAAATTATAACAGTTTCCAGGGAGTGGATGGGGGGAGGGGAGAGAATTATTGCTTAATGGGTACAGAGTTTCAGTTATGCAAGATATAAAGAGTTCTGGGGATGGCTGATGGGGATGGTTGCACAACAGTGTAAATGTACTTAATGCCACTGAACTGTGTGCACTTAGAAATGGTTAAAATGGTACATTTTATGTTATATGTATTTTGCCACAGTTTTTTTTTTAAAGCTTAGCCTAGAAAGTAATGAAATGAGAGTAGAAAAAAAAATAGAAGAAATCAAACAAACCAAAGGGTTCTTGGAAAAGTTCAACAAAGTTAACCAACTTTCAGCTAGAATGACCAAGAAAAACAGAGAGAAGACCCAAATTATAAAAATCAGACATGATGGAGGGGGACATTATAAAATAAAATAAAAAGGATTATAAGAGAATGTTATGAACAAACTTCATGCCAATAAATTAGATAACTTAGATGAAATGGAAAAATTCTAGAAATACAGAAACTACAGAAATTGATTCAAGAAGAAATAGAAAAGCTGAATAGACCTGTAACAAATAAAGAGATCCAATTGGTAATTTAAAAGAATCTACTCACAAAAGAAGACCCACACTTGGATGGCTTCATAGGTGAATTCCACCAACCATTTAAAGAAGAATTAATATTAATTCTCCACAAACTCTTCCAGAAAGTAAAAGCAGATGGAACCCTTCCCAAATCATGAAGCTAATAAATGCTGTTACATGGACGAACCTTGAAAACAATATGCTAAGTAAAAGAATCCAGTGACAAAAGGCCACATACTATATGAATCTATTTATATGAAATGTCCAGAATAGGAAAGTCTACAGACATAGAAGGTAGATTAGTGGTTGTTAAGAGATGGGGGACCAGAGGGTCATAGCTAAATAGTATCAGATTTCTTCTTAAGGTAAAAAGAAAGTTCTTTAGTTGACTGTGGTGATGGTTGCACAGCTCTGTGAATATACTAAAAATCATCGACTTGTCTCTTATAAATAGTTGAATTATATCTCACTAAAGCTGTTCCCCAAAATAAGCATTCCACTTTTAAATATGAAAAATGCTGAGATCTTACATAATAGTTCATTTGAAACAAGGGTTTCTACCTGTTCCTTCATTCAGGAAGACATACTGGGCACCTGTTGTACTGTGGATACCTGGGCAGGCAGAGGGGTACAGAGATGAATCCAGTCCAGCACCTGGGGCTTGTGGTCAGGAGAGAAGTGGGGAGCATCCAATCCTATTCCAGCCTGCTAAAATCCTCAGCCAGGCAGGTGCACTCCACATTGTGACATAAGGGAGACCAAAACAATGCTAGCCAACAGTTACTGAGCGCTTACTGGGTGCCACGCACTGTGCTAAGCACTTTTCATACATTGCTTCATTGAGTCCCCACAGCAGTCCACGATGTTAGTCTTATCGACAGCCTCATGTTACAAGTGGTGACTCTCATGAAGAGTGAAGGGAGGTCCCTGGGCCTGCAGGAATCCTAAACAGAATCAGGCTTGAGATGGGGCTAGAAAAGGACCTCTAGGGAGAAAGTGAGGCTCCACAGGCCATGGCATATCAGCTTGGAGCAGCACGGATGCTCAAGGAAGCAAAGAGCATCGAGGTCCCAAAAGCAGGGTTCAGCCCCCTCTGCAGCAGTCCTCTCCTGAGACTCTATTTCTTCAGCTCTAAAATGGGGCTATTATTGCTACTTCGGCCACAGAGTTGAGAGCCCTGCACAAGGTAAGTGAACACACTGCATAATGGCACCATGCTAGGAAGCAAGAGGCACTGAGGAGAGACACCCTCCATCCTGCACATTGGCAAGACTCTGCCCCATCTGGGAAAGAGCAGCGCATGCACAAAACACACACACCTCTTCTGCTATCCCTCTGCCTCTGATTCATCATCCGTTGCCTTTGGATACTGGTCACCCCTCACCCATCCACCTGCCAGCCCGGCTCAAGCCCCTCTCCTGGAATCTTTCCCAGGCTGCCCACCCAGCAGACACTCTCGGGGGGCTCTGCGGAGGTGCGCTCATGTACAGGAGGTTATTAAAAGCACTCAGCACACTGGGCAGATGCGAGTGTCGAAGGAAATGCTTGGAGAGCGCTTAGCACAGTGACTGTCTCCTCCTTAAACAGGGCAGAGTTCTGCTCCGCCCTGGAGGCAGGGTGACTGACAGCTGACAGGCCCTGTGTGTGGGGTGGTGTGGGGGTGCTCAGTGAGGGAAGGCACGGGGGGCTGCGCACTGGGTGGGCCTAGGCACATCCTTGTGCACCAACCAGATCCTCAGCCACCTGCTGGCCTCTCGTCCCATCCCTACAACCCCAGGGGCTAAGGGTCTGACCCTCTGCCAGGTTACCCTCATGCCAAGGGTCCCTTGCTCATTGTACACATCTGCTGGGGGTGCGGATCTGGAGAGCAGCCAGCAGTGGGTCCAGGGTGGGTCAGCCTCTCTTGGCCAGGGGCAGGGAGAGGCTGAGATCACCGGCTGAATCACCAGGGATCTTACTAGAACACAGTGCTGCATTGGGTTTGAGATTCTGCATTTCTGACAAGCTCTGGGGTGACACTGATGTGGCGATGCCTTTACACTGATGTGGCTGCTCCTTGAAGGAGCAGGGACCTAAAGCATGGCGTGGCCATTCCTGAGAAGAGTGGTGATTGGCATCTTGGCCCCCACTGGTCTTGGAGGGACCCAGCCCTGCCTGGCCACACCCTCAGCTGCCAACATCTGGAGGGCAAGACTACACGGATTTTCTGAGTTTCCAGGATTCCATTTCCATTACACATATAAAATAAAAGTAGTACCACACTATAAAAACAGTGGAAAGTACGAAAAAATAATAGGAAAAAAAATCGCTTCTAATCTCATACTGTATGTAATACAACTGTTAACCTCTCTCCCCAGGATTCCAAAGCCACATCTGTCAGAGTCAGGGGTCATCTGGTGAGTGGGGGCTGCCCCCGGAGCCCCACCTTGTTGCAGTGAAACACTGGGGGAGAGATGGGAGCTGCTCCTGACCCCTTTCCCACCCTAAGGGAGCAATGCCCAGCCCCCCGTGCCTGAGGCCTTTGTGTGTGCGTGCTCAGTTGCATCCGACTCTTTGTGACCCCACAGACTGTAGCCCATGGGATTTTGTCCATCTGTCCCATGGGATTCTCTGTCCATGGGATTTTCCTGGCAAGAATGCTGGAGTGGGTTGCCATTTCCTCCTCCAGAGGATCTTCCAAACCCAGGGATTGAACCTGTGTCTCCTGAGTCTCCTGCAATGCAGGCAGATTCTTTACCAGTGAGCCACCTGGGAAGCCCCTGCCTGAGGCCTTCACCCAGACCTATCCTGGGGGCACTCCTCCCCCTCACAGGCTGCAGGCTGCTGAGCAGGCAGAGGTGGGGTCTGGGGGAGGGGGCGCACATCTGGGTTCCTGGCCCGGAGCCCACATTCCTTCCCTGTGAGTGGGAGGTGATGGGCTCTCAGGAGAGCCGTCAGGAAGCCGTTGGCCCCTCCTGCCCGATGGTAACAGGACCCACCTTGGCAGGAAGACCGGGGTGGGGTGAGGGGAGACTTGAAGGCCCAGAATCTCACTCTGGGGTGCCTCTCCCAGACTGCTGACTGGACAGTGCAGGCCCAAGCTGGGGCTCTGTCCCATCCACACCAGCTAGCCTGCCTCAGGAAAACCAGAGGACAAAAAGTGGCGGCCAGTGATCACGGGCCAAGGTGCTGGAGGAAGGGACCCTGGCGAGCTGTTTCGCCTCCTCTATCCACGGAGGCTGATCCACAGGCCAACCAGGGCCCCGAGCCCCCACTGGGCCCGGGCTGCCTTACCTGGGGGCAGTCCTTGATGTAGTGTCCTTTGTTGAAGCACAGGTGGCACAGGTAGTTGGGTGGGGGCCGCTTGCTGGGCTTGCGGGTCTCGGAGGTGAGGGTCAGGTCGGAGAAATGCTCGGTGAGGGAGCTGAGGCCGTCCGCGATGTTATTGAGGGAGCCGTAGGGTGAGGCGCTCTTGTACACGCTGCTGCTCAGTGCCTGAAGGGGACAGAGGCTGTGAGCACTCTGGAGGCCTGGCCACTGGTACAGCCATGGCCTCGGGGGCACTTCCACAGGCTCGCACAAACACACACAAATTCATACTGATTCTATTTTTTGTTGTCTTCCCCAATCTTCTTTTTTCTTTACTTTTTATTGAAGGATAATTACTTTACAGAATTTTGTTGCTTTCTGTCAAACCTTAACACAAATCAGCCATAGGTATACATGTATCTCTTCCCTTTTAAACTTCCCTCCCATCTCCCTCCCTATCTCACCCCTTTAGGTTGATACAGAGCCCTGTCTGAGTTTCCTGAGCCATATAGCAAATTCCCGTTAGCTATCTATTTTACATACGGTAATGTAAGTTTCCATGTTACTCTTTCCATACATTTCACCCTCTCCTCCTCTTTCCCCATGTCCATAAGTCTATTCTCTATGTCTGTTTCTCCATTGCTGCCCTGTAAATTCTTCAGTATCATTTTTCTAGATTCCATATATATGCATTAGAATATGATATTTATCTTCCTCTTTCTGACTTACTTCACTCTTTATAATAGGTTCTAGGTTCATCCACCTCATTAGAATTAACTCAAATGTGTTCCTCTTTATGGCTGAGTAATATTCCATTGTGTATATGTACCACAGCTTCTTTATCCATTCGTCTATCGATGGACAGCTAGGTTGCTTGCACGTTCTAGCTATTGCAAATAGTGCTGCAGTGAACAATGGGATACGTGTGTTTTTTCCAAGTTTGGTTTCCTCAGGGTATATGCCTAGGAGTGGGATTGCTGAGTCATGTGGTGGTTTTATTCCTAGCTTCATACTGACTCTTTAGTCACCTGTGGACTCTGGCTTCCTGAAGCCCACATTCAAATCCCAACTCCAGTTGTGCTTCCATGGACAAGCCAGTGAACTACTCGGGACCTCAGTGACTCCATCTAGTAAGAAGGATTAATGACAGCTACGTCCAAGGGTTTCTGGGAGGCTAACATAAACCTTTATTTCCTGCCTGGCACTGGGGAAGTACTCAGTATACGAGGATGGTAATGATGGTGATCTTACACACTGCCAGGAGGTAAGACAAGCAGCAGAAAGCCACCTGCTAAGGCCAGAACTCTGCCATGTGCTGGTGGGGTGACCAGCTCACAGCCTTGTTTCCACCGTACAGAAGAGGAGACTGAAGTTCGGCACTTCGCCTGGTCCCCTGCAGCCGACGCCTGTGCACAGCGTGTCCGGGGAGCCCTCAGCCCAGCCTGGGCCAGCTCTCTGGAAGCCCGGGGAGGAAACGGCCCACCTCTCTCACCTCTCCCACCTCCAGTTGACAGGAACCAGATGTCTTGCCTGGCTTCAAAGCAGACGCGGCCCAGGCCCCGTCCTGGTGTATACAGCCTCTATTTATAGGAGTCACGGGCTCTGGGCAGCCAGGCACACTGGAATTCAGCAAAGGTGGGGCCTGCAGTGAGGCTGGCAGAAAATGGCCATGAGCCCCTTCTCCTGGGGCCAGACCAAGACAAGAAAGAGGTAGCTTCCCCAGGGGCTGACGACATACCTGGGCACAGGGCTCAGGCTTACCAGGCTCCAGTTCGTGGGCATACCAGTGCGGACAGTTCTTTTCTGTGTCCCCTCAGTGTAGGAAGGGAGGGGAGTAAGCTGAGAACTGGTCCTAGGGAATCAAGACACCCCTCCTCCAAGCAGGACAGAGCCCACACCTCACACATGTATGCCTCTGGAGGTCCGGCACTCCTCCCTGGAGAACACAGCCCTCACTCTTCTTGGCTCCCTGGATACCCTGCTCTGTGACTCTGGCCCAGCCCTTTCCCTCTCTGGGCCTCTCTTCTCTCTCATGTAGGCTTGAACCAAAGACTGGGATCTGGAAGGAACGACAGAGACGCGACAACTAGGGCAGCTCAGGCCCAACACACAGTCAGTCCTCGGTGACTGTGCATTGAACTTAAAGGCTCCTGATGACATCTTGGGCTTCCCTGGTGGCTCAGCTGGTTAAGAATCTGCCTGCAATGCAGGAGACCTGGGTTCGATCCCTGGGTTGGGAAGATCCCCTGGAGAAGGGAAAGGCTACCCACTCTAGTATTCTAGCCTGGAGAATTCCATAGACTCTAATCCATGGGGTCACAAATCTCTGCTCTACCACTGCACACGGCCACTGTGGAAGACCCCACACAAACCTGCATCTAGTCTGAGGGCAACTTTCCAGCTCCCAGGTGGCCTCAGATGGTCCATCCTGAAAGGCAGAGGGTCCCCCATCCTTGGGGTAGTGGTATGTGAGCCAAGACAGGACAACCTTAAGGGATGTGGGGAGAGTCCCAACGGAAGTGGTATTAGATGATATTAGTTAACATGAACTGAGCACTTTAATGTCCCTGGTGCTGGAAGCTTTACATGTGTTAAGATAACTAACACTCACCACAGCTCTATGAGTCACTGTCCCCATTGTACAGATTAGATCAGTGTGTCCAAACTTGTGTTGAGTGACCTGGGAAACCTTTAACCAATACAGTTTTTCTGGGTCCCATCTTAGACCTACCAAAGCAGCCACCAGGGACTGAGGGCCCACAATCTGCTTTGCTTCACCGTGGTAGAATATACATTATACAAAAACCTATCCTTTTGATGATGTTTAAGGATGCAGCTCAGCGGCACTAAGCACATTCACATTATTTATAGTACAAACATCACCACCATCCATCTTCAGAAATTTTTCATCATTCCAAATGGAAACTCGGTCCCCATTAAACACTAACTCCCCACACACCCTTCACCCCTAAGCCCAAGTCTGCATTTTCAATCTTCCTTGGAAGGTACAACCTTCCCAGCCCTACCTGGCCTTGGGAGCACCTGGACTTTCCAACCATCAGCATGTCTCCTTAGCTTGTTTCCAGGCTTCTCCCCATCCAAACTGGTCTGGGGGAGGGCAGTGTCACCCCAGCCTCCCAGAGAAAAGTTCATCCAAACAAGAAACTTGAAGTTCCAAATGGTGTGACTCACTCTCATGACTGGGAAATGCAATTTCACAAATAACAACCCTCTTATTTTTTTTTCTTTCTTTCCTTTTTTTTTTTTTTTCTTTCTTCTTTTTCTTTTTTTTTTTTTTCTGGATAAGATTTAAGCAAGTCCACAGGAATCAGGGCTGTTTTGGCAGCAAATTGTCAAGAGGAAGGGGAAGTTTGGTGGGTGCCAGAAACTGCACTAATTACACCCTGAAAAACCTCTCCCCCATCTCGTGGCCACACACCCCTGCCCACGGGCAGCCCCGTGGGTATCCCTGGGCAGCCAGAGGCCTCGGAGCAGGCTGTCCTCCCTCTGATAGCTTGACACCCCTCCCACCGCCTCAGGAAGGTCACGGCTTTGTCCCTCAGGAGGGTCGCATAGGCAGCTGTGGGTCAGAGGAGCGGGGCCAGGGCTCCCCTCCCCACCGCCCCTCCCCACCCAGGGTACACGGCCTGGCCCTCACAGCTGCTCCAACTGCCTTCCCCAGCCCCAAGTCAAGACGACACCAGGAAAAGACGAAAGGAAGGAGCAGTCAGCCGACCCAACCTCACTCTGAAGTTAAGATAGAGAAAGTGAGACCAGGGGCACAGACCAGGGCACACAGCCAGGCCTAAGGGCCAGGAGTTCTGCTTGCCGGCTGGCTGGATGGGCGGGTGGGGCGGCAAGCTGTTTCCTCTCTGAAGTCCTGAGGAGCTCGGCCCATGGAGGTAAAAGGCGAGCCAGTCTCTCAGCCATTTCCACGGCCTGTGGGGACTGACCGGAGCAGAGGCCAGGACGCACAGAGCTCCCTCCCCTCTGCCCATGGAGCTGGGCCCCGGGCTCTTGGATTCCCCACATATAGCAGGGAGCAGGGAAGGAGGGCAAATTTTATGATCTCTGCAGGCCTGCTTTATTAAGGTTCAGACACTCAGGTACTAAAAGATGCCCCCAGAGCATGGTACACAAGAGGGTACTTCATTCACAAGGGCACCACCTCTCCCAAGTCCTGCCGCCTGTGGCTGGAGGGTAGGGCTTCATCAGTCAGCCCGTAATTCTACAGCAGCGAGACTGCTCCCCTCGGCATCTCACTGGCCACTGCTTTTCTCCCTCCAGGCCTGAACTTGCTGGGATGCCCTGGGATGCCCACCCTGGATCCAAAGCCTCCAGGATCTGGTTCTTGACCTGGTTCTGACTCCATTGACGTGGCCATGAAACCACCCCTTCTTCTTGCTCAGGCCTGGGCTCCAAGTGACAGTGGAAAAGCACAGGTTCAGGTGTTCCTGAGGTCCCACTGGCCACAGAAGCCCCAGCCCCCTCCAGAGGCCTTCCAGACCTCCTGGCCATAGCCCTGTGCTGCGGGCTGGGATGGAGACACTCCTGCCCTGGCCTGAAGGAGCTCTGAAGTCTGTCTCTCATCTCTTAGGGCTGAACATCCCCGAAGGCAAAGATTCTGCCATCCTCCACTGCCCTAGAGACCAGACTCCAGTGCTCTTTAAGCCCATGATAGTCCTGCATGTAGACAATCATAGGCAGGAAGCGGGCTCCATTTGACAGATGGGGGTATGGATGTCCTAATACCTTGAAGGATTTAGCTCAGGGTCTCTGAGTTCCCATGGACTAAATCAGAGGGTGCTCTCACCCCAGATTTTGCTGCTCTGGCTGGGGGGTGAGGGCAGCCCCACAGTGTATGGCTCTGGGTCATCTAGGCCCAAATGAACAGCCTTGGGGAGGAGACCACCCCTCCTTCCTCCCTGGGTCAGTGACCCCAGCAGCGAGCAGGAAGCGTGGGATCCTTATGCCACATGCAGGGAACAAAGCAGCAGATTCCTGTCCATGGCTGGAACTTCTCCAAGGTTCTGGCTCGACTGTTGGGGAAAGTTAGATGGGAAGAACTATAGTTTATTCTGAGCCTACTTGTGTCACATACTCAACTGGATCCTTTCCCTTTCTTAGACTCATACCTGCCAAGAACACTGTTTGATGGGCCTTGTCTGGCCAGTTTTATAGAACTGGAAACTGAGGCTCAGAGAGGCTAAGTAACTTGCCCAAGGAAACACAACCAGCACGTGGCTGAGAGGAGATTCACAGCCCGACCTCCTGGCCTGTTATATTTCAGCTCCCGAATGGCCTCCAAGGCTTGTCTTCCCCTACAGGAAGGGGAGCCACCTGGCAAGGATCACCCTCCTTGGCACAGAGGCCCTGTGACTCCACACTGCCAAGCCCCTTAGGCCTGGTGAGACAGGGTACCAGCTTCTCTGGGTTGTGTGAGGGGTTCGGGCCCCGGGGTTGGTGGTTCTGCTGAGGGTACACAAGGAAAGATTTCCAAGGCCAAGTCAACCTGACAAACTACGCTTCCCTTTGGCCACCATCCCCAGGACAGAAAGAGGACACAGTGGGAGAGGCAGGCAGGAGTCGAGGCAGCCTCAGGAGCTTCTGAGGGCAGCCAAGAAGAAGAAGAAGAGATGGGTGCAGGAAGAGAAGAGGGGACAGCAGGCAGAGGTGGGCGCAGCACCACAAGAAAGGTCTGTGCAGAACAAATGCTGAGTCTGCTGCCCCCGGGGCCTGAGAAGGCCTTAGGGGAAGAATCCTCTTGTCCTAGTTCCCAGCTCTGTGGGGGTTCTTCCATTCTTCCATCAGTTGAACAACTGCTTCCTTATCCCCCAAAACCATCCCTGTCCACACTGCTATACACACACACAGACACGCGCACACACTCCTCTCTTTGGGACAAGAAACCATTCATCTCATAAATGACTCCACCCCTTCTCCAAGGAGATCTGTCCTTCTTCATCCCTAGGGTCTATCTGGGGCTCCAGCCCCTGGGGTCAGACACATATGCATGCTCACAAACACACACACATTCTATACAAAAAGCAGGAGTAGATGTGGGCTGGGCTCAGGGATAGAAGGAGACAGCCATGGCCAAGGATGGAGCTGGCCAATGGGAAAGTAAAGCCAGACCAAGGGTTTCCCCATCTGTGGTTAGACCCCAGTTCTGCTCCTATTTCCAAGGTCCAAAGATGACCTGTGGGCCAAGAATGCAGCAGTGTTGACCGTGACAGATGCAGCATCCCTCCACTCAGGACCTCTAAGGGCACTGTTGCCTCCTGGAAGTCCATTCACCTGGGGTATGCAAAACACAGCCCCCTGGACACAGCCAGAACTCAATGGGAGATTCAGATTTCAATAAGCAGGCTGTGTTCTTCTTGGTAATGGGAGTTGGGAAAGAGAAATGAGGAAAGAAAGGACCAAGGGAAGGAGGAGCACAGTGGCAGCAAGATAGAGTGGAACAGACCCAGGGGAGGCTCCCCCTCCACTTAGTCTCTCCTGCTCCCCTGCAGGTCACCACTCACCTAGTGGGGGTTCACATTTCATAGCCATGTGCCTGCTGTCCAGCTCCCCAGCTTGAGCATAGGCACTGGGGAGTGGGCTGCCTTTCGCTTCAAGACCAAATACATTGAATGAAAGCAGAAAGCATGGATCTGAGAATCCGAAGACTAGACAGCCCCTAATATTTAGCCAGTCTGGGGCACCACCAAGGTTTGCAGCCTCTACAGCAAGGGGCCTGGATTTGAGGTCCACTCTCCACATGATCCCCCTGAAATCATGTGCAAATGCGAGTTCTGCGTGTGCATGGACAGGCTACCTGTGTGCATTGCACTGAGGAGAGGAACTTGAGGTGCTTTCAGATTCTCATAGAGGCCCATAGCCAAAGAAGGTCAAGAACCCTTCACATACCTAAACTTCTGCTGGGACACCTCTAGGCATAGGGTTTCCTGACTCCCATGTCAGCTCTTTAAAATTTATCAAGCAATTCATAAACACTTCTTCTGTGAGATAAAACAAGGCTAAGAGGCTGAGGCAAGTGTTCCCATAGTAATAAGTCTGGGGAAGAAAGAAGAGGAGAGAATCCAAGTCATCCATCCATCAATCCATCCATCCACCTAGAAAATGTCAACTGAGCACCTAGTCTGTCCCAGACACTTACCAAGCATCAGATGCTGGGATTACCAGGTGAAATATGGACAGGATTCCTATTCTCAGAGTGCTGACACATATGGTAATATTTCACAGCAATACTGACTATTCTGACATGCTTTCCAGAAGCATGTACCATTCCTCCATCACAGGACATGGAAGGAGGGAGGTGTGTTCCCCATAGCAGCCAGGTAAAGCCTTTCGTGAAGAGACATTCACTGGGACCATAAAGAAGTAAGTTGGGATCTGTCAGTTATACAAGGAGAGTCCGCAGCATTAGAAGCAGTGGAAGCAACAGCAAGCGCAAAAGAATTTAGAGTGAAAGCTTGGTGCTTAGTGTTTTCAGAAACCTCAAGCGAATCGATATGGCCAGAGGAGGACAGAATGAAGATTATACCTCACAGCCACCACCACCCACACACATACACAAAAGAGACCAAGCACCCTGAGATGCACCCTGGAGCCCTGATCCTCAACTGATTCCCTGACTTTAATCTTCCTCCTCTTGAAGAGCCTTAGTTTCCCCATCTGCATAATGGGGATGCCGCACCCAGTGGGTGCTATGAGACAGGAGTGCTAGGAAGTTCTCGGTGTCCATCTCCTCTGCCTCCCCCAAACCAGACCACCCTTGGACTCATGCCCCACAGATCCCCAGCCTGAGGCAAGGACATGACAGAAAACTCAGGACCCATGAGCAATGCCTACCACTCCTCAAAAGGTTTGGGATCAGAGACAAATCAAATGAGGCACTGAAGCCTGACAGCACACCCTAGCTAATGCATGCCCCATGCTGGCATCCAGAGCACGGTCCAGGTGAATGCCACGCGCACCAGCAGGGTGAGCCAATGGGACAGCTGTCGTCAGGATGCAGAAAATTTCGAGGTAGAGTTCTGCCACTGACTTGCTGGGTCACTAGCCAGGCCTCTGTTTTCTCTTCTGTAAAATGGGGGCTGTGAAGAAAAGATGCCTAGAATAAAGCACCACCCCCCAGAGTAAGGGACGCTTCTCTGCAGGGTCTTTCTCTTGGTGCTGGCAGTGCCTGACTTTCTGCTACGGCTAATTCCCTAGTACTAACGCTGCCTGCTCTCCTCCCTCCCACCTGACTCAGAAGGTCCTCGAGGTGTGGTCTCCCTCTGAGTCTAGGCCCGCCCAGTCAACTGAATTTGACGGAGGGAGGATCAGGCCACCTCGGCCAACAGGCCCTCGAATGACGATCTCCCTTGCCTGAGTCAGAGCTCAGCTTTCCAGGGCTGGCCAGAGGGAGCCGGGCATCTTCCCAAGCTCCCAGCTGGGCTGGAACGGCTGTTCCTCCCAGGCCCTGGGGCTGCCCCCCACCACTTCACACAGACCACAAAGGCTGCTGGGAAGAAACCTCAGCTCCTGAAGCCCACTCAACCCCAGTGAGGCAAACTCTCACCCTCAGCAGACAGGTGGCTTTGTTCTACACATCCATGCCAGTTAGGCAGCCCCTCGGCTCAGTCGCACCAACGGAGAGCAAAAGTGATATATCCAAACCTTCAGAAGATTGTCAATACCTAGGACCTTTTAAATCAAGACACTGCGGTTACCCCCTCAGAGGGTTCTAACAGCCTCATGTGTGCAGGAGCCTGAAGCCCTGTCTGGTAAGCCTCATGAGACCCTTACTGCTGTTCTCAAATCTCCAATGAGAACAGAGAGGCAAAGAGGAGTGTGTCCTCGGTGCTATGAAGATAGCACTAGGACCCAGGAGGGCATCTGGGTCAACAGCTGCAGGAAGAGCCTCCTATGGTTGAAAATATCCAACAAGGAAGAGGTCTGCTTTGATAGAGCACTCCTTGAACTTGGAGGTATTCAGAAGAACACTGGCAGGTGTTCTGTGCCAAAAATGTACTCCAGTCAAATAGTTCTAGAGAGTGTCAGGTTGAAGAAAGGTTAGCAGGTTCTGTCCTACAGGACTTCTCAGAGCCTTTACTATGTTTCTGGGTGGTGTGTGTCTCCAAGGGAAGGATACTAGGCTGTGTTTCTCAGATGCATTTGACTCCAAAGCCGTTCCCCCCAACCTCAAGAAAGCATCACTTGAAGCAGAGCCACATCTTCAAGCCACATCTGGCCCTGGAGGAAGAGGAAAAGAAAACAGCTGCCCTAAACATCTGACCTGGAATGGGACAGCTCCGTCTCCCTATGGGGGTGCAGGAGCTACCAAGGAGGGGCTCTTGGCATCACTCGGAGGTGCTTGAGCACTAACGCTCAACTTGGGGGTAACTCTACTTTTCTGGAGGTAGAGTCCCACAGCCTCCACACTGCTGAGAATTTAAATTACAAACAAAACTTGGCAAGGAAGACTCCCACCCTCATGCCACCAACCCCAACTGCCTCTAAGACATGCCTTCCTCGGGTACCCGGAGAAAGAGTGGAAGGGCATAGACAAAGGCCTCACAAATTTCCCTCCCAAGACATATATTAATAGTTGTTGCCACAGACCAGGGGTTGAAATGGGTTTGTTCACAGGGTCTAGTTTCTATATCCAGAGGCCTTTTTTTTAAAAAAACTGCACCAAGTACCCATGTGTGCTTTGGCCTGGCAGGCTTACCACACACTAAGAAGCCAAGAAAACCCCCACAAGCAACCAGTCACCCCCTGGTGCCAGTTTCTGCACTTGCCCATGAACTCCACCATCTCCCTCTCTGCTCCCAGGGCCAGTGTTCCACTCAGAACCCTTGGCTTATCTTCAGCTTCCAGAGCTGAGGTTCTAGGGGCACAATGGGCTTCTGTGCCCCCGTGTCCTCAGCCCCCACCCCCGCCCAAACCCCAGCTGCATTCATGGTGTTCTGCTATTGTGGTGGGAGCAGCCTGGGGGTGGTGCAGGAGGGGGGTGGGCTCTTGGCACGGGGACCGGCACAGACAGGCCATGGTCAGTGGTCAGCATGCAAGTCACATCCGCAGGCACTGCCACTGGGCCTGCCAGGCTCTGCATGGGATGGCGACACTTCTAGGGCCCTGGGGCCCTTTGCAGAGTCCCTGCAGACCCACACACCACTTGCTTCCTGCCGAACAAGCCCCTTGGTGGCATTCAGGTGGGGGGTATTTTTTCTTGCCTTCTCAACCAGTTGCTATTTTGGAGCCATATTAGGTCACCAGCTAAGCCCTGGATGCAGGAAAGGCCTGTCCCTAGGAGCACAGCTGGGGCTTCAAGAGGGTTTAGGAGGCGAAGCGGGTTGGGGGAAGGTGGTGAGAGAGGGGGAGTCTGAAGCCAAGAGAGTCTTTCGGGAAGTCAGTAGGCACGGCCTTCCAGTCCCTGCATGGAAGCCACTGGCCCGTGAGCATATGATTTAGCCCCTCCTTACTATCCCAACTCAGACTGTCTGTAGGCACATCCTCTCCTGTACAGCTCTCAAATCCCACACACATCACCCTGGGGGACAGCAGAGACTACATGTTATAGATAGGTAAACTGAGGCCCAGATAGAGATGAGGGTTCTTCCCAAGTCAGGTCATGAGAGAGGTTTTTCCAAAATTGCTCTAGATAACCTTTACCAGCTCCTTATACACTGGCCTTAGCAAAGGAATGTGCCCCTTCAATGGGGACACCAAGGTAAGCAGCTAGCAGAGACTGCTTAGGGATCCCCACTTGATCTGTGAACCAGGTCTTCCTTCTGCCTTTGGGCTCCTACAGGATCCCCATGAAATCACCCACCATTCACACAGTATCATCTTATCTGTCTTCTAATCTGGGGCCCCCATGGGACTCTGGTGGAATCCGCAGGGGGCCACGCAGAGCTCAAAAATGTTTGGTAAGAAAACAAAAAACTGACAAGACCCAGGCACTGTCCTCCAAAGCCCCTGGTCACAGAAGTCAGTTCCCCGAAGAGGAGGCAAAGCCCCTTGTAAGAAAGAAAAGATTTCCAGCCAAGAACAATTCCTCACCTGGAGAGAGTGCTTTACATTTTACAAAGAGTTCTGGAATATGAATGCTGTCGCCTGGCACCAAAGGGTGCTTTCCACATTCATCTCCCCCAGCTATGCCTGACAGTCCAACACAGGTCAACCATCCCTTCTTTCTGCTGGCCTGCTGTTGGCCCATCTCTAGGCCTCAGGCCAGCAATTCACATGGCCACGTCTTCCCTAGTCAATAATGGCAGAGGCAAACACATTATGGGGTCACAAAGGGCAACCCTCTGTCTTTCCCACCTCATCACCAGCACACTGGTGTATACATAGGTCTTCTCCTGCAAACTGGTAAGGGACTCTGACTTTCCTGAAACTAACTGATGTGCCCTGGTCTAGAAGGCAAGTACCCCTCCCGTGGGTCCTCTTCCCAGCCCCCTCCCTCTGCACTTTTGCAGAGAGCTGCCAGAAGCAGAGTGAGGGAAGGCCACAGAGGGTGTCTGTGGTTCTCACATGAGGCAAGATTTTAAGTGAGAGTGGGGCCCAGGAGGAGTCCAGCTGAAGGGAGAGAGGATGGTATCCAACAAGGCTCTGAAGAGCTCTCCAAGGGGCTGGGAGGTCCTGGCAATCTGGGTATTTATCTAGCTGGGGAAAGATGCAATCTGGGTATTTATCTAGCTGCCCGTCTGACTTTGTAACTGAATCCATCCAACAGGCAGACTTTGCAACGGCAGCAGGCCCAGGTTTCTGGAGAAGGCACTGGGCAGCTGGAACCTCTCCCCCTATCGAGCCCCCTCCCAGGAGCTCAAGAGATTTCCCTTTCATTTCCTTCCAGGCTGGAAGGGCGGGGGACAGCACAGTCTGTGGGGTCAAGCCCTCAAAACCACTTCCTATGTGGCTGGGGGAGGGCGAGCGGCTGAAGAGTGTATCTGGGGGTCCCTGCGTGAGAACAGCAGAAAAATTCTGGGGACGAGTCACTGCTCTCCAGAGTGCTCTTCGGGTCGGGAACCACCGAAGTTGGAGGAGAAAAGATTTCAGGGCCCTCCGGAGGAACTCGGAGCAAATCCACTCTCCGTCCTAGCGAGCAGTGGCCAAGAGGGGGATGGGGTTGGGCGTGGGAAGGACACTTGGAAGGGGCTCACCGCACAAGCCGCGCCCCGGCTGTCTGGAGACAATCCGGAACCCACCCACCCGGTTGGGCACCCCAGCCCCCTTGGGGCAGGACGCCCCAGGCTAGGAGAGAGGGAAGGAGGGCTCCACCCGCCCCAGAGCTACTCCGGGCCGGCCTCAGCGGGGAGGTGACGCGCTCCCGGCGCCCCGGGGACTTCGGGAGGCGAGTTTGGCAGAGCAGAGCGAAGTCAAGCCAAGCAGGGCCGGGCAATACGGAGCCGGGCCGGGGCCAAGCAAGGAAGAGCTGGGCAGATAGGAAAAGGCCCTGCGCGGTCGCCGGAGGGCGGGGGCGCGCGGGGGCACCCACCTCTCCGCGCTGCAGCTGGAAGAAGCTGTTGAGATAGCTGGAGTGCAAGGGCGAGCCCAGCTGCTCTGGGCGGCCCTTGCCGAAGGCCAGCTCTGGGGGCGCGGCGCCGGCGGGCGGCTCTGGCCGGAAGGCATCGAAGGCGCTCGCCTGGTGCGTGTCCTGCAGCGACAGGTAGACCCAGTTGAGCAGCTGGGTCGGCTGGTATACCGAGGCGGCGCTCGTGTCGATGGCCGACAGCAAGCTCATTTTGCGGCGGCGGTGCCGGCTCCCCACCCCCCACCCCGGCCACCCGCTCCCCCCGCCCTCCAGCGGAGGGGCGGGCACCGGGGAGCCTGCGCCCACTGCCGCCGCCTGAGCCCGGACGGCGATCGCCTGCACCCCGCGCTCAGCCCGCAGCCGCTGCCGCCGCCTCCCCCTAACTGCAGCCGCAGCGCGCGCGGGCGGAGGAAGGAGGCAGCGAAAGTTGGGCAGGAAACTTTTGGGCCCGCCCCCTCCGAGCCGCCCGCCCCGCCCCGCCCCGCGATCCGCTATCTGCCTCTGTGCTGACCCCTTCAGCGGCCGCTCCTGGGGTGGGGTTCTATGAGGCCCCGCCCCTTGTGGCACAATCCTCGCCTTCCATTGGCTGTCTAATTGAATATAGAATAGCGGGGGCGGGGCGAGAGGTGGGAAAGGGAGCTCATCTACATAGGTAGCACTGTGCGGGCCCGCCCATGGGCGGTCCCCTTGCAGTCCCCGCCCACTGTGAGAGGCCGGCCCAGCTCCCCAGCTCCGCAGGAGCTCTGTGCTCCCCGGGCCAGATCTACCCAGGCTCTCTCTGCTTTCGGCTCACTGCTGTCTCTCTTTCCAACTCCTTTCCAATTATTTCATTTTCACTTGTTTTTCCCCCCTATTTTCTTAGCTTCCACATACTCTCCTTTCTCACAGACTAACATCTGTGTCCATCGTCTCTCTGTCGTCTCTCTCTGCGGATCTGTTTCAGTCTCTCGTTGAGTCCCTCGTCTTTAATACTTTCGTCTAGTCTGATGTGTCTCTGCCTCTCCTCGTTCCCTCTCAGACCCAGACACGCGCGCGCGCGCGCGTACACACACACACACACATCTCCCTCCCTCCTCTCGCTATCACCAAAGGACCCTCCCCCTCCCACTTAATTCCTTCCATCTGCAGAATCGTTTTTTGGGGCCGGCTTAGCCAAGGGGGGCCTGGGTTCCTGCCCCAGGAAGGACTTCCCGCCCCCTTCCCTCGCCTTCCTCCCTCCCCCTTTCTTCTCCTATTTCTGCTCTGCGGCCGCCTCACTTCTTGCACTTTTCCTCCACCCGGACCCCCTGTCCCAGCCCACTCCAATGCCTCTGCGGGTCGCCAGGACTCTAGATGAGTTTGGGAAACTGAGGAAGACGTCTGTCACTCTGCTTTCCAGGGCAGCCCATCTAGTTCAAGTATGCCGGGGAGGGGGCGGGGTGGGGGAGCCTCCACAACCATCCCTCGCCCCACCCCGCCCGACACACTCCGAAGCCCCGAGGCCTTCATCCTCTCAGACTTAGGTAATCTTTGGGCGCCTGCGCTGCGCCAGCGCCACGGACCTAGCGACAAGGCGGCTAGAGGGGGACGCGAGTCACCTCTCCAACCTCCAGGGGTTCTGGAGCCATTCAGCCTGGCGTTCGAGTGCCAGCTTGGCCGCCTTCCAGATGAGTGGCCTTGGCCTTGCGCCTAGCCTCTGATGATGAACTTTCTAGTCTGTAAGATGGGGATGGTCACTGTCCTACCTCTAGGGATATTTGCGAGCTTACCAGTTTGAGCTTGATAATCAGAAGATATTCCATGAAGGTCAGCTCTCTGCTATCCCCTCCAGGAGGTTTTCTCCCACCACCTGCATGGGCACACATCTGTGGATGCGTGGAAGTGAAAGAACTTCAGTGGTGACCAAATACCACCCTTTCCAACCATGTCACCAACCAAGAACCCCTTGGATTTTTTGTGTCATTTGATTATGTTTTCAAAGGTTTTGTTTATCAAACAGTTTGGGTTTATTAATACAAATGACAGTACACATACCAATTTTATTATTTTCATCATCAGAGACACATGTATATAGTACCCTTTATATTTTAAACCTATTTGTTGAAAGAAAAAGTACACATTTATTGGGAGTAAATGTTATAACCATTTACTTTTGGAAAAATTTGGGGTCATCTCTGGAACTCTGATAGTATCTTTAAGGGTCCCAGGGGAGGGGCTGGATAGGGTTTGGAACCATGGATCTAAACTTTCCCTAAGTCTTACAGAGAAAACTGATAGTCAGAGAGGAGACATCCTCCAATTCACATCTTCCAATTCCAAAAGCAGGCAGCTGGGGAGCCTAAAGAAGACCCCAAGTTTCCCAGCAATAGCCCAGAACTCTGTCGCTACCCACCACTCTTCTTCTGGGCAAGGATAATCCTGTTATCTTGAAGTGCATATTTTTTCCCTAGTATGGGTTGCAAATTCAAATTGCTTTAGAGACCAGGCAGGTACCAGGCAATAAACAGGTAATAATGGGGCATGTGGAGAACCAAAGTGCTAGCCACACAAAACCCTACTGCTGTGGTTCTCAGCCTCAGAGAGACTATGAGTCTCAGGCACCTAGTCTGGGATCCCCTGTCCCTAAGAACGATGTGATGCTGCAAGGTTACTGGTCCTACGTGGTGACCACTCTCATGGCCTCTGCCCTCTTCACCACCATTCCCAATCCATAGTTCCTACACAAAGCCTGTACATAGATAGGAGATGATTCAAAAATGTTTGCTAGGTCAATGGTTGGATGGAGGGATTATGGGAGTCAGATTATGCTCCCCTTTGAAGCCTGAATGGCTTCTTTGCTTTGTACTTTTCTCCCTCCCCTTGCCCACAACACACCTGCTCAACACATGGGCTCTGTACCCAGTCAGTGATCAATAAATCTGAGCAACTAAAAGCAGTTTGCCTGGATAGAAGCTGACCGGGCTCCTCATACCCCCAAGACAACCCTTTCCATGGGATGGAGGGTGATGGGTAAGAGTGACGAGATAGGTATTAGAGGCCTGGATCCCAGGATAAGAAGACTAGTCCAGGCCCAAACTCTGTGCCTCCCCACCCCACATCATGTACACATTAAGAAACCTTGCATTCAAAATGTCAGAGGGGACTTCCCTGGTGGTGCAGTGGATAAGAATCTGCCTGCCAGTGCAGGGGACATGGATTCAACCCCTGGTCTGGGAAGATCCCACATGCTGAGGAGCAACTAAGTCTATGAGCCACAACTACTGAAGTCCACATGCCTAGAGCCTGTGCTCTGCAGCGAGAAGCCACCACAGTGAGAAGCCTGAGCACCACAATGAAGAATAGCCCTGCTTGCAGTGACTAGAGAAAGCTCATGCAAAGCAACGAAAACCCAGCACAGCCAAAAATAAAATAACTTTTTAAAAAATGTCAAAGGTCCTTCAGGTTACAGAGAAGGAAGCACTCTGACCCAGAGAAGGAAAGGGACTGGCCCAGGGTCACCCCGGAAGCCTGAGGGCTAAGCCACCTGCTCCTAATCCAACCCACATCTAACTCTCTCTTCCTTGGCCTGGTCCGGCAGTCTCTTGCATGGTCACTCTGGCCCCTACACCGTCCTTAGGACCACAGGGAACTCTCAGATGAGGGTTGGCTCCATATCCCATTCCCTTTCGGGTGACTCCATCAACCCTGTGGTCTCCCGGATGGGACAACGGAAAGAAGACAGGATTTGGAGAAAAGAAATCTGGCTGAGTGGCTTTGGGCAAGTCTCTGTCCACTCTGTAAACCTCAATTTTCTCAGTTAGTGCCCAACAGGGTCAAATGAGGAGGCAAACAGGAAGGTACTTTGCTAGCTGGGAATAAGCAATCATGCGGGAAGGAAGTGTGGTATTAATAATTTCAATAAGAGTGATATTCAACTTTCCTGGCATGGTGTTTGGAGGAGGAGGACCCATGTAGGGAAGTGTCTGCCCCTGAAGTTGCCCAGGCAACAGATTTGATAGGTCCTTGGTGGCATTTCAAACAAAGAGCTTTGGGCTCTGAGCAGGAGAAACTTTGGACAGAAGAGCAAGCAAGGATCTGGGGTGGGGGGAGGGATGGGGGTCTTGAGCAGGGGAGGGGGAAGAGGGACAGGAATCAGCCTTCAATTTGGGCTTGAAAGGCTGGCAGAGATGAGCAGAGGAAGAAGGGACTTAACAGTCCTATGCAAATTGATGCTGCTTATTTCACTAGGAAACATATCATGGTGATTTGTAATGCAACAAAACCCCTAACCCTCTTGAACCCACCTGCACTCCATGTGTCAGGAATTAAACAGCTGATACACACTGGGAAGGCTGACGTTTGCCTTTCCTCTGGGCCAGGGCTGTGCACTGGGCTCCTTTGGGCTGTGTGTTGACACAGAAGGTGTCAGTTTACAGCAGTGATAGCAAAATGGCAAATACTCTCCCTGCACACGCCACTGCCCCATCCCCCACTGAGGGCAGAAGTCACTGAGCGCAGCACTCCTTCCCAGACGGGACTCTAGACTCCATCTCCACACAGCACTCTGGGTTTGCTGCTAAGAGTGGAGCTGATCCACAAGATGAAAACTATTTGCCATCACTGATGCAAATCCACCATCCCAAAGAACCCTCTGACATATATGGGGACTTCGTGCAGAATTAGAAAGAGGCTGCCCTCAATCCCAGTGGGCTCAAATCTTGTATACAAGTCACCTTTGTACAGACATACAAAAGGTAGTACTTCTTCCCATGAATGCAGCTCCCTTGTTGCCAGGGCCCAAGACTTGGTAAATGCCAGCTAGAGTTTGGTACCCTCCAATCCCAGATATGGTTTCGCAGTGCTCTGATGAGAAAACCAGAGGGTCAGCCTCATCACTCCAGGCCCTGCTTACAAACTCTTGTCCAGAAGGGAATCATACAAAGTTGGCAGAGCTATGAACCTTGAACTCAGCTGGCCACTGCATGCAGGTTCGGAGCTGTGCAAAGTACCTGTGCCTTTGGAATCTACCCTCTTCCTACTGTGTGACAGTGGCAAGCTGAATATCCTCTGCTGCACAGTTTGTTCATGTGTAAAAGCTTTCTGCTCCTTGAATCCCAAGACACAGGAAGGAGTTAGACACCTGATGGCCCAGTTTCAAGACTAGATTCTGTGAAGTGGATGTGAGGGGCACCAGTTTGGATATCGCCAAGGGTTCTCAGCCCAGCCCTCTGGACGTGACCTGGGGCAAGATGACAAAAGCCCCTTCAGCTCTGATCCCAGAAGTCACAGGGATAGCCCTAGCAGATCCCGTGCTCCCCAAGAAACAGCCTTCAGAAAAATGGTGGGGCAGAGATGGGGCCTTCCTCACAGGGATTGTGGCAGCAGCGACTTTCCCCCCTCCTTCTAATTTCCCATCCACTTTTCTTAAAAAAAAAAAACAGCCATATAAATTTTAGCAATAGTCTCAACCACCTCAACCCCATGGGGAGACCCCAGATGTTCAGGATTGGAAAGAAGATGCTTGGTCACTGCGAACCAGTGAGGGAAATGTGTGGGGCACAAAGGGCTCTGGAATTTGTATGTATTTAGGCTTGTGGGGCATCTGTTTGGAAGATGGGGACTGACACTCACCCAGAGTTGATTGTGCAGAACTGTGTATGTGTACTGGGGAATGTTTTGTCCATATCAAAGGAGGGAAGGGAAACTGGTTAATGGAGACTTTGGGAGTGGCTGAAATGGCCTTTCCAGTGATCCTTGGCCTTCCTTGCCTCCTTAGACTCTTTCCATGGCTGCCCAATGGATAAAGTCCAAACGTTCACTGGGCATGACATTCAAGGCCCTTTTGATCTCTGACTCTTGACCACCTTTCTACCTTAATTGCTGTTACAGGGGACTTCTCTGATGGTCCAGTGGTTAGAAATCTTCTTTGCAACGTAGGGGACACTGGTTTGATTCCTGGTCCAGAAGATCCCACATGCCTCGGAGCCACTAAGCCCACAAGCCACAACTAGAGAGCCAGTATGCTGCAATAACAACCTGACACAGCCAAACTAACAACAACAACAAAAATTGCTGTCACAATCCACCCTTCAACCCCGACACCGCATGTGCCTTGCCTTCCAATATAGTGAAAACACTGGCCTTTCCCCACTCATGCAAGGCCTTCTTGGCCTCCACGCCTTTGCACGTGCCGCTCCCCTATCAGCAAGAGCTCCCTCTTTCAGTTTTCCTGGCAGGCTATTCTTACCCTTCAAGATTCAACTAAAAAAAATGACTTTCCCAAAGAAAACTTTCGTAATCACGACCCCCAGCTCCACCGTCACCCAGTAGATATTTTTTGTTTTCCTCTTGACACCAGTGGCTCAGTAGTAAAGAATCTGCCTGCAATGCAGGAGACTTGGGCTCGATTCCTGGGTCAGGAAGATCCCCTGGAGGAAGGCATGGCAATCCCCTCCAGTATTCTTGCCTGGAGAATCCCCTGGAGAGAGAAGCCTGGCAGGCTACAGTCCATAGGATCGCAAAGAGTCACACATGACTGAAGTGACTGACCACGCATGCATCAGTGTTTGCATGGTATCATGATATCTGTAAAACTGCTAGACCCCCCCACCCCACCCTGCTTCTCATGCCCTTCTACCCAGCACCGCTGCTGACTGGACTATGAGCTCCTCTGCCTGACACAGCGCTGGATCAGAGCATGCCCTCTGTTTATTTAAGGAATGAACGAATAAACTCAGAAAGCCTTTGTGGTTTGTAGACCCAGAGACAGGAGACTGTCAAATCTGGTCTGGAACAACTCAGAGGCTCAAAGGATTGCAGAAATGCAGGGGGCTCTGGCAGGGAGAGTTCCCATTCTCTGAACATCCATGCCCTCCCTCCTTTCCCCAGCATCCTCTGCAATTGGGCTGGGGCTATGGGACTCATTCTCAGTGACAGGGAGGTGAGAAGAAGCAGTGTGTCTCTGGTGAGGCAACAAGCGTCAGTGGAGCTTCTCCACATTTTCTGTCTCCCACTTTGCTGGTGGAGAGTGAAAGGCCAGATCCCTAAGTCAGCATTTCAGGAGAGCTGACGAGGAGGGCCTTTTAGACTGCAGAGGGAACTGGAGCCAAACTCTCTGGTGTTCAGCTTCTGGGACGAAGGTGGAGGTAGGAGGATTATTTGTTACAGCAGCAGAACCTGCTCTAGCCCTGCTAATTGTTGTTCTTGTTGTTTTCGTCGCTAAGTTAGGTCTGACTCTTTTCATCCCCATGGACTGCAGCCCACCAGGCTCCCCTGTCCATGGGATTTCCCAGGCAAGGATATTGGAGTGGGTAGCCACTTCTCCAGGTGATCTTCCTGACCCGGGGATCAAACTCTTGTCTCCTGCATTACAGGCGAGTTCTTTACCACTGAGCCACCAGGGAAGCCAACTCAGGGAATAGAGGGGCTCAAAGATGACATGGTCCCCAAACCTCATTTTACTGATATGAAAACTGCCACTTAGGGAGTTTCCTGGTGGTCCAATGGTTAGGGCTTGTGCTTTCACTCCATGGACCCAGGTTCAATCCCTGATCAAGGAACTAAGATTCCACAAGCCTCCCACAAGCTGTATGTGTGGCCTATATATATACAAGAAATATGAACTTCTCTGGTGGTCCAGTGGCTAAAACACCACATTTCCAATGCAAGGGACGTGGGTTTTATCCCTGCTGTGAGAACTAAGATCCCATATGCCACGCAGTGTGGCCAAAAAAAGAAAAAGAAAACTGCCACCTAGAAGAGGAAAATCACGTGGCTTCTGGTTCTGTGATTTTTGAACTGTTGCCCTGAAAACTACCTGGTAAAAGCAGCCAAGTCTTCTGATTTGCATGCCAACCTTCTCCCTCTTCCTCACCCTAGGCAACAGAAGGGCATTAACCATAATCCTCACTCTGTAATTTTATTTTATTATTTGTTTATTAATATAAATCTCTATGAACAAGTCAGTCAAAGCAAAAACTCAGACCTTGATAATACCTTATAGCTACCTATGAGCCTGACCCTTAGCCAATCTCTGAGGTCTCCCCAGCCTCCAGAACCATTCCTTTGCTTTCCTATTTTTAGAGTTTTGTCTCATATTTGTACATATATTCTAAAAACATATATCTTTGACTTGTTTAACTTTATTTAAAGAGTATCATACTGTGAAATCTTTGACTTATTTCACTTCGTATAGTATGGCTAAACTGCAATCTTATTGAGAAATGCCACCATCACCCATTCATTCAGATGGCTGTAATTCTATTTCATTGTGTGGCTATAGCACAGTCTGATCAATCGTGCACTGTTGATGGTTCTTGCAACAGTGCAGCTGGGACTTTTTCTGACCTACCTTTGTAAGAGTATTTCTGGAGTAAACGCATTTGTTGCACTGTAAGATCCATCAATGTTCACCTTTGCAAGATACAGCTAACTGTTGTCCAGCAAGAAGAGGTCCCATGGGTCCACACCCTTCCCAACACTTGATTTTAGACTTTTTTAATTTTGCAAAGTGTGTGCAGTTCTCTTGACACCATGGCAGGTCTCCCTGACCTCCTTGACTTTAATTTCCAAATCCTCTGAAGGGAGGTGATATTCTCAATGCCTATACGGCTCCCGAGGGCTTCCCTGGTGGTGCTAGTGATAAAGAACCCACCTACCAATGCAAGAGGCATAAGAGACACAGGTTCGATCCCTGGGTTGGGAAGATTCCCTGGAGGAGGATATGACAACCCACTCCAGTATTATTGCCTGGAGAATTCCATGGACAGAGGAGCCTGATGGGCTACAGTCCATAGGGACACAAAGAGTTGGACACGACTAAAACAACTTAGCATGCATACACACACGCGGCTCCCAAAGTGAAGCTGACAGGGAAAATGGGTGATGTTCACTCAGGACACAGGAAGCCAAAGAGCAGGAAGGCTGGCCTTGCTCTGCTGTGGTCTGCACAGTGAGGGACAGGCAGCTAGCTACCCCCTCCCAAATCTCCTGGCCATTCTCTCCATTTCAAAATACAAGAGGCTGAGACTCAGCATATGCAATTAGTATGCTGGGATGCAGAAAGCAGAAGCAGGCAGACCCTGAGAGCTCAGAGCTGGGAAAGGATTCCAGGTCCACCCAGATTAGCCAACTCATCCAACCCACACTTAGGGGGTCTTCCTGTTGGCTCATGAAGTGATATTAAGTCAGGGGTATTGTTCTCCTGGTCTCTGCCATTGATAAAACAGAGAAAAACAGCTCCCATGATACTCATGCCGCCAGTCCTTCCTGCCACTTGCCTTCCTGGTTGGAGTCATTTCTCCTGTGCTCCTTCCTCTCTCTCCTCCTAGAGACTGTGATTCAAGCCAAGATGCCTTGTGGGGCTGAGGAGCAGGGGGTGGGCTCAGTGCCCACCTTCCATGCCTCAGTGGGCTCCTAGCTCCTTCTAATCTTGGACCTTCAGACTGCCAGAGGGTCCTAGGCAGTGGTGTGCGAGAATTGGCTTACATTGGCTCACCAGAGCAAATTGCTCAATGTTTTCAGATTCTGTAAGCCTATTGTTAAACACAGACATTATTAAAATTTAAATTCTATAGTATTACAATTAAATAATAAAAGCACAGATAATGAATACTCAAAACTCATCACATCCTAATTATTTCATCACCTTTTGCTATTATTAAAAACAATGCACAAAATACTGTTTTGTGATATTTTTGTTCCATTCATAGAAAATATACACTTGTATATATATCAGGTGTACCTGATCATGATATAACACGCAGCTTTTTTTTTCTTTTTTTTAATAAGAACATTTCACATAAGATCTACCCTCTTAGCAAATTTTTGAGTAAATAATACAGTGTTGTTAACTATAGGCACTAAGCTGTATAGCACATCTCTAAGACATATCTTGTACCCCAGAAACTTTGTACCCTTTAACCAATACCCCTCCCAGCCACTGGCACCCACCATTCTACTCTCTGCCTTAATGAATCTATGTTAGCTGCCTCATGTAAGTGGTAGCACATAGTATCTGTCCTCCCAAGTTTGGCTCATTTCACTTAGCACAATGTCCTCAGATACATTTCTTAAGCCACTGTTTAACATCTATCAGCTGCTATTACGCTGCTGCTGAAAATCCTCCTATAGCTTCCACCATTCTCGGAAAAAGCCCAGAGGCCTGATTCTGTCCACAAGCCCTGCAGAATCTGCCTTCTCTCTCATTTCACCCACAATCCTTCTGGCTCCTTGCCTTCTTGCTCTCCCATGACTCTCAGCTCGCTTGCCGCTAAGGTCTTTGTGCCAGCTGTCTCCACTGTCTGGACTGCTCGGCCCCAAATGTTTACCTGGCTGCACAGACCATTCAGATTTCAACTCATATGCTGCCTCACTACTCATCTATTTGTTCACTTATCATGTGTCTCCCCTGCTGTGTTCCCATTCCCACACACACCAGGATATAAGCCCCAGGAAGACAAGGACTTTGCCCAGCACACAGCATGCTCTCTGGCACACAGTAGAGCATCAGTTCATGTTGGTGAATGAATGCACTGATGCCAGCACATGGGGTCAACACTCCATATGTAACAACTGGAAACTAGTTTGAAGGTCTCCCTAAGCTCATCAGCAGAAAGTGAGACCCAAAAGATAAGAGATGCCATCGGGTCACTGAGGGAATGAGCAGGGTTATACAGCCTGGGGTCCTGACACCACTGTCCCCTGCTGCCCTGGGCAACCCAGTCTGCAGCCAAAGGCTCTGTCCTAGAGCGTATCTCAGGTCTGGACCTGTAGGAATTCTGACTCTCCTGGACCTTTACCAGAGGGTTTGGCACTTTTATTCCTTTTAGTTTGATTGCTTTGTCTTTCTTTCTTCTATTTTATTTTTGCTGTATTTTATTTCATTTCATCATTTTCTAATAATGGTCCTTGTGTTCCAGTGAAGGCTAATGATTTACTAGTGGATCCTGAGCTTTGGTCATTTTCCTTCTCCCTGCCTCTCCCTTCCTCCCCACTACTGGCTCTCACAGGCCAATTCCCTCCCCACTGTGCCCCACCTGTCCCCTACTGGGAGGAAGACGAAATGCTTCCCATGGCCTGCTGGGTGAGTTTTAGGGCCTGCCTCATTCACCCTGCATGAGCTAGTGCCTTTCCCTAAGGCCCCTTCCTTTGTGGGCTCTGACTCTAGAACATTAACGAAATTTCCATGAACCTCAGCTTCCTTATCAGTGCTTTGGGCTTAAGGGTCTGTGCTATGCCTACACCCCAGGGCTAAGAGGATCCAATTAAAATAGGAGTTGTGAGCATCTTTTGTGGGTCCTGAGGTTCTATCAGATCTCAAGCATGTGTCTATAGTTATGAACAGGAAGACTTTCTTACCTAGACCATTGGCCTTTCCATCCACAGGCTGACTTAGCCAGTTTTAGACCCTTTCTGCACATTGCCTGCGTCCTCTAACTGACATATTTCTCTCAGCCTGGCTCAGACCTGGCCCTGCCCTCCAGCCTTCTGGGCCAATAACAAGGCTCTCTGATGCATACAGCTACTCGGACCTATTCCCCTTCCTCCTGGATTACCAGACTTAGCAAAATAAATAACAAGCAAGGTTGCCCAGAACTTAAGATAAGTGATTTTTTTTCTTTTTTGGTGTAAGTACGTCCTGTGCAATATTTGGAACATCTTTGTGTGTATGTGTGTGAAGTTGCTCAGTCGTGTCCTACTCTTTGCGATCCCATGGACTGTAGCCTACCAGGCTCCTCCATCCATGGAATTCTCCAGGCAAGAGTACTGGAGTGGGCTGCCATTTCCTTCCCCAGGGAAATCTTCCTGACCCAGGGATCGAACCCAGGTCTCTCGCATTGCAGGCAGATGCTTTACCATCTGAGCCACTAGGGAAGCAACTCAAAGAACTATTCTTTGTTTACCTGAAATTCAATTTTTTTTTTTTTTAGTTCTTATTTTTTATTTTTATTTATTTATTTTTTATTTATTTTTTATTTTTTTTTTATTTTTTAATTGTTTTTGCCATACATTGTCATGATATCACCATGGGTTTACATATGCTTCCCCTCCGGAACCCCCCCCCCTCCTCCCCCCCCCCCCCCCCGGGAAATCTCGCTGCACCAGCCCCGAGCATCAATCCTGGGCTGGCGATTGATTAGACATATGAAAATTAACATGCTTCATGCCCTTCTCCCATATCATCCCACCCTTACCCTCATCCACAAAATCCACGAGTCTATTCTATACATCTGCGTTCCTTTTGCTGTCTCGTATGTTGGGTTCTCGTTACCGTCTTTCTAAATTCCATATATATGCGTTAATATACTGTATTGTTGTTTTTGCTTCTGGCTTACTTCACTCTGGATAATGGGCTCCAGTTTCGTCCATCTGAGTAGAATTGCTTCAAATGAATTTTTTTTTAATGCTGAGTAATATTCCATTGTGTATATGTACCACAGCTTTCTTATCCATTCGTCAGTTGATGGGCATCTAGGTTGCTTCCATGTCCTGGCTATTGTAAACAATGCAGCGATGAACATTGGGGTACACGTGGCTCTTTCAGTTCTGGTTTCCTCGGTGTATATGCCCAGCAGTGGGATTGCTGGGTCATATGGCAGGTCTATTTGCAGCTTTTTAAGGAACCTCCACACTGTTTTCCATAGTGGCTGTACTAGTTTGCATTCCCATCAACAGTGTAAGAGGGTTCCCTTTTTGAAATTCAATTTTAAATCAGTATCCTCTTGTATCTTGGGCTTCCCTGGTAGCTCTTCTGGTAAAGAATCCGCTTGCAATGCAGGTGACCTCACTTCGATTCCTGGGTCAGGAAGATACCCTGGAGAAGGGGTAGACTACCCACTCCAGTATTCTTGGGCTTTCCTGGTGGCTCAGACAGTAAAGAATCCACCCACAATGCAGGAGGCTTGGATTTGATCGCTGGGTTGGGAAGATTCCCTGGAGGAGGGCATGGCAACCTAGTCCAGTATTCTTGCCTGGAGAATCCCGTGGACAGAGGAGCCAGGTGAGCTGCAGTCCATGGGGTCGCAAAGACTGACACGACTAAGCAACCAAGCACAGCACAGCACAGCATCCTTTTGTATCTTATCTGGCAACCCCACTTCAGGGGTTTCCTCAATTTGTCTTGGGTCAATAACCTAGATCACACTCTGCCTTGGTTCACTTTCTGAAAACAGGAAGCACAGTAGATAGCTCTCAAGAAAGTTATGAGACTAAAAGAAAAAAATGCTTCGGAAAGTCCCCCAAAAGTGTGACTTGTGTACAAGATTGAGAAAATCTCATTCTCAAGCTTAAAACACCCTACCAGGTCTGGAGGTGAGGCCTGTGTCCTCCACCCTCCTCAGCAACGCTTCCCACCTGGGCTTCCCTACCCCTGTAAAGCCCCCATTCAGGGATCTTCTTGGTACAGATGATGCCTCCACTCTGTCCTCAACTGCCTGAAAGTCCCATCAGTCCCCAGTAACATCTCACCAGGGCACTGATTTTTTTCTCCATCCCGAGACCTGCCATTAACCCAAGAGGCTAAACGCTGGGGTGACCCTATGTGTTGGTTTGTTCATGGAAGTCCAGGGTCCTACCTGTCATTCCTATGTGGGATTGTGAATTAATAACGTCTCCTTCCACTTCCAAAAGTGGACAATAAATGATCTGTGACCCATCACCACCCTGCCTTCTCAGCTCCCTGTCTGCCTCATCTCCAGGGACCGTTTTTGTCCCACTGCACTGCTATGCTCATGCTTTCCCATATTCTGGCCATGCCACTAAAGCTTTCCTACATCTGACATGGAAAATGCAAGCATCTCTCTTTGACCATAACCCCTCTCCTTCTACACAGCTTCTTTTACTCTTTTCTTTTTCCTTTCCCCTATCTGCCTTTCATGTCTTGGTGCACCTTGTCAATCACACAGGTCAGCTTCCTGCTGGTTCCACTGGCCTGGTATCTCACTCACCATAAATTTTCCAGGATAGATTCATCCATCATCAGCCTTTTCTGGACTGGCCTGGACTGTCAAAAGATGCTGGAGAACCTCAAACAATCACACAATCTGAAGCCATAAATTCTCTGTCAAAGATATTGCATCATTGAATATGTGCTTCTCTCAGGATGCTTTGGCAAGCAGTTTACACTGGGGTGGGGAGGGGGCTGCCAGCAAGCAGGAGACTAGAGAGAAGCTGTTCGTTCACCAAGAGTTTACCTAGCACCCGCTCTGCAAGAGGCGCTGGAGAGAAACTGTAAACAAAACATACACAAATCTTTGCTTCCAGCAAACTAACAGTTTAGTGGAAGGATTTAGACAATAGACAAGTGTGTTAACCTATGTTACACTAACAGAACCAATGGAAGATATATATATGATCTATATCTATAGCATATATATCTATATCTACATATAGAGAGAAGCTTATTGTAAGTAATTGACTCCTCAGGTTATGGAGACTGAAAAGTCCCCTAACCCATATAGCATGCTGAAGACCCAAGAGAGTTGATGGCCCAATTCTAATCTAAATTCAAAGATCTGAGAACAAACAGAACCTATGATTAAAGTTCTGGTCACAATCTGAGTCCAAAGGTAAGAAAAGACCAATGTTCCGGCTCAAAGATGGTCAGATGAGAGAGAAAATTCTAACTCTACCTTTTATACTACTGAAACCTTCAATGGATTGGACAATCTTCTTAATTCAAATAGTCATTTCATCCAAAACACCCTCACAGGGATACCCAGAATAGTGTTTGACCAGGTACCTGGGCAGGCTTCCCTGATAGCTCAGTTGGTAAAGATCCCACCTGCAATGCAGAAGACCCCAGTTGGATTCCTGGGTCATGAAGATCCACTGGAGAAGGGATGGGCTACCCACTCCAGTATTCTGGCCTGGAGAATTCCATGGACTGTATAGTTCATGGGGTCACAAAGAGCTGGAAAAGACAGAGACTTTCACTTTCAAGTATTTGGGCACAAAGTCAAATTGACCAAATAAACCATCACCATATGTAAGTAACTAAAATAGCATGTTAGAAAATATAAGTGCTAAGGAGAAAAAAACAAAGCAAGAAAGGAAGATAAGAAAAGTTAGCGGTTGTTTTTGATGGAGGCAGTCAGGGTCAGCTTCTCTGACAAGGCGACAAATGAGGACATGAATGAAATGAGGAAGTAGAACTTTGAGATATTAAAAGGAAATGCATTCCAGGGAGAGGAATCACAAAGTTCAAAGGCTTCAAGGTGGGACTAGGGTGGCCATGTTCAAGTGACACAGAGTAGAACCTAGGAGAGCAAGAGGAAGTATAGATGGCGGTAAGTATAAGGCTTAGAGAGGAAGTGGGGTCCCACTGCAGAGCCTTGTGGGTCATTGCAAAGATTGTGGCTTTTATTGGGTGTGACACGCAGAAGCACTGGAGGGTTCTAAGTGGAATGACAAGATCTGACTTTCACTAGAAGCAAAGACACTGATTGGAAACCAGGCAAGAGATGATGGTGGCTCCTTCCAGGGCCTCTGAGCTTGGCAGGGATATTGGATTCTCAACCCAAACCTCCACATGCAGTGTGCTAGGCCTGGTGCTGAGGTCCTGGCACGAACACACAGTAGGAGCCCTCTAGATGACTCCAGATCACAATGTGCTAGTGAGTTTTGCCAAAGCCCACAGCTGTGCAACCCAGAACCTGAGGCCAGTCAGCTGTAGTCCCCGTCCTTTGGCAGGGCATGCAGGGTTCAGGATTGGCTAGCCCTGGCACAGCCTAGGAAGATCCCCAGATAAAAGCTTCCCACAGGGGTCAGCTCCAAGTTGGCCAACCTAAAACAGCTACAGCCCACAGAGATGCCCCTGCAGACCAGGAGCCGAGCGGCCACCCTCTGCGGGTCCCTGCATCTGCCTTTCTCACCCTTGACTCCCCTTAGCCCGAGTTGACAGGGCTGGACACTTGATCTTGTCCAGGCAGCAGTTTTCTCTCTTGCAGCAAGAGAGGCCCAGCCAGCTCCCAGCCCCGACCATATCGTCCCAGCATAAGCCCTGCCCTTGGCTTGGTGGAAAGCCAGGCTTATCGAAAACTCTGGCTTCGGTGGGCAGGCTCCAAGCAGGTCAGGCATTCCTGACTGTGCTGTCTGTTGTATCCAGGAGTCTCCCCTTTCTTTGGAGCCTCCACATCAGTCCTCCTTAGAACCTGTAAAGGGGAAATGGATTTGTTCTGGAATATGAGGTTAGACTCCAGGGAGGACTCACTGATCCCTGGGTCACTATCACGATAATCATTAAAGGTTTAATTAATTGCACAGCATGGACTTGTCTTTCAGAGTTGATCACTGCCCCAGGAATTTGTAATCTGAGACAGATAGACTTGTTTAAGATATGAATGATAGAAAAGACTTTGCCAACCTCATGCAGAATTCAGAACTCCACGGATGGACAGACTTTGAGATAAAGACATTGTAAGATAAAGATACTGAGTATATCTTAGATATGCCACCAAACATATAAGCAACAAAGGAAAAAAATAGTTAACTTGGACTTCATCAAAATTAAATCTTTATATGCTTGAAAGGGCACAAAATAAAAATTTTAAAATAGATAATAAAATAAAGTAAAAGGGCAACCAATTGAATGGGAGAAAATACTTGCAAGTCATATACCTGATAAAAAATTTGTATTCAGGATATATAAAGAACTATTACAACTCATTAATAAAAACACAACCCATTCTTTTCAAAATTCAGCAAAGGATCCTAATACATATTTCTCCAAAGAAGATATACAAATGGCCATTAAGCACATGAGAAGACACTCAATATCATTAGTTGTTGTTGTTGTTGTTTAGTTGCTAAGTCATGTCTGAGTCTGCAACCTCATGGACTGTAGCCCCCTAAGCGCCTCTGTTCGTGGGATTTCCCAGGCAAGAATACTGGAGTAGGTTGTCACTTCCTCCTCTTGGGATCTTCCCAACCCAGGGATTGAAACTTCGTCTCCTGCATTAGCAGGCAGATTCTTTACTACTGAGCCAGCAGGGGAGTCATTAGGGAAACGCAAATTAAAACCACAAGGAAATACCATTTTATAGCCACTAGGATGGCTACTTTCTTTTTTGTTTAAAGGAAAACAACAAATGTTGGTGAGGATATGGAGAAATTGGTGGTAGGAATATACAATGGTGCAGCTGCTGGAGACAACAGTGTCACAAAAAATCAAATGTATTCCAGAAACTCCACTCCTAGGTATATATTCCAAAGAGTTGAAAACAGGTACTCGAACAAATACTTGTACACACATGTTAACAGCAGCACTGCTCACAAGAGGCAAAAGTAAGAAGCAACAGGGACTCCCCCAGTGGTCCAGTGGGTAAGATTCCAGGCTCCCAATGCAGGGGGTGCAGGTTTGATCCCTTTTGGAGGAACTAACACCCCATATACCTCCCGGCTTAGGAAAAAAAGGTGGAAACGACCAAAATGTCCCTCCACTGACGAATGGGTAAATGAAATGTGGTATTATTCGGCCATAAAAAAGAGTAAAGTACTGATATAACATAAACCTTGAAAACACTGTGCTAAGTGAAAAAAGCCAGACACAAAATAATTCATTTTGTATATGAAATGTCCAGAACACGAAATTCTATATATAGGGAGAGAGCAGTTTAGGGGTTGCCGAGGGCTAGGGAGAAAGTAGGGAGAAGGAAGAATGATTGCTAATGGGTATGGGATTGCTTTTGGTGGTGGTGAAAATGATTTGGAATAGAGCATGGTGATGGTTGCACAACTCTATGAATACACTAAAAAACACTGAATTGTATACTTTAAAAGGATGGATTTGTGTACGTGAATTACACCTCAATGTTTAAAAAACACTGAGTGTAAACGCTCGGGCGCTGCGGGGCGGGGGGGTGGGGCGTGGGAGGGGCGTTCTCCAGCGCCCCTTCTGGGTGAACATACTCTGGTTTATTGCCTCCATCTCGGTCTGAGTTGAAAGAATGGACGGCTAGCGGCGTAGAACAGGAGCCCTCTCCAAGTCGCTGGAGCAGAGGGGAAGATTTGCCAGGTAGATGCAGGAACGGCTCATGATGCCTGAGGGCAGGCAGTGCAGGACTCAAGGAGTGAAAACAGGAAGGGAAAGTTGTCTGCAACCAAGGCAGCCTCTCTCCCAGTCTCCTTCCTGTCTTTGCTCCTCGCTCCTCTGCCCAAGTCGGGGGCGCTGCTCTCTGTCTCTATTTATGCGCGAACCCTCGTGACTGTCCAAGAAGGCTCTACCCCTGAAGAGCTTCGCACCAGCTAATAGCTGACGCTGACACACCATGCTCCAATTCTAGGAGACACAATATGATCGGACCGAATCCAGCTTCTGGACTGATTCCTCCAGGTCATATTCACCCACAGTCTGATCACTTGGAGCTCAAAAGAGGCTGAGGGAAGTGGAAGGGCCGTTCCTCTTGTATCTTAAAGGTGGTCTGCGCCACTGCGGGTGTGGGACAGACAGGGCTGAAGCTCACTTTTGCTCTGCTTCTCTATGCATGTTGGCTTTGTCCCCTCGCTACAAGCTGGTGGTTTCCGTGTGGCTGCCAGCAGCTCCACACCTCAGAGAAGGAAAGATTCATTTGCTTCCAACCTGAAGAATCCCAAAGAAGATTTCTGTCTAGTCCAGTCTAGGTCATGGCAGAGTCCTGAGGTCAGTGGAGACCCAGAGGATGGGCAAGAATTCAGCAAGGTGCTCCCTCCATAGATGTGTGAATGGGGTAGGGATGGCTCCCAGGAAGAGTTTGGGATCCAGAACTACAGGATCTTCTATAGGGTTTGTGAAAGTTGGAGGTTGGGAGAGGATAGGATCTCCCACCTATCTGATCAATGTGTGAGGGCACCTTGGAGGAAGGCAGGAGTTGAGGGGTGTTTCTGTGGATTACCATCAGGTGCCTTGAAAGCTGCAAGGTCACTAGAACAAGGCCTTAGGAATCATCTCAACAGATTCTGATAATCAAGGCAGCCTCTAGAGAAGCCTTCACCAATAAAGCACCCTAATATACATGCCGGGTAAGAACCTAGCACATGCTCAGTACTTCCAAATCCAAGAGCACCTCCACAAATGAGTTCCTCTCTGTTTTTTAGATAAGGGAAACCAAGGCTCTGAAAGGCAAAGTCTTACCCATCCCAGTGAAGGAGGATTTTTTGGAGGGTTTCCGACTCCAGCTGAGACTCTGCCCATTGTCATGTCCTGCCTCACCCTTTGCAGATCTCTGAGATGGTGGGAGGGGTCACGGCTGGGGCCGGGTGTGGGGCCTGAATGTGTGCAGCCAGATGGGAGCAGCCCAGACCTCAGGAACTCCCATTACAGAACATGCAGCCATCGCTAGGCTGCTTGAAGCCCCTTGTGGGAGCCGCTGGGGCGGGAAGCAGGCAGAGTATTTGTGTGTCTGGGAGGTCACATCCTCCAAATAAACACATCTGTGAGCAAACTGGGGCACCTCCCTGTGACTGTGGCCATTTGTTTCTGAGCAGTAAACTGGCTGACCTGGAGACTGGCTGATGCTTCCAGGAAAGAATCTTGTCTGATGCTCCACTAGCTCTGAAATACCTGCCCCCAGGGCCTCCCCTAGCCCCCAACTCTGGATGTAGGGGCCCTTCTGTGGTCACCAACTCTGAGGTGACAGGCCTGGAAGTGGTCAGTTTGTTTCAGGGAAGTCTTGAGGGAAATGCAATCACTGTTTACATGTCCTTGTAGGGCTCAGCTCTAGGGCAGATGAGTCCTGCAAACCCCAGAGATGACAGAGAAAGAAAGATTCCCACCCGATATGACGAGAGTCTTCTAGCGGTTGGAGATGTCTCTAGAACAAATGTGGGTCACTCTAAAATTGAGTGGGCTCCCTGTCATTAGAGGTGTGCCAGCTGAGCTTGAATGTCACCCTGGAGGACAGACCAGGAGTGAATTGCAGTCGCTTTGGTGGACTAGGCTAGGTGACTTTTAAAGTCCTCTTCCAGGCCTGTTTTCATGGTTTCTATACTCCTCCTTTTCCAAGCTTTATTTTCATTCCATTTCTTTTGTTCTAGGAAATACTTCTGTGGTGAAATTGCCGTTTGCTTCTCAGCATCCTTCCCACTCTCCCAGCATTCCGGAACAGCTGCCCTGCAGTTCTAATGGGACGGACACCACCAGCACAGGAGGAGGCCCTGGTTGGCCTCAGCCAATCAGCGTGACCCCATCTCTTGCTGCAAGGATGGGTTGCTGGGTGGGCAGGAACTGAAGACAAACAGGAAAACTGACACAAATAAGAAAACACCAGGGCAGGGTATTCCCCCAGACACAGGCTTTGGTTCAGGTGTGGGGTGGGCACAGGACCTCAGCAGGATAAACCAGAGTGCAGTCAAGGACTCTGGTGTGATGGCTGTGGGAAGGACCCCTCCCTGTCTCCCGTGGGCATGACTGAAGAAGCGCACGCACTGTAACAGGTGCATTCAGTGCCCTCCCCATATTCTCTGTCCCATTTCCAGTTTCCAGCATTTGATTTCTGTTTTTTTCAGTCTGAGGCTTTTTCTGGATGCTGGAGCCCACTCCGCCTGCTCCTAGGACAGGTCAGAAGTAGCTGGGCCACTTGGTGGGATAACTGTGGTGCAGGGTCTACATGGTTCCAAAATTCCTCGGTGAGATTGCACTCTAGTTTTCCAAAGATAATTTTTTCAATAACTATGGACTGTTTGTCTTTTCTATCTCAGTTTCCCATTTGCCTATTAGTGTTTTGTGGGATATCTTCCCAAATATATTGCTTATTCTCATATCCTCATCTCAGGATCTGGGGCAGTGGGCGGAGCTCTAGATTAAGGCATCTAGATTGTTGCTGATAGCCATCCCAAGGCTATGTGGGAACCAGGGTTAGGCTGAGACCAAGACATGGAAGAAGGCAACATAGGACAATGAAAAGTGGGACCCTGGGGATATTGATAAGCTGCTGGATCCACCAGTGCTTGAAGTCTGCCTTCCTTCTAGACATTGCATTTTTGTAATCAAATTCCCTTTCTAGTTTAATCAACTGGCTGCAGTTGATTTTCCACTACTTGCAACCAAAAGCATAGTGAGTGATGTGATTCACAACGTGCAGAACCTGAAGCATAGCCTTGCAGGTTGGGGTGATGGGCAGTGGAAGTTTGATAGTGAGATGGGGGGAGGTGGCCTGCTATGGGAGACAGAGGAGATGAAAATAGTTAAACTTGCAGATCTGCCACTTAGCATTTTACTGGGTCAAACACTGACTTTCTCTCTCTAATGCACAGTTTTCTTATCCATAAAATGAGTGACATTCCTAGTCTATCAGTGTTATTGTGAGTTTTGAAAAAAAAAACACCTGATAAGTAACCAGCCTGTAGCAAATGGTCAATAAATAATAGTTATCATTGATAATAGAAGGAAAAGAAGAAGGATAAAGAGAGAAAGAGAATTTATTTTGTGCCTAGTTAACAGAAATTCAGAGTTAGACAGGGGAACAGGAAATGGTCCAGGCTGATTGGAGAGGGACTGTTCTGGGAGGCAAGGAGTAGCCGACAGCACTTTCTTAGCATCAGGCACTGTTCTGAGCCCTTTTCACTTATAAATTCATTTAGTTTTATCAAAAACTCCATAAGGCACATACTATTATTACCATCATTCACCACTTTACAGAGAAGGAAACTGAGGCACAGAGAGATTGAGTAACATTCCCAAGGTCACACAGTATGTGGCAGAGTTGGTCGGGAAACCAAGCTGTCTGAATACAGAGTCCACACTCCTAACCTCAATGCTCTATTGACTCTTTTCAGCCCCAGGATAAGGGAAATGCTACAGATGCGGAGTGGCTTTGATTACAAGGCAAGGCATCTGCGCTCTACGTATAGACAGTAAAGCTCTACCAGCACAGGCCCAGGGACAGTAAGAACATTGCATAAGCCCCTGGTAACTGTTTAAATAGTTATTGAGTCATCCATGGAACCAGATTTTCATCCCATCCTTCCCATGGGAACAAAACCTCCAGTACATTTTCCGAAAGGGAAACCAGGGACCTGGGAAGCTGTTCTTAACCCCAGTGAGAGATAAGAGATGATGTAAGAGAAAGAATGAAAGATAAAGTAAGAAAAACTTCCAAGCGCTTGTGAGACCCTAAACTGTGCTCTCTTAAGAGGTTGCAAAATATCCTTTTCCAAAGAAGGCAGACTTCCACCAGTCTTAGGATGGTTTTGGGACTGAAGGAGTATCACAAGACCCTTCCAAAATGAACCCTAGCAGGGACTTCCCTGGAGGTCCAGTTGTTAAGACTTTACTCTTCCAGTACACGGGGTACAGGTTCAATCCCTGTTTGGGGAACTATAAATAAGATCCAACACGCCTCTCAGCATGGCCCAAAAAAGAAAGAACCCCAGCAAAGGAGATAACTGTTCTTTCAAGTTTCATGTCACATAGCCCTTTACCCAAGGACCTAAAAAGTTATTGCAGATATTTTAAAGCTACAAAATAAATACGTCACACTTCACAGAGATAACAAGATATATAAGTGAATCAGGAACTTGGAGGAATCTTTAGGAAACCCAACACAGATGATGGGCTCTGATGGGAGGAGGGAAAGCGTGGCTCAGGATACCTGTGGCTGTGATAGCTGTGGTATGTCCAGGGCAAGGCATCGCGACTCAGTTAGAGTTCAGGAAGGGGACTGGGGCTGGAGCTATGACTTGGGGAGGCCTTCGGATCCCTACTGAGAGTGAGAGCAATTTAGGATGGAATCACCCAGGGAGAAGCTGCTCTGGGTAGAGTAAAAAGAGATCAGGGCAAAGGAGATCAGAGGCTGGGCAGACAGGTGATTCTGTTCAGTGACCAATTATCTAATTTTTTCATTGCATCCCTGACTTCACCTTCTTTCTTGGTTTCTCTATCGCTATCACGCCCCCGCCCTCCAGAAGGTTTTCTACAAGGCATTGTTTGTTAGGGAGGTGAGCGTGGATGTACCACACAGGGACTCGAGAAATACTTGGCTCCAATTTATTCTTGGAGTCTTGCTCTCTTTGCCCCTTCCTCCTGTCCCGCCATTTGTGTCATTTTCCCAGGGTAAGCCATAGTCACACATGACCTTGCTCTGAGGTCTCCAGCTCAGAATGTTGACCCAGTTCCTCCCTTCCTGACAGGTTCCAGCCTTCAAAGCCCTAAGGTCTGGATTGTTGAGGGCAGGGAGTTGGAACTGAGATCCTGACCCACAGGCACTGGGAGAAAGACTGGGAGCAAAGGGTCTTTTCACACATAACTGGAGTCATAGCAGCCCTGACTTCACATCCCCATGGAAATCAAATCTCCATCCCTGAGAAAAGAAGCAGGGGTAGGGGTTGGGGGAGTTGGTATTTCTGGTTGAAACTGGTGGGTGGAACACTGACATTAGCAGTCACTCCCTCCCACCAAAATGACCATGAAAGTGTCAAGATATAAACCCACAAAACTAATGAGACTATGAGAGGGGATTATGCAACATACTTTTCCAGGCTGGAAAGCTGATGAGAGAGTGTAACTGATTAAGCATACCAGAGAGAGCTGAACCACAAGTGGGCAGGTAGGAAGATGTGAAGCAAGGTGATCTACATTGCAGAACCCCTCAAAGTCTTGGAAATAAAAAACATCCCTTTTCTTTGGAAGTGGATATGAAGGTGAAGCCAAAACGACGAATGATTAGTCAAAAGTCTATTTAATTATCCAATTGATTTAAACACTTATGCCAACACAAAAATCCTCGGGCAAATATTTATAGCAGCTTCATTCATAAATCCCCGAAACAAAACAACCAAGATGTCTTCAATAGGTGAATGAATAAACAAACACACAAAATTGTATATACATACAATTATATATTATTCAATGATAAAAAGAAATGAGCTATCAAGCTGAGAAAAGACATGAATGAATCTTTTTTTTTTTTTT